>JAHHUM010002599.1:1048184-1208184 GCA_036173005.1 Crenichthys baileyi
TCATTAATGCACTGCTAGGACCTGTGGGCTTCCTGTGCCCACAGAAATGTACATCTAGGAGTTGGCATGTCTGAGCTGTGGTGCAGAAGAGGCTGTACACATGTTAAAGTGTCATTTTGGGCTTATCCGGTAAATACAGCACTGTAAAAAAGGATTTTAATTCTTTCATAGTTCTTCCCATTTGTCTCATTAAATTGTTTCAGATCATCAAACAAATTTCAATGTTAAAGATATCCTGAGTAAAAACAAAAACCGTTTTAGAAGACGAGTTACTCCTAAATTTACTGTGTTTAACAGCAATTTTTGCAAAGATAAGTTCCAAATTCACTAACCACACCCAGGCCTGATTACTGCATGACTTGCAGAACCTATCTGACAGTATGAAGTGGGCTAAAAGTCTCAATAAGCTACACACCATGCCCTGATTTAAATAAAATCAGGAACGAATGTGGAACAAAGTTACTGACCCAGAACAGCATCTGAAGCACTGCAAGCCTCACTTGCACTTCCTCACTTAAGGCTGGTTTTCATGATGAAACAAAAATAAACTGAAGAAAAATGGCATCCATGGGAGAGTTCCAAGGCCAAAACCACTACTGACCAAAAAGAACATAAAGGCCCATCTCATTTTTGCCAGAAACATCTTGATGATCTCAAAGCATTCAGAAAAATTGTGGAATGACCAGACAAAAGTGGAACAGAATAAGTAGATCAACACCAACAGTCAAACGTGGTGATAATAATGGGATAGTTTGTGGCTGCTTTGTTGCTTCAGGATCTGGACTACTTAATGGAACAAGAATTCTGCTCGGTAGCAGGAAATCCTGAAGTATAATGTCCAACCATCAACTCATGACATTAAGCTAAAGAGCACTTCGGTTCTCAGCAGGACAATTTTCCACAGCACGGCATAACACAAAAATATGATGGCAGTTGTTGCAACAACTAGTTATTAGATGTTGGGGACGCATAGTTGTTTTAGATAGCTTTTTCATTTAATAAATGAAATCATCATTTGATAGTTGCCTTGTGTTTATAATATTAATATTATAATATTAAAATATATTTTAATATTCAAATGTGTTGGATCATCTGAAACATTTAAGTGTGACAAAAAGAACAGAAACAAATAAATCTATAGGTAAATACTTTTTCCCAGCAATGTCAGTATGTACTTGCCTCTGTGTCAAAGATCTGTGTGTGTTTGCTAATCTGTCTTAATGCCTCTGTGTGAAGCTCTTGGCAGCCTAAAGGAAATTGAGATTTATGCTCCTACAGAAGATGGCAGGTGGCCTTAAAGACATATGCAGAAAAAATAGATGAATGCGGAAACAAATTTTGTCTGCATAACTGCATGCAAAGATAAAACTACAGAAAGGGTGTTTACCCCGCCACTACCCAGTGCTTACATTGTTATAAGTAATGTATTATCTCTGGTCTGCAGAACATTCCTAGTTAACCATGGCTCTGCTCTGCCCCAGTGTTAAACTCTGCAACCTCATGCTGCACCCTGCAGCCTGACGTCAGCAGTTTTATCCCTCTGAGGTCTCTGGGGTCAAGGGTGAGGGTTCAGGGTGCACAGACAGACTGTGGAGTCACAGTGAGCAGGGACCCGGTCAGTCTGGGTCTGGCCATGCCTATTTTAGCTTCAAAGCAACCAGTATGATTCCGCTGGATTCAGGCTGTTTTGAAACCAGAGAGGGGAGAATTGCAGGAATTAGTTAAGCCAGATATGAGGAAATGGTTGAGCTGCTGCCTGGTATATAAATATTCAATGGCACGCATCCTGACATCCTGACGCAGCTGCTGTATTAGTCTTTGATTAAATGTGTACACTGAGACAATTTCATGTCTTCTCAGATTCCAAATGCATGAGAAAGATAGACAGAAGGTATAACATACCCAGATATTTCCACTGTTTATTTGGCCCTTTTACCTTTCTGATTTTAAAGACTCAAGGCATGAAAAACTGAGAATTGTCTCTTCCCCCTCACTCCCACATCCTCTGTGGTAAGAGGGTCATTACAAGTCTATAATAACACAAGCACGCACGCACACACACACACACACACACAGACACACACACACAGGCTTTCAGATGGCTACTTCTTCAACTGCCGCCTCCATAGGAACACCTCTCCCGTCATATCGCACTATCCCGCGGTTTTATCAAAACTACCCGTTTGAAGAGAAAATTGGAGTGATGATCAGCCTGAGCAGGGGTATTCCAAGCCGTTAGGCGGATACAGTTTCAGCTGATGTGTGTGGGCTGGAGAGTGTGGGAGAACTGGGATGAAGACTGAGCAGCCATGGGAGCAGACACTTCTAGACTCTGCAGAGGGAAATAGTGGGTGACACTAACTGAACTGGGAGCAGAATCAATGCCTTAAAAATGTCATTATCATCTTCTTAATCCAAAGGCATCCTTTTGGTGTTGACATGATGGAGAAAAAACTGTGGGAGGAGCTACATGCTAGATAGAAAGAGGATTTTCCATGAGCAGTCAGCTCTTGGGTAGAGCTCCAAGAGCTTGTGGGAGAGTTCTAATGACTTCATACACAGAAACATGAGCATAAAGATGCACTGTATATGCACATGCATAGTACAAGAGGACCTTGGCAGACTGGCGCAGATAATGGCATTTATTTCACAAAGATCTTGTAGTTGAGTGGAAGGTGAAACCCTTGAATTGCCTTTGATGGAGGAGATCTTAAATGCGTAAATCTGGGAACTGAGCCTGAAAGCCTTAATGTCTGTTATGTTACATTCTCTAAAACCTAAAATCTTTACCAACCTGTAGCCTTTATATAAGAGTGACAAGAAGAAAGTCATTGTTGAAAGAAAGCCAGAAGACGTCCTGTCTGCAGATGGCACGAGCCATACTGGAGAAACAGCAAACATGAGAAAGAAGAGGTCAGATGAGAGCAAAATGAAACCTTTTGACCTATGTATGGGGCAAAACTAAGACTGTGTATCAACATGTGCAACACACCATTCCCATAGTGAAGCATGATAGTGGTAGTATCACACTGTGGAGATGCTTTTCTTCAACAGGGATAGCAAAGCTGGTCAGATTTGATAAGAAGACAGAAAATATTGGGTGTTACAAACTATAAAATAACTGAAACTGGGACAGCAGGACAATGTCCCATCCTGACCAGAGCTACCACAGAATGTTTAGATCAAGGGGGTCCGGTCTGAGGTCTACGGACCATTTGCGACTCTTGGAACTTTCCGTATGACCTCAGACCACAATTTAAGAATAGCACCAATTTGACTCACCAGCATAGGCAGTTAATGCAAATGGGTGCACTTTGGGACTAAACTTTCACAGAAAATTAAACTCTTCTTAAAATAAAAAATGTTAGGTAATTTGTCTTTATTAACCACGCCTTTTGCTTTTATTTTGATTTCATAGTGAGTACGCCCACAAACAGTAAACAGCTTTTTATTCAACAATTGACCAAATACAGCAAAATACAATGTTTTTGAATAATACATTATTTGTATCCCATTCCTGTTGGTGAGAACAGACTAAAACTCATTTCTAGACTCAGAAAAGAGAAAACAATCAACCCAAACCCTCATGAAAATTGTACGGGTGGGGATTTCCGGTTATGGCGGCCAGGTAGGAAGACAGATTTTCCGATGCACTTATACTAGTTTCAGAAAACGACATAAAATCATCCTGTTCACTGCAATTTCAAGTTCAAAAGGGACCTTAAGGTACAATGCCTAACTCTGCTAAAGCGCAAAAAGGAAAAGGCTAATTAACAAAACAGCCGAAGCTGTTTGACTATCATCTATGTCCAAGGCAAGATACCCCAAGCTAATAAGGCCATGGCTACACAGATGGACGACAATGGACATGAACCTATAGACAACAAAGCTGACCAAATACTAGCCAAGTTAAATTCACCGTTCTCTTCGAGTCTTGATAACATTATAACAATACAGGAAGTGAAAAAAAGAGATTGGCGACTGCAACGAACGGGTATCGCATTCTGAGGAGCGCATTTCCACCCCGGGGGATGAGTTAAGTAAACTGCGAGCTAAAGTAAAAGTGCTACAAGCCAAGAACAAGATCAAGGAGGACACAGTTGTGGATTTGGAAGCCAGGTTGAGCATGAACATTTTAAGGCTTGTGAATCTGCAGGAGGGTGCTGAGGGAAGGGGTCCTTGTACCCTTTTAAAGAAATGATTTCCCGAGGCATTGGGGAATCAGGTGCTGCGGGTCTCTGTGATCTTGGAAAGAGCACAAAGAATGGGACCGAAGAAGGAAAACATGCCACGTCTGAGGACTCCGATTATGAAGTTTATCAGCTTTAAAGGCAAGCAAGCAATATTAACCACTGCACGAGACAGGAAAGAAATACACTACAAAGAGCATCAGGTCTGTTTCTACTCTGATTTGATCACAGGGGTTGCCCAGCTAAGGAAGAAATTTTATCTGTTTTAGGAATTGTGAAAACTGAAGATTCGGCATGGACTGGATCCATACGCTCCCACACCCAAATTAGCGGGATTATTGTAGGGCCAACTGAACATAATATTTCATTATTTGCTGATTATTTGATTTTATTCCTTTCAGACTTAAATAAATTAATACAGAATGTTCTGGAGGTGATAGAGTCATTTAGTGAAGTCTCAGGTTACAAACTCAATCAGTCCAAGTCTTCTATCTTACTATTAAATGAGCATGAAAGAGCGAATCCAACCCCAGTTATGCAATTTAGTGTTGAACTTGGGTGTGCAAATTTTTTCAGATTTTGAACAGTTAGTTAACACAAACTATAACCTTCTATTGACAGAAATAAATGACTCACTGGATGGATGCCGATCCCCTGGGGAATAAATTTTTTAAAAATGAAAATCCTTCCTAAATTACTCCATTTATTTCAGAATGTTCCCTTATCACCTCCCATAGGTTTCTTTTCGCAAAAGGAAGAAGCTGTTAGTGTGTTTTGTCTGGAATAAGAGAAGGGCAAGACTTCGTTTGTCTTTACTGCATTTGCATTATGAACGTGGAGGCTTAAAATATCCAAATTTTAAGCTGTATTATTGGGTATTGCAGCTGAGGAATATTATGTGTTATTATACTTACCACTCTCCACATTGGATAAAAATAGAAGCTAAAGGAATAAACTTGCCTCTTCCCTTGTATATATATGCAAACACGATAAGAAAACTATTGAAACAGACTAAAAACACAATCTTTAAAATATGATAAGAGCATGTGATGTAAAAACGCTTTTGAAGGAGCCACATTCTCCATCTGTATTTAGTCCAATATGGGGCAATCATTTTTTCCCACCAGGAAGATCAGACGCAACATTTAAGTTATGGAAGGCTTAGGGTCTCAGAATGATTCATGCTGTTTATTTATCAGGATCAGGCATACTTATGTCTTTTCAGGAATTACAGGATAAATATCACTTGGATAAGCATTTCTTCAAATACCTTCAACTTAGAAGCTTTATCAGGGCAAATCAAAATAATGAGTTGACAAAACCTGCCAATTTAGCTTTGGAGGAATGCTGCTAAAAGACAATGGAGCGAAAGGAATTATCTCTCAGTTTTATAACTTTATTATGTTGCATGTCTCTGAAACCTCTTTTGACAGACTTAGGGCTTGGAAAGATGATTTGTCTCTACAGATTTCAGAGGAAGATTGGTAAGATGCATGTAACTTAGTTCATAAAAAGTCCATAAACATCTTAAAGTGATCCAATTCAAATGGTTATTGCGGACATACACATGTGGACAACATTGTTGGTGCCCTTCGGTTAATGAAAGAAAAACCCACAATGGTCACAGAAATAACTTGAAACGGACAAAGGTAATAATGAATACAAATTCTATGAAAATGAACAAATGAAAGTCAGACATTGCTTTTTAAACATGCTTCAACAGAATTATTTAAAAAAATAAACTCATGAAACAGGCCTGGACAAAAATGATGGTACCCCTGAAAATAATGTGACCAAAGGGTCATGTTAAATCAAGGTGTGTCCATTAATTAGCATCACAGGTGTCTACATTCTTGTAATCAGTCAGTGGGCCTATATATAGGGCTACAGGTAGTCACTGTACTGTGGTGACATGGTGTGTACCACACTCAACATGGACCAGAGGAAGCGAAGGAAAGAGTTGTATCAGGAGATTAGGAAAAAAGTTATAGACAAGCATGTTAAAGGTAAAGGTTATGAGACCATCTCCAAGCAGCTCCTATGACTACAGTTGCACACATTATTCAGACGGCCAAATGGCATTCAGTGGATTCGGCAGATGCTCTCTGCCCTCCCACTGGAGAAGATTACATATGTACTAAAAGGCATACCGAAACTTTATGAACGTATCTGGAAACCCTTTATTGATTATATTAAAACCTTGGATTTAGTGGAACGCAATACAGATGGCTGAAACTGGCAGACATTGTGGTTCCTATTTGGACAGTTATGTACAATTTCAAAATTCAAATTAAGTTCAAATTCAAAAATACCCAAAGTATAATTTATTATTATTGTAGCTCATATTATACAGGTTTCTCCAAAGAGCCGTTGTAGATGCTGATGGCTGTGGGCAGGAAGGATCTCCTGTCGCGGTCTGTCTTACAACAGATCTGAAGAAGCCACTCACTAAAGACACTCTGTTGTTGTACAACAGTCTCATGAAGAGGATGCTCAGGGTTCTCCGAAATGTTCTTTATTTAATGAAGAATCTTCCTTTGCACAATGGCCTCTAGAGATTCCAGAGGAGTCCCCAGAACAGAGACAGCCTTCTTTATTAGCTTGTTGAGCTTTTTCAAGTCCCGGGCTCTGATGCTGCTACCCCAGCAGATGATGGCAGAAGAGATCACACTCTCCACAACAGACTTATAAAAGATCTGCAGCATCTTGCTGCAAACACTGCCTAAGCTTCCTCAAGATGTAAACTCTGCTCTGTCCCTTCTTGTAGATGGCTTCACAGTTACATTTCCACTCCAGTCTGTTGTCTAGGTGAACACAGAGGTATTTATACTCCTCCACCACCTCCACTTCTTCTCCCATGATGGAAATAGTGTTTGACCCATTCTTGTTTCTCCTAAAATCTACAATCATCTCCCCTGATTTATTTACGTTCCAAATGAGATGATTGTTTCCACACCATGCCACAAAGCAGTCCACCAGCTCCCTGTACTCAGCTTCTTGTCCATCTCTGATCCACCCCACGACTGCAGAATCATCCGAGTATTTCTGCAGATGACAGGAGTCTGTCTTGTACTTGAAGTCTGAGGTGTACAGAGTGAAAAGGAATGGTGAGAGGACAGTCCCCTGTGGTGCTCATGTGCTGCTGACTGTCTGGTTAGACACACAACCCTTCAGTCTCACAAACTGTGGTCTGTTTGTCAGGTAGTCTTTGATCCAGGAGATTGCTGAGGCCTCCACCTGAGTCTTCGGGAGTTTCTGACAAAGCAAATTTAGGATGAATTGTGTTAAATTCACTGGAAAAATCAAAGAACATGGTCCTCACAGTGCTGCTGGCTTTGTCCAGATGACAGTGGGTTTGTTGAAGCAGGTGTATGATGGCATCTTTAACCTCACAGTGATTAGCAAACTGAAGAGGGTCTTGATAGTTTATTGTTTGCTTATTCAGGTGGGCCAACAGGAGTCTCTCTAGGAGCTTCATGATGTGGGATGTCAGGGCAACAGGTCTATAGTCATTGAGGACAGATGGGTGAGTTTTCTTTGGTACCGGAGAAAGACAGGAGGTATTCCTCAACACTGGAACCTACTTCTGGGCCAGGCTAAGGTTGAAGAGGTGCTGCAAAATCCCACAGAGCTGCTCTGCACAAGCCTTCAGACCTGACACAATCTGGACCTGCACCCTTATTCCGGTTCAGTCTTTGCAGTTGTTTCTTCACCGGACTTCTTTAGACACACAGGTGGAAGGGGGAGGGCAAGGGAGCATCAGCATCTTCTGATTTGGTTGAAGGCAAACATGTAGAAGCAGAAGCGTCCACAGCTGAGATGGAAGATAAAACATTTGACGTGTGACAGCAAAGCTATGGGTCAAAGGAGGGTGGGATGTCTGTTTGGCTGTGAGCAGGAGAGGAGGATGCTGAGCTTGTTTCTGAACTGAAACTATTGAAAAATATGTTTAGTTCATTGGCTCTGTCCAGACATTTATCGCTTCAATCGTTCTTATGCTTGCAGCCTGTGATCTTCTTCATCCCTGACCACACATCTCTAAAATTGTTTTGCTGGAGCTTGCACTCCAGCTTCTTCTTGTACACATCCTTGCTGTCTCTTATCTCAACTTTAGGTTGCTACTGTATACTCCCCAATAATTCCTTGTCTCCCTATCTGAAGGCTCTTTTTTTCTTGTTAAGTAAGTCCTTCAGGTCACTGGTGATCCATGGTTTGTTATTGGGGAAGCATCTCACTGTTCTGGTGGGGATGATGTTATCCACACAGACATTTATATAGTCAGCCGCACACTCAGTCATGGCATTGATGTCCTCTCCGTTTGGCTGGCACAGTGCGTCCCAGTCTGTGGTCTCAAAACAACCTCGCAGGGCTTCTTCAGCTTCCTGTGACCATCTTCTCACAGTTATCCTCATTACAGGTTGCCTCTGAACAAGGGGCTTATATTTGATTTGTCTAGAAGAGGTCTTGCTTTAGAGATGTACGAGTCCTTGACAGTTGCATAAAACAAAACCAACGTTTTGTTTCCACTGGTAGAGAAGCTGACAAGCTGCTGAAAGGTTGGAAGTGTAGCAGAGAGTGAAGCATGGTTAAAATCACCAGATATTGCCACAAATTCATTGGGGCATTGTGTCTGAGGCCTAGCAACAACTGAGCTGATGGCATCACATGCTGTATCAGCAACAGTGGAAAGTAAACTGTTGCCAAAATTACACTGGTGAACTCTGGGTAAATAATATGGATGAAAACTTGCTGCTAACAGTTCAATATCTGGGCTGGAGAGGCGACACTTCACAGTAACATGTCCTGGATTACACCATCTGTTGTACTGTAGTACTGCCAGTCCACCTCCTTTGTATTTGCCATTCCTCTTTAAATCTCTGTCTGCTCATATGGTCAGAAAGCCTGGCAGAGAAACGCTGGAGTCAGGGATATGATCCGGCAGCCATGTCTCAGTGAAACACATAATACTGCATTCCCGATACTCTGGCTGGGTCCTTCGTAGGGCTTGGAGTTCATCCAACTTGTTTCCCAACGATCTCACACTGCCCATCAGAATCGATGGAAGAGATGGTTTGAACTTCCTCCTTCTCCTGCTCTGCATCCAAGGCGCCTCCTTTTCAACTCATCAGGGATTTGGGGTTGTAGTTGAAGTATTATTTGATCTTTTGAGATATTAATCAGCTACTCCTGGTTGTAAAAAAACAACCCTATTGCCAGGGTGACGCATCATAGATCATAGCTGCACAGCATCCAATGCCGAAGAGGATAATCATAAAAATATATATTTTTTTATTCACCACAAGAGGAATTTGAGTTCTTAAAAAGAATTAATCAGAATGAAAAGTAACAGAGCCACTCCAACCTGTTGCCAGCATGAGCGGTGCAATTCTAGAATAAAGTTTAAATAAATGTATATTTTGTTGAATGTTATTGTATTCATTTGTGTTAAATAATTACTGCACGTTGCTCGCAACGTTGATGGTTTTTCAATAGGCACTACATATTGGTTGTTCTAAGTTGATGAATGTTATAAAAAGCAAAAGACATCAATAAACATATTCTTGCAAAAGAAAAAATTGTACGGCTCTCTTTTAATAAGGCAAAAACGTGTTATGGTTTGGGGTTGTTTGGTTTTTGGTTTCTGGGTTTTTCTTATATTTCTCTCACAGTTTTTTGAATCATGCTTCTGTTTATTATTTCTCTGGTCATGTTTTAGTCTTGTTCATGTTTTGTCAAGTTTGTTTTTTGGTTCTGGTCATGCTTTAGTTGTTGTTTGTATTCAAGAGTCTCTGTTGTTGCTCCAGCCACGTTCTGTTCTGTCTGTCAATTATCGTTATTCGGTTCACCTGCTCTAAGCTAATCTGTCTCCTTGCTCCTCCTGGTTTTCTCTCCATATATACACACCTGTTCAGTTAGTAATCGCGGAGTCATTTTCTAATCACACCTTGTTGTTCGGATCATGCCCTATCTTGTCTGCCCGTCTGTTATTTTGTTCCTGCCTCTTACTGAGAGTGAATTTTTGTTAATTAAATCTTTTTTGCACTTACCGACATGCTGCCTTCTAGTCTGCATTCTGGGGTCCTCTATCTCGCAAGTCCTAACAAAACGCTTCTATTGTTGATATTTTTATCTACAAAAATCAGACTGCTTTGTTCATTTTATCAAAACGTTGCAATAAATATATTGCAAATAACTATTTAATTATTACAATAAATGTTACATTTTAAACTTAAAACTTTAGACTCAATGATTTTGGCCATCATGGGAAAAAGTTTAGACACCACTAGTTGAGATCAGCGCATACTCCTGTTAAAATAGCCCAAACAAAATCCGAAGCTAAATCCAATTGAGAATCTGTGGTAAGACTTGAAAATTGATGTTTGCAGATGCTCTCCTTCCAATCTGACTGAGATTGAGCAATTGTGCATAGAAGAAGCTGCAAACATTTAAGTCTAGATGTACAGACCTGGTAGAAACATAGCCCAAAAGACTTGCAGCTTTAAGTGCAGTGATAGATGATGGATGACATAAAATCCCGATAAAATACATTACTGTTTGTGGTTATAACATGAGAAAATGTGAAAAACATCAAGGGGTGTTAATACTTTTTCAAGAGTATGTATGTCTGGAATGTTACTCAGACTGTAAACAGATTAGTGAGAGGAATACACTGAGTCCATTTACTGTTTATAAATCAACCCTGAGGATACTGGGCAGTTCATTTTAACAATGAATGGTTGAGCAGGCAGCTTTTTCATGCTATTAACATAACTAAAAAATTTCAGATGCTCAATATGTACCTGCACCCCTCATCCTGAGAGTCTTTCATTCTTGTGTAAATGTGTATAATCACATGTTGCTCCCCCACATGGAGTCCAACATGCTGACCATAAGTTAAACAAGCTGCTCAGCCTCCTCTCAGCTTGCAGCCAAAGTTTAACCTAAGATTTTTCTGTGATATTATTATCTTCTAAACCTCATCAGCAGCCCTCCATGTTAAACACTAAGACCAGAAAGTTGAATCCACACACTGAAAGACTGTTTAAATGCTGCAGATAAACAGATGATTAAAATAAATGAAAAATATGAAATAATACTTCAAAGTGATATAATTAGTGTATACAGGGAGCCAAAATTGAAGAATAAACAATACTGCATTTTAAAAGCATTTTAAATTCAACCCCCTCAAATTTTGGGAAAGTTTTTACCCAGTAGAGGAACATGTGACCAGAAATAATTTGTGACAGACCAACCCCAAGTGGTGCATAATTGTAAAGTGAAAGGAAAATGATACAGTATATGCTCAAAATGTTTTAAAAATAAAAAACAAAAATTGGGAGTTATGCATTTGCATTCAGTTCCCTGAGTCAATATTTTGTAGAACCACCTGACGCTGCAGTTCCAACTGCAGATCTTTTGTGGCATGCCTATGCCAGCTTTACTCATTCAGATGCTGACATTTTTCATACTTTGCAGAAAAGCTAATAATCAGTTAGATTGGAAGCAGCTTCTGTAAACAGGAATTTTTAAGTCATACAAAATTTTCTAATGGATAGAAGATAAGATAGACTTTATTGATGTCACATTGGAGAAATTAACTTGTTACAGCAGCCATTAGTAACACACAAGTAGGGTGCAGATAGTTATGAAAAAAATGTGCAATCAAAGAAGAACAATGACTTTAACTATATGTCTGGACTTTAACTGGACCATTCTATCATATGAATATGCTTTGATCTAAACCAGGTAGTTTTACATCTGGCTTATGGCTGTGCTCTCAACATGGTTTGTGGCAAACAACAGATTGGACCTTTTATGGCTTTTTTTCAACGCTAGCATTTTTCTTTCCACTGTTCATAAGGTACAGGTTTTTGGTCTTCAGTTGTCCCATCGACAGATTCTCCCACCTGAGCAGTGAATCTCTGTTGCTCCTCCATAATTCATCCAGCTAGATAGCCACTTGTAGGTTTGCAATTGGTCCATCCTTTTTCCCTGTTCAGGTGATGGATTGACCAGAGCTCTGTGAGATGATCAAAAAATTGGATTGTCATGATCCTTAAGTGATTGGGTTTTAGTTCTCTTTTATGTTTCTGATTTCACCACCTTTCTGTTGTTATGTTCTAAATGGTCTCAATACGTAAGTCAATTTCTTTGTGTTCATTCTTGATAGTAGGTCTTGTAATATTAGTTCATTTCTTTAGATTGTGTTTGTTACTGATTTCTTGTATTCTATTCCCTGTTCATTCTAGTTTATTCCTTCAGGTTTGTATTTGTCTTTTTGGTTAAGTGTTTCCTTGCTAGTTGAGATCCCTCCATGTTAATTAATCTCTCTGCCTCAGTCTTCCTCCTTTCCTTTTGCCTCATTCAATGTCATTCCCCACTCTTCCCTCAGTATATACGCTCACCGGTTGTCCATTACTCTGCCAATTTCTTCCCCAGTGTAATGCCGGCTTCTCTGTCAATGCTTTATGTCCTGTTCTTGTGTCTTGCTGTAAATTTTTGTATTTTTCAATAACTTTTTCAACCTACAATGCTGCTTCCAAGTTCCACTCTGCACTTCTCCACAACTTTCTCCCTAACCTTGCTGTTGTGTTCCTTGGTGTTCATAATGCATGAAGAATAGAGACTAGAGTGGAAAAGGGGCATGACAAACCTCTGAAACCAGAAACAGAACTGCTGCATTTACACTAAGATTTATTTAGAGGTAATCAAAGTAAATGGTGCTGAATACATATGCACCATATTTTTATTTGTAAAAAGGTTTGAAAACCATTTATCATTTTCATTTCGGTTTACATCAATATTTATGTATATATCAATATTTTGTGTTGGTCTATCAAAAACAATCCGCCATAAAATGGATTAAGGTTTGTGGCTGTAACGTGACAAATTGTGCCTTAAAGGGGACATATCAAGCAAAATCCACTTTTTTAGCCCTTAAATACATTTTGTTGTGTACTAGGAGTCTGTAGGAGTACAGAAAAGATGAATTTAGTCACTCCAGGTGCTGCGTAGATATCCTTATATTCTGTTTGGGTCATTTTTTTCAGTCCATTCAGTTTTCTCTATCATCTATTAGATTTTTCCAACTGTTACGTCACAGTATTTGCTGAACAGCTAAACATGGTAATGGACTTCTGGCCGTCCAGTTCCGCATTGTTGTGATTATTATTATGAATATTATATGTAATATTTAATATTCATATTTTAAATTAAATAATAATTCGGTCTGTTAAGTGTTGTCCTGTGAATACCAGCCCAATAAGGTGGTGGTATCAGGACAATAGTGAAACGAGCTCTGACATTACTGAACAGCAAAACTCTGCAAACACATAGAATGAATTTAAACAATTTCTTAAAATACAATAATTTATTAACAAAAATAAGTCAAGTCAAAGTCAAACATATTTAATATTTCATATTTCAAACTCTTTACTAGACTGGAACAATTCCACTAAACTACCAAGTATATTGAAAGAATAATGAAGACCAACTATATACAATATTAACGAGAATCAAAAATGGTTAATAACCACAACCATTAAATTGATGCAACGTTACCATTCAATGTCATTAATGTTTGAGAACCAAGGATTATCTTGAAGAATCTGGAAATGAAGTTAAGTTTGTCTCGGAACTAACTTAGGCAATAATTGGTATACCTTTATTTAGAACAATAATATTTAAGAAAATATTAAGGAAATATCAAAATAATATTTAAGGAAATATCAAAATAATATTTAAGGAAATATTATTTTGAATAAGAACCTAACCCTTCTGCATAAATGAGTCTTAATGGTGTTTAATTATCACATTTAGTAAAATAATATTCAGGGAAATATAATTTTTCTAGATTGAAAACTAACGACCTTTCTGGATAAATGATTCTTAATTTGGTGACAACAAAGCCTGCGGGCTCATAAGATGGCGATCATAAGTCACGTGTTACCTTATCCGTTAGCTGTTGAAGCCAAGAAAAGAAAGCCTATAGTTCTTTAAAGTTCAACATGTATCTTTAAAATACCATTAATAAAAGGATCAAAATGCATAAGCGTTGACACGGCGTTATGGACAACCTGTGTTTAAAAACCACCCTTTAAATAAAGTTCGTCCTAACTTTAAACTCGCAACACAGAACATTTCATTAGCTGAGCAGTTAGTCTGCTAGCACTTAGCTGAGTAATTGCAACACAAACAAAAAAAAATGTAATTAAACGAATATTATTTAGATTAATTCGTTCTAAACTGATCTTCTCTGCCCAAACACCACCTCTTACGTGAATTGTGGTGGAGAGAGGGTTTCATGGGTGATGAGCTGAGAAGTGAAACTGTCCCGGTAATACACGTCTGGGCATTAAAGGAACTAGTGTTGCAGCTAATCGGCCGAACTTTACGACACAGGCACTTTGCAGCGACTTCAGTGGGAGTGGTTGTCACTACCTGGACATGCACACAGGAAGGCGTGCGGTGCTACGGTCCCGGCATTCTTTTCCAGGCCATGGGGGGAAATCTGCTTTAATTAGGGATGCTTCTGGAGGCCTCAGAGGAAAAGTCAAGCCAAGCGTGTCTTATTGCACCCTTTTTATGAATGAATGCCAGGTACTCAAACAGCAAATCACTACTTTGTTGCATACGATCGCCGTGATCATAGTCACTTTTGGATCCAAGGATTTTTTGAAGTAGAAGCCTTACTCGCCCGCGAGTTTCAAAGCTTCCAGTTGAGGTGTGTTCTGGTCCCTCCATTAGCCGCTTTCCGCAGCTGGACTGAGGCCAAGCAGAGGGGGAAATGTGTCAAAAATTCCAGCTCTGACTCCTCCTCTTCTTGGGCTGAGCTAGAAGTAGGTTAATGCGATTTATTTTGGAAGTTCCAGAAAAGTTCATAATGGCCTTTAATGTTGTAACCCATGTTTCACTTCATGGCTGGGGTACCAACAGCGTATCAGCCATTTTTATTTATGCTATTTTGTAGTCCAAGCTCAAGAATGCAGAAGCTGCAGGTGGATTACACTAAATGTTTGGTTGTTGGGTGTATTAACCCACACAATTCATTACACCATCCCCCGGCATCAGAACCTCTTTAAAGTGCCTGGTTAAATTTTATTTTTCATTGAAATTTTACCACATCAGTGGGGAAATTCCAACTTCCCAACTTCAAGGACAAATGCTTGCAGCAACCTCTGCCAGAATCAAGAAGGATTCGCTGAAAGACACGTCATCTGATAAAGGGGTCAGTTCCTTCTGTCTATGGAAATGACAGACACAGCAATGCGGTAGGCTGCAAATAATAAATGACAACAAACTATTTTAGACAAGAATTTATTGTGTTGATATGACGTCCTGGCCATTGTTCTGGTAGCAGTAGCATCCTGCCTTCTGCTTATGTTAGTGCTGTTGTTAGTGTGCTGCTTTTAGCTCCTTGAGGACAGAACCGTTGTTTTTGCCATTTTTGTGTTCTTTCTGCAGCGCTAGGTAATTGTTATCAAACTACAAAAATGGCCGAAGTGGAGCGTTCTTTGACCAGGAGAGGGGCGAGGTATGAAGTGCCTCAACAGCATTTAAAGAGACGTCACCATAACGAGTTGCTCTCAGACGCACCTCAGAACAGGTAAAAGAGGAGCCTGTGGCACTACAATAACAAGGAGTTCAGACCAAAGCATTGCAGTTCCACTTTATATAGACCACAACTGAATGATTTAAATGTGCAAAGGAAGGATTTAAAGCATGATATGTCCCCTTAAATACATCAAATATGACATTTTAAAATACCTTTACTGTAATCTCCAGACTATATCTCTCATTTGAGCCATTCATCAATACAATAAAAGGCCCTCGCCTGTTTTAACTGCGATGTACCCAGATTAGGAAGAAGGGTAGGAAGAGGATGGAGCCGGAGGAAAAGCCCAGTGTTTAAACTAATCAGCAGGAGACATCTCCATTCATTTGGGTCTGGTCAGGATCTCTCAGTATTCACCTCCACTTCCTCTCTCTGGTCAGACCCAATGTGCTCATCCCCAGCCTCAGAAACCCAGACCACACTGTCATCTCCAAAGTGGGCGTGGAGGAAGTGCTCTGAGATCAGAAAAACGGATTTGCCAAGATCTTTCCTCATTCATGTTCCGTCAAACCCCAATTTACACACACGCATACATAGACACACAAACACACACACACACACCTGAGTCAACACAGCAGTGGGTGTAAACTGGCTGAAGATGAGCAGAGACACAACACAGGATGAGGCAACCCATTACAGATCACCCAGTGAAAACCTGCCCCTGCTGTTTTCCTTGCGTCTTGGGTGGGGACAACAGTGCACAAGCTGAGGGGTGTCTGTTGTTCTTGTGAGTCAGGCAGGATCCCGACTCAGGTTCACAGAAGATATCCATTATTATTTACCAGGTTACCAAGTCCACACCAAGCTCCAATTGCTGTTTTCAATCTTTAAAGAGTCAAAACTGCTGTTTTGCTGCTGTTTTGGAAAGCACCAGGAACCACTCCGATCTCTCCTTTTCACCCGTCCTCCTCTCTTTCTGCTCTTTTCAGATAAAAAATTGTAACATTAGGAGAGGCCAACTACTTCCTTTGACATAAGCTCCTATCTTTCGCTAAACTCCCCTTCTTCATTTTCTGCTGTCCATCCCGTCTTTCCCACGCTGATAGTTTTCACAACGCCAGAGGTTTAGGTTGCCCTGGGAGTTGAAGTGCCATGAGTTATTGTCCAGCTTTCACGCACACACTCGCAGCACCAGCATAGCTGTGTGGTCACTCATGGAAACAAGCAGACAATAGCCTGGAAACATCATGGGTAGTGTTCTCCTCCCATTTCCCCCTCCCTGGTGGTGACTCTGTGGGATCTGCTAAGTCGTGGCCTCACTCACAAAGTCAACAAAATTAAGGATGTCCACCACAACCACTGTTGCCATGACAATCTGCTAAAACATCACAGCATCAATTTCTTCTCCAGGGAGCAGCTTTTTGAATTACAGGTAATAGAAACCATAAATATGAATAAAGTGAAATAACTCCTTGTCCTTGAAGCTTAGTGCAGGTAGCACTTTATGAAAGGGACCAATATGTACATCTTTCTCAAGTTGCTTCTGAACATAGCAGTGGTGTAGTAAATTACCTATGACTCATTCAGGCATAAAAAGGTTTTTTAAACTCAAAGGAAGATAAAGTGCTGTTATCACACATGACAGGACCTGTAATAATTGTATCTTAGGGCCTTTTGTTTCTATTGTTTAGAGTTTCCTTCTACACACCACAGTCAGACACACCTACACTAATATTTTACCAGAGCAAGGTGTTTCCTAAAGAACTGATAAAGGAAAACATGTCATGCAGCAGGTGATGCACTGAAGGAGGGTGGTTAGCTCAGGTCCTTCATCAAGTCTATGCTGGATTCTGTCCCGTTTCTGAAAATGTCAGTTTTTAGGTGCAATTCATCTGCTGTAGTTTTTAAAGCTGGAAATATTCTCTTTTGTTCTCCTATCTAAATTTTATGATTTACTAAGAGAACTCTGTACAGTATGTTGAGATTTGTTTTTGGTTTTAGCTCTTTAACCTCTTCACTTCAGTCTCATGTGATTAATTTTTTTATTTGTCCTGTCCGGCAGAGAGGTGGGAAGAAAAGTTAAAAAGGAGAGGAGAGAAGAATAGAGGAACGAAAGAAGGATAAGGAGAATACAAGATAAGATCCTAGAAGTCTGCTTTTACACCTGTAGAAAGAGACAGAGAGAAAGAAAGAAGAAAAAAAACACAGGGACAAACAACGAACACATCAATAACAACAACAACTTTACTGATTCTCCATAAGAATATTCAAATACTGTGTGAGGAGACACAGGCCTGCCCCCCAGGACCCGAGACAGACACGGAGGAGATCGGAGCCACAGACATCCAAATGCCCCCTAGAGCCCAGGAGCCCAAGGAGGACCAGCACCGGGTTCACCTCCATGACCTGATTAATACATGTAATAAAATTAATTAGAAACAACTTGAGTCTTTTGAGCATGTCCATAATTACCAAATGCCTAAAGATGCAACCTGAATTATAGACCTGATTATAGACCAAGATGGCGCCGACGATGGCAGCCTCGGAGCTTCGCTCTCTCTTTCTTTGTGTATTTTGTGTGTTTTTATGTTTTTCGAGCCACAGTACTGTGGTCTCATTCAGCAGAGAGGAACTTCTCAACATCAGAGAGTCCTCTCTTGGGAAATTTTTCATTCATTGATCCGAGCTTCACTGAGCTTCTAGCAAGCGGAGCCGCGGCACTCTATGCCGAAAGCGTCGGAAGGGAAAGGTTACTGGCGCGCTGGTAAAGCTCCGCCAAAGAGGACTTCGCACACCACTGCCTTCAATTCATCTGGCAAATGTCCGCTCTCTAAGTAACAAGATGGACGAGCTGCTTCTTCTCACCTGTAAAAACACGGACCTCCGCGGATCAGCGGTTCTCTGCTTTACTGAGACATGGCTGAGTGAAAACATCCCGGACCGCATACTGCTGATGCCGGGCTTCCAGCTGTTCAGAGCGGAATCGGGGAAAAAGCGAGGAGGCGGAATCTGCTTTTATATTAATGAAGGTTGGTGCAGAGACATAAAAGTGCTGGGGAAAACATGTAGTCCTGATCTGGAGTCATTTTCCATAAACTGTAAACCGTTTTATTCACAGAGAGAGTTTTCCTAGTTTATAATAATTGGCTCATCTTTTCCACCTCATGGCTGCACTTCTGCCGCGGAAAAACGTCTTGCTGAGCTGATTACAGACGTGGAGAAAAAATACACAGACTCTTTCATCATAATACTGGGAGATTTTAACAGTGCAGACCTCTCCAATTAACTCCCCAAATACAGACAGCATATTAAGTGTCCCACCAGAGACAAAAACACACTGGACCACTGTTACACAGCTTTTAAGGACTCATATCATGCTGTTACATTCTCTTATCCACCTCATCCCAGCCTACAGGCAGAAATTAAGAGCTTCAGAACCCATGGTTCTCACTGTTAAGAAGTGGACTGAGGAATCGAAGCAGACGCTCCAGGCCTGCTTTGAATGCACAGACTGGACTGTTTTTGAAACCTCAGCCACTGACTTAAACCAACTAACTGATGTGGTGACATCATACATCAGTTTCTGTGAAGAGATGTGTGTGCAGACCAAGACATGCTGCACCTTTGGGCCTTTGGGAATAACAAGCCATGGTTTACTCCACATCTCAGGAACCTGCGCAGGGACAAGGAAGAAGCTCACAGTAGTGGAGATTGGGCGCGGCACAGGCAGGCCAGGAACAGACTAACAAAGGAGATCAAAGCAACCAAGAGAAGCTATAGTGAGAAAGCCTGTGCACATCAACTCGCTCCGATCTTCACCCGGATCTTCAACAAGTCACTGGAGACGTGTGAGGTCCCCTCCTGCTTCAAACGATCCACCATCATCCCAGTGCCCAAGAAACCCACCATCCTAGGATTAAATGACTACAGGCCTGAAGCCCTGACGTCTGTGGTCATGAAATCCTTTGAGCAGCTGGTGTTGAAGCACCTGAAAGACATCACAGGCCCCCTGCTGGACCCCCTGCAGTTTGCCTACCAAGCAAAAAGGTCGGCAGATGATGCTGTCAACTTAGGTCTACACTTCATCCTGCAACACCTCGACCGTCAAGGGACGTACGTCAGGATCCTGTTTGTAGACTTCAGCTCGGCCTTCAACACCATCATACCAGACATCCTCCACCAGAAGCTCACTCAGCTCAACGTCCCAGCCTCCACTTGTCAGTGGATCAACAGCTTCCTGACGGACCAACAGCAGCAGGTGAGACTGGGGAGCATCTTCTCCCGCACTAGATCAATAAGTACTGGTGCCCCCCAGGGGTGTGTTCTATCCCCACTCCTCTTCTTCCTGTACACAAATGACTGCATCTCAGCGGGCCCGTCCGTGAAACTCCTGAAATTTGCAGATGACACCACTCTCAATTGCCCTTAGGTATGAATGGGTGTGTGTATGGTTGTTTGTCCTGTGTGTCTCTGTGTTGCCCTGTGATGTACTGGTGATCTGTCCAGGGTGTATCCTCCTGCGACCGTGTGTGGAAGAAGCGGGTATAGATAATAAATGGATAGATCTTGGGGTTACCAAGTCTTCATAACAACCATTAGACACTATCTAAATGTCAACTGCTGTACGTTTAAATACAAATTTACCCTGGTAATATCATTTTCCAGGGGCCTTACATTTAAGGGTAAAAAGTCCTACTCTGAGACAGGTATTTCCAAATCTCCCCGGGATTGTTAAAGGGGAGGGTCGTGTACAGCAAGGCATTATGCCTTCAGCAGCGGTAATGTCTGAGGTAAGTGTACAAATTTATTGTTTTTATACCATTCATTTGTCACAAAAAGTAGTTTTAAGACGTTTTTAAGTGTGTAAAAACTATCCTCAACACAAAATCTGTGCAGTCATTTCATCGAAAATAAGCCGACTTTGAAATGGAGTTCAAACGAAAATTCACAATGAAACACTCACCCTCGCCGTCTCACCGTCCAATGACTTCCCTGTGCGTCTCCCGGCCTTCCAATCAGCATCCTGTCCGCCTGATTCATCATCCAATCACCTTCCGACGCCTTGTTTTTAAAGGACCTTCGGCTGTGTTCCTCCTCGGTTGTCAGCTGAGCTCATCTACAACTCCGACGCCTCCTCGCACTGTTCATATCAGACTCTCATAATCCTTCCTCCCCTACCGCTCGTAGGAGCGCTCGCCTCGTTTCATGGCTCATATCTTCCTTGTCTATGCTCTGGGCAAGTGGAAAGCGCATCAAGAACTCCTACACGTCTCCTGCTAAGCGTCGCTGAGGTGGTCCTGCCTCCTCACCGGCTCCCGCCGGTGCGTTACCCGGCCTCCAGCAGTTTCTCTTTCCATCTTAATCCCTCAAACCGATCATCCTACAAATTTCCCAGCTTCATTCATCTCGTTTATGGATTCTCTCCAGCGTTCCACGTCATCGCTTACTCACCTGCTCTATGACTTCGCCGCCATCTCTGCCACATCAGCATGGTAGCTGCCTGCTCTTTGGCTCCTCCCACCAACGTTTGCCCTTGCTAATGCCCGGCCTAGCTTGTCTCTAGCTAAGATGTATCACTCCACTCTCTTTTCTCTATCCTTTTCATTAATGTGCTCTTCAAACGTGCGGTGTTTCCCACGCCTCTTTTCATCCAGGCTGATCATTTACTCCCATGTATTTTACCATCTCGTTCAGGCTCAACTCTAAAACCTACAGAGGCAGCTCATTAATCTGGTTTCTCACATTTTACCAACTGCCGAGGCTGTCTAAATGTATCACTTCCTCTGATAACTTTCTGCTTTGTTTAAATCATCTCGTCCCGCCTTTCTGTCCGAACTACCGCACCCTGCTGCCGGTCAGACCTCTCGGAGTTTCTCCGGTCCTTGGTCCTCAGAAGTGATCACACTCTCTAACACAGACTTATAAAGGAAGACTCTCAAACAGCTTCTAACTTTCTGCTCTTTTATTCTAAGTTAAGCAGAGGAATGATTACAGAGATCAGCGCTGAGGCTCCTGTCTCGGATCATTGCCGCATGTGAAAGGTTGACAAAGAGCCCCGAAAGAAGGTCAGAAGTGGGTTTTTTTAAATTTTTTTATTTGGCACTCCAAAGCAATAGATGTGCACTTCCCTAGTGTTTATCAGTAGATAACGTGTCACCATTGCGGTGTCTGTCTGATAGGTCGTGTAGTAGCTGGTGTCCATTTTTTTTATCTAAGTGTGCTGCAGTATTCTAATCAATCAGTTATCGGCTACTCCCTTTAAAAAAAGTGCCCCAGCCACAGGTCATTATGTCAAACCTTTGGCCATTTATCCCTGTATGTGTGTCGATGTGTATTATCTTTATGGGATGTATGGCCGGAATCAGCTATGCTTAATATTATTAAAGATTCTCCCTAACATTTCTTAGGATCCTCTTTTGGTGCTCAGCCGTCTCTAGGAATTCAGAGTCGCCAGCTGCATAGTTTCACCCGAGCATAGATAATTCAATACTTTCCGTCCCTCATCGTTGTCCTATTTCTAATATGGCTGCTCGTTTTCATCAGTATCTCTTGGCCTTCTCAGCCTTAGCTGCATCCACCCTCGCTCAATCAAGAGCCCCCTTAGGCTGCGCTGTTCTTTCCACTGATAATTTATATTGCAGCCACCTTCTGATTCCAGCGGCTTAGTCGGCCATCAGAGCGCTTTGCTCTTCTCTTCCCTTTTCCAGAACTTCTGCACGGTCACAAATTGCTGAGCTTTCTGCTCCAGTCTCCTTTCTAACTGGAACGGTATCTCTTTCTCTTTGAGCGTCGTCGTTCACTCGGCTGACTCGTCTTAAGTTTCACAGTCTGTAGCGTCCCGATTTAAAGAAGGCTTTAAAGACTTATTTATCTTAAATTATTACAACCCTTTCGTCCTTAACAATCTTTCCCCTGAGTGCTTTTAACCCGTTTCGCCATATATTAAACATTTCACCTCCCTATATTTCCCAGTGCCATGAAATGATATAAAATATATATTTCAACTGTCTGGACTTTACTTAGTTTATGATATCGAACCCAATAAACTTTCGTATTGCGATTAAGCGTGCATAATGTACTAAGAATATTGGCACCCTCTACTGAAAAGAAAAAAAATTAATTGTTAGGTATTAATTAGTCAACTCGGAGGAACGACAGAGTCTGTATTTTTCTTGCGCAAGAGGTAGCTCACACTGCAGTGCAAATCTACGAAGTGTTGGCATCCTCTCTCTTTATTTATATATGTGGTTCACACACACAGTTCAACAGACAGTTCAGGCATTTAGGGGGTGTATGTGTGTCTGTGTGTGTGTGGGGTCAGAAGGGTTATGGTGCATGTGTTTTGCTTTTAAACAGAGAGGGAGTGGGGCAGGTACAAGCAGCCCCCAGATGTTGCTGATAGTAGCATAACTCACTCCTCTCCCCCCATCCCCCTTTCTGTGGCATGTGGGCAGGAAGAGCACTTTGTACAGACGTGAGTGATAAACAATACAAAAGTTTTCAAACCCTAACAGTCCCTCCTTTTTTATCACGAATAAAAGTCATGATTAGATGCATGTAAAAGAAAACAATCTTTTTTTTTTGGGGGGGTGAGCGACAAAACCATGGACGGAAAGCATATTTATATTGTGGGAAAAATTCTCACACGGCCCCTCCCCCCAAGGGCGACCACCAACCATGGTAGAGTAACAATATTAATAAAACAATGTAATAAATCAAGGGAAAAACTAAATGTAAAAAAAGAAAAAATTAAAAACCAACCCCTTGTTCATGTCATCATTGTACTTTTCCTCATTTCACTTAAAATAGCAATTTTTTCGATTTTCTGCTATAAGGTCATTTTATGAAGTACAATTATGAGTAAAACACTCAGGCATTGAAGATAATTTCATTTAACAACATGTCATCATAGTCATCTGTTTTTGGGGTCCAATGTGGTGTCCACTTGAATCAATGCTGCATATGCGACTTCTGTGAAATTAATTTTTCTCACATACATTGTAGGCCCCTGGGAATGAACTGGCATGATAGAACATGCATAACAATCTGTTTTAGTCTGTGGTTTAGCTGTTTCATACACATAACGATACCAATAGTTCTGCAGAAACAGATGTCTTCCTCCTTTCTTTAGGGGTCTGAGATGAGAGCAGTCTGGTGTCCATCTCTTCTCGTGTGACGTCGTATCCTGTGGATCCTGCCTTAAACAGAGAGTCCTGCTACCAGAATTAGCCTCAGGCTTATCAGTTCCCTTTGCCCACATGTAACAAAAAGCCATGCTAAAGTTGGGCACTTCACCCGCTTTGAGATGCTGAGCCCTATGGGTCCCCCCCCCCTTTGTAGCCGGTCTTCCTCTTTTTAACCCGTCGGTTTTGGTTTTGGTCCTGTAACGGTAATATTGGCTTACAGTGGCTCTTGTGGATCCAGGGGGTTCTTCTGCGTTTTTTTTTTTTTTTTTAGAGCTGTCGGTGTGGTCAGTAGTACTCGGTGTGGCCCTTTCCAGCAGGGGGCACTCCAGTCCTTTCTATGGAGTGTCTTAATCAGGACCAGGTTTCCAGGCCTCAGGTTGTTCTGTGGAATGGGGAGCAGAATTTACTGGCAGACTACTGGAAAACTTTTACTTACTTTGTTTGTAACATTTTATTCATCCATTCCAGCTAATTGATTTTTTTGCTGTGTTTTTCCCTTATGTCATCCATTTCTGATGGCAATCGAAAAGGTCTTCCGTACATTATTTCAAATGGAGTGAGACCAGTTTGATTTGGAGTTATTCTCATCCATAGTTTAACCAGGTATAGGCATTCGGGCCATGGCCGCCCCTTGTTTCTGCCATCGCTTTCCTTAATCTTTTTATATTGTTACATTTTTTCGTTCAACCAACCCCAGCAGATTGGGGGTGGTAAGAAATTGTTTTTTTTAAAACTGAAAACCCTAATGCTTTAGAGCACAATTCTATTACATTTACAAAATGATTTCCCATTATCTGACCTTATGATTTGTGTGATACCATATGGGGGGGAAAAAATGTGTCACTAAAATCTTTCCCCATGTGAGTGCATCACAGTGCTTTGCAGGGTATATTTCAACCCCATTTGGGAAAGGGAAATCTATGACCACTAAACAATATTTTTTCCCCCCCTGACCATGATAACTCTATGAAATCCATGTGTATCGTGTGAAAGGGAGGGTTTTGCTGTTTGGGAAAAACTGGCCTTTTTTTGGGTCTCATGGTTTCCCTGTGGTTTTAGTTTGCGGCAGATAAATACATGATCTACAAAATTTTTTTTACATAGTCAGAAAAAATTTTATGGTGGGAATGTAGATTTACTAAGTGTTTTAACCCCCTTTTGACACATGGGAAAATTCCGTGTGTCACATGGGCCGCCGGGCCGTATACATTTGGGGTAATTTGGTTTTTTTTCCCAAAAAGTTTTTAAAAAAAAATTCCTTTTTTTGGATGGCCCCCCTCTATTCAGTCAAGATTTAACTTCTGCAGCTGGTGCAGATTGTTGTGAATCTTTCAGCACATCTCCATTTATAAATAGGAGATGTGACATTTTCAGTGTGAGGGGAAGTGAGGTTTATAGCAATACAAGTGACACTGAATGAGGAACTTTCAGTGTGAGTGGGTGGCACAGCACAATTTCAGCTGTCTGCTTCACAGCTTCTGTGCTACTTTGCAGGCCTGTAGACAAGCTGGAAATTCTCCTGCCACTGGGTCCAGTTTTTTAGAATAAAATGCTAAAGGTCTGCCTTTGGAGCCAAATGGCTGGGTTAATACAGCTTTCATATAACCCATACATGCATCTACACAAAGTGTGAAAGGCTGGCTATAATCCGGCAGAGCTAAGGTGACTGCTGTTTGAAGCCGATTTTTTTAGCTCTGTGAATGCTGCTTCTCCCTCCTTAGTCCATGTGATTTTGTTGTTTTTATTTTTTTTCCTGTTTTGCCATAGATCATAGATTTCCAAGGGTTGTACAAAGTGGCTGCATAGGTTGGTAGCCATTCTCTGCAAAAGTTACACAGTCCCAGAAAGGACATCATTTTGTTTTTTAGTTCGTGGTTTTGGGGGCTTCCTGTATGGCTTTTTTTTTCTGCTGCTTAGGAGGGAGCGGCCCATGTTGTGAAAGCATATGTCCCCAAAAAAATCATTTTCTCTTTACCAAAACTGCAATTTTTATCCCAAAGGAGGCTTTGTGTCCTTTTCGGTGGAGATGTTTTAGAACCTTTTTATGGTAGCTTCCCTCACAGTGTTTTGGGTTGAGTGTCTGAAGCTATAAGAATATCATCTACATACAACAGGATTGGGCTATGTTAAAGGCACCTCACAGGTGCTCATGGAATTTTTTAAATGCTTGCGTATATATATGTGTGGGCTTTTCGCTGAACCCTTGTGGAAATTCTGGTGTAAATTTTTTTTTTCCCTTTAAACTGAAAACCAAATAAATGCTGTTACTCTTCATGCAAGGTTTCTGTAAAAAAATGCCAAGATCTACCACTGTGAAATATTTTTTATCTGGAGTTTAAAAAATGCAGTAATGTATGTGGATTTGGGACGTCAGGACCAGCATGCTCCACTAATTCATTTATTGGTCTGAGGTCCTGGACCATTCTCCACTTTCCTGTGCTGGCTTTCTGCACAGAAAGATAGGTTTTTGGTTTTTGCATTCGGTGCCTCGTTTTAATATTCCCCTGATTTCAGCATGTCCTTTTATTACTGGCTTAATACCTTTTTCAGCTTCTGGCTTCAAGGGGTATTGGCGAACTAGTGGTCTTTTTTTCGGATTTAAATTTAACCTTTTATAGGGGTGGAAATCCCTTTATAAGTCCTACATCAGTCGGTGATTGGGACCACAGTTCAGGTTGGACAGCAGCTAGGGCGGGGGTGCCTTTTTGCTCTCTTTGCTTTCAGCTAGCCCTTTTTTTTGTCACTTTGCCTCATCTAAATGTGTTTTTGGATGGACTTTAACTGTCCACCCTAAAGTGAGTTTTTCCAGATTCCTGTGTTAGGACCTACTTTCCCAGTCAGAGCTTTTTTGATGCCTCATATCTCCCCCTCTTTCAGCACGCTGTATATATTTTTCTGATTCTTTCCACTTGCCCCCCAGGGGTTTAGTTAATGATGAACGAGGTGTACTACCTTTTTTTAAAACTTTTGGAGTTTTTTTTCCTGACCGTATAATTGAGGTGGAGGATTTTTCCCTGTTTTGGGGTCAACATACAGGTGCTGTATGGTAACAGTCTGATTATTTTCTCTGTGAAAAACAGTGTCATACTGATAATCTGGCCCTGGAGTACCTTTTATCCTCATGGGTTACATGAAGCTCATTTTTCGGGTGTACTGTGCCTCCTGGGAAGTTTGGTTTTTCTCTGGTTCTCCTCAGCAGTTCTCGAGTTGTTGGTGTGGGGGCCTAGATCGGGGGCCCAGTAATAATGCGGCTGTGAAAATTCATTTAGGACTAGGGCCCCTTCGTCCCACCACAGTTTTTTCTCCTTTTTTTCTGTTGATACTATACTTATATGCAATCTTTTGCATAAGATCTCTTCCCAAAGGTTTACTGGGCATTTTTGACTTACCCAAAACGGGGGCCTGATAAGAAGTTTTGTCTCAGGCTCTGTTATTGTTACTGGTGCACTTGGGAAATTACCTCTGATGTGCCAGCTGGTTTTAAAACACGCACTGCGGTGTTTTTTGGAAAATTTTTATCCGAGTGGGGGTTCAGTTAGCACAGTTCTACATGCCCCTGTATCACACAAACAGCTATATCCTTCGCCTTTTTATTATGTTTTTATATGGCAAATCTTGCGTCCTACTAAGTGCTATAATTTTCCAGTGCTGCTTGTATGTCAACTTCCTCCATTTCACTACGTTTTTCTCTGCTAGGGGGGGAGGAGGTGGGGGCTTTGGCTGTATTTTGTCAATTCTGGGAAATTTTTGGGGTTTTAAAACCCCTGCTTTTCATTACATTCTCTTGCAAAATGCCCCTGGCTCATTGCAGATCCAAAAAATTTTCATCTCTTGCGCCAGGGTTTTTTGTAAGTTTTGTTCTACATTCTCTAGCATAATGCCCTATTTTGGGGCCACATCTCAGGCATGCATTGCTCTGTGTGGGGGTGTGTCGGGGCCCCCCTCCTCCCCCCCTTTTCCTCCGCGACCTCTGAATCCCCCCCTTCCCCCCTTTGCCTGTTCATCCCTGAACGATGCAATGCTTTTTAAGCCATTTTGCATTGAAAAATGTATCTGTCTTCCTTTTTTTGCTGTGTCTTATGGGCATGCTGTGCATTCTCTAAGGCTTGGGTAACAGTTCCTGATTTTGATGAACCCAGTGTTTGTTATTTATACCATCTGAGTTCAATCTTAAGGCCTTGCAGAAAGGCTCTCTTCAACTGCTGCTGTATAGGCTCCTGCCTCTGGTCTTCATCATATGGTATAGCAGAGTTTGCTCAAAAAAACACGTCTCATCCTATCAAAAAAAATCTTGTGGGTCTTCTCATTCTTCTGTTTGCATTGTGAGATTTTACCATAAATCTGCTTGTCTGTATATAAACTCCTCGAATTCTTTCAAAGAGTAAGCGTAAGGGGCGTCCCTTTAAAATCTGGTTGAATCAAGTGGCTAATGTGTCACCATTGTCATCGCATCCAGTGAAACCTCCTGCTACTCTGCACCAGCAATGACCAAACAGCTGGGTAAAAAACTGGAGCATTTTCTCTGCCATTAAGATGGAAGCTTTTCCTCTGAGTTCTGTAATGGGCTGCCAAAAACTCTCTCTACACCTTCCTGTATCGGTGGGGGTACCCTTTAGAGCAGCATTTGGGCTTCCTGTGTCCTGGGGCCTATATACTAGAATAGTTGGGGCGGCTGTCGGTGATTAGCGTCACCTTTTTTTTGGATTAGCTACTTCAACTAGAGGAAATGTATCTTCCTCTAAATTTTTTTCCCAATTTTTAAATTTTTTGTTTTGTGAGCCATTAAAGCTTCGCCTGGGTATATGCGGGGTCAATAGTAGTTTTTCTTATCTTTACTCGTAGTTCGCACGCCTGTGCCCCCCCCCGAAATTAGGAGACCAGGACTCACTAGAAGAGCTCTGTTCTGTTTTTAAAAGGATTGCTTAATTTTTTGCTTTCTTATAGGAGTTTTTGGAACTGCTACAGCTCCTTCCATCTCTTTTTCCCCAGTTTTGCTGTCCTGCAGCTGCCTGCACGCCAGAGGGCTGCGCTCCCGCTGTCTGGATACGACCACTGTTTCCTCATGTGGGCCGGCACCAAGACCGCAGTTGTCAGCTTCTCCTTTCGCTTCTCCTTCATAGCTTTTTCCTCTGCATGTCTCTTAAAACCTACTTTGTTTTTCCAGCCATTTGTCTGAGAATTTATACTCGACCTGTCTCGGTCCTTTTTAGTTGGTTTTTTGGTTTTCATTATTTCTAATTTTAAAATCTCCTTGTAGTTTTAAGACATCCTTAGTATCTAGTTTACCCAAGAGACCATTTTTTTATTCCCATCTATGACAGATCATACCTGCTCCTTCTATATAGTTCTCCATAAACTTTACATCCCCCTTCTAAACTAATTTGTTTACTTTTGTTGTTTCCCCTGATGTTTAATTTTTTTTCACAATACTATAAATGTCCCAGATAGAAGTACACTGGCATGAGATTCAAGGAGGGACATTAACACGCCCTTTTTACTCGGACTAAAACCCCTTTACAGTGTTAAAATTTTTTGGGGTTAAACCCGACCTTTATCTCCAAGAATCACCAAAACGTCTTTCCGATCCCGGGCAAAAAAAAAACACAGGACTAGCAGAATCTTGCTAGGTTCTTCAAAAAGCTTAAATATGGTCCCACCTAGCTTAAATTTTTTGAGCTCTTACACTTAATTTTTTTTTTTCCCTTTCGGCAAAAAAAAACCCCCCCCCAAAATTTCCGTTCCCTTACGGGGAATTAAACCCAGTTTTTTCTGATTTCCCCTTTTTTTTTTGCGGGATCCCCACCTAATTTATCACTATTCCCTTCTGGCGGAATAATACCTATCCAATTTTCTGGGCTTTCCTTCCCGGGGAACACTACCTACCCCACTTATTATAACCTTTTTTTTAGTGTTTTAAAAATGAAAAGTCTCAAACCCCTTAGCCGACCCTTTTAGGGGACTCTGAAACCCCCGAGTCACCCGGCCTCGAGCGAAAACGATAAGCCCCCCACCCCGATTTCGAATTTTCACACCGGGGCTTTCAGCCACAAGGCCTATGTGTGACTGCGCGGCGGCGCTTCGGCGGCCCCCCGGGGCCCGGGCCCCAGGGATCCCTTTGGTACTGTAAAGGAAAAACAAAATCCTTTTTGTTTTTAAAAATATATTCCCCTTTTTTAAAGGGCCAAAATTAAAAGTTGGGTATTTGTCAAATCGAGGAACGACACAGAGTCTCTATTTTTTTTGCACAAGAGGTAGCTCAAACTCCAGTGCCAAAAACTACAAAGTGGGGGCACCCTTTTCCTTTATTTCTATATGTGGGTTTACCACACAATTTCCCCAAAAGACAGTTCAGGCATTTAGGGTGTGTGTGGGGGGGGTCAAAAGGGTTTTGGTGCCTGTGTTTTGCTTTTAAACAGAGATAGAGTGGGGGGCTGGTTTCAAGCAGCCCCCAGATGGTTTTTTGATAGTAGCATAACTCACTTTCCCCTCCCCCATCCCCCTTTCTGTGGGATGTGTGAAGGAAAGAGCCTTTGTACAGACATGAGTGATTTAAAAAATACAAAAAATTTTCAAAACCCCAAAAATAAAAGGGAAAAATGTTTAAATTGGGATTCGAAAGTAAAATAAGCCCCGGCCCCAGGAAACCCTTTCTGCATCCCTTTTCCTTTTTGTTTTTCTTCCATTTAAACACAGAGTTGGGAAAGGGGAGCCTTTTTGTGCCCTTTTCTGTGACTCTCAAAAAAAAAGGAAAATTGTTTCTTGAGCAAAAATCTTTGTTTCCCCGGCGGGAGCTTTTAATTGTAAGATAAAAGTAATTTTGTAAAATTTTTTTAAATTTCCGAGAAAGGCTTGTCTTAAAAGGTCTTATCCCAAAAAGGTTTGAGAAAGTCATTTTAAAAAGCAGAGTTTAGCTATAAATTCATTTAGGTTTTATCACTGATAAAAAGAGTGGGTTTTCCCTTTTGCAAAAGGTTTAAAATCGTTTAAAAACCCCCTTTTTTTTTTTTTTTTTTTCTTTTTTTTCCGTCTGTGGCAACTGGCCCCCTGCCCCCCCGTAATCTGCAAAAAGGTTTGGAAAGGGGTCCCAGCGGGGGGGGTAAAAATGGGCTCATTGGCTACCGACCCTTATCTCCTGATGGTGGAAACCCCAAACACCCGTCAGGGATTATTATAAAATTTCAAAACCCTTTTTCCCCTTTTCAACCAGGCGCTAAAAATTTTTCCCGTTACAATATTTATCATAACATTTTTTTCCCATGTGATTGTTTAAAACATACCTTTTCTCTGCACACAGGGTTTTGGGGCTGCTCGTTCAGTGGCTTTCAGCATCTCCCGGGCTAAAGCGTTTCAAAATAAGCACTAACCGGGGCTGGTGCGCAGGGAGTTAACAAACTCTTATGAAAAATTTATGTCAATTTTTTGGAAGGTTATTTTCACGGAAGTAGCTCCCTCCGTGGTTTTGGGGGGGTTTTCTCAGGGGAATTTATTTTCCCATGTAACGCTTTTTTTTTCTCCCCAATCTGAATCCCCATCTTTCTATGAGACATCTCATCCCCTATAAGGGCCCGCGCATTTTGGGGGATTTTTGGGAAGGGAAACCATCGCCCCTTTTTTGTAATGCAGCAGTGGTCAATCCCGTTTGTCAAAGCCGCCCGGTTTCCCCTAAGGCATTATGCCTTACCTCCGGGGGCATCCTGGGAAAATCTAACTTCCTCATTCCTGCCCTTTATTTTCCAGGTTTTTTCTATTTAGTTCCCAGGGCTTTGGTTTTTTTCTCCCAAACAGTCTACTTTTTAATTTCTCCCCTTTTTAAAATCGTAAGTTTTATAGAATTTTATCTCTTCATCCCTTGTAATATCAACCTGCCCTTCTATTATTTTTTCAGGTTTAAAACCCTTTTTTTACTTTCAAATCCCTTTTCCTTGGGTCCCCATTTCTCACGCTAGAAAAGGGGGCCCCCCCTGTTTCCCCATCCTGTTCCTCCAAAAATTATAGGCAGTCCCCCGTTAATGAAATATGCCCCATCCAGTTTTTTTGGGCCCTTTCCCTTTAGAATAGGAGCACCACTACGCAGGGGATCCAAAGTCCTTTTCCCTCAGCCGCTCTTTCCCCGCATTTGGGCGTTAGTCTTTTTTCTCCTTTTCTTCCTAGTTTTTGCCCAGAAATTTCCCCTTTGGTTTTTAAACTGCCCCAAAATTTTATCAGCTCTCAGGGAAGGAAACTCCCCCCCCCCCCCCCCCCCCCAAAATTTCCCGGGGTGGTTTGGGCCCTTTCCATCATTTTGGGTTTGTTCAATTTGTTTTTGTTAAATGTTTTTTCAAGTCTCTTCCCCCCACCCCTGCCAGTCTTGTCTAATTTTTTCCCTCACTCTAGCTCACAAAGTTCCTTTTGAAAAAATACTTCTATTTGTTTCGGCCCCTTCCCCCCTTTTTTAAATTTTTTTGGAGGCCGATTAAATTTCCCCTCTTAAAGCCTTTTTTTTCCATTACTTTCTCACCTTCCTGCTTTTTTCCTTGAAAATTCAATTTATTCTTAACCCCCATTTATAGATCTTTATTTAAAATTTATTTCTTATTTTTTTCTCCTTTTCTTTTTTGGCATTTTCAGCAAATCCATAGTATTTTTGAAATTTCTTCAATTTTCTTTTGTTTTCCCCCTTTAAAACAAAACCCATTCCTCATTTTTAATTATACTTTTTTCTTCTCTTTAAATTACTCCTCTCATTTCCTGCTTTTTTTTCCCCCAACCCTTCTAATCTGTTTTTTGCTACTAAACTGTTCCCTAACTTCATTTTCTTTATTCAAAAATCCTCAAAGGGAAAATCCCCCTAATTTACGGGATTGCCCAACACGGCATATTTTATCATTCCCTTTCTTTTGTCTCTAAGTTTGAAAAAAATCCGCATTGCCACATGGAAATCCATCAAACTCCTTGGCCTTTTCAAATTTTTTTCCTTACTTCTTCCATAATTTTTAAAATTTTTCTTTCCTGCCTTTCGCTTCTCTCATCCCCCCTTTCCCATTTCACCCACTCTCCTGATAGATGTCCCCTTTTATTTCCCCAAATTTGGCCTCGTCACGTCCTCGACCTTATTTTTGGGGGGAAGACATCTCTAAATCTAAGCCTTACAAATGTTCATCTTAGCTCATATCATTCACAGCAGTCATGTCTTCCTCCCAGGTCCGAGCGCCATAGATATAATAATGTAATTTCACATCATTAAAACCTTTCTAATTGCCAACCCTCTTTGTGAGTCTTTTCAGATTGAAATGTGCTTTCACTTTTCAGAGCAGCAGAGCTCTGCTTACAGATCGCTCTGGCTAAGGTAAGCTAAGCTAACTGAGTGGTTTGAGTGGGATTGGCCTGTAAACACAGCCTGATCTCTGCCCGACACTCTGCGATTTCTCTTTATCTGTTTTTGGCGGCTTATAGTGAATATAAACCATTTAGTAGGTAAGTGGTGAATAACTCAAAGTACCAGAATATAAAATGTAATATTTTTCACCAGAACTTTTTGACATTTTAAGCTAATGTAGGCATTAATTATAAACTGTTTTGCCACATTTCTGTAAGATAAATGTTTTAATGCAGTTTAATGCTGATTAAACAGAGCTCTTTCACTTTTCCTTGTGCATAAAAAAAAATCCAAGTTTTCCTAAGACTGGCTTTTAATTCAAACCTAATTTAGCAAAAATATGAACTTTTTATTATTTTCTTTTTTTGATGATTTTATGCAGATAGCTTTGCAGGAGGAGAGAACACAGTGGCAGGTTTGGATGCAGTTTCCCAAAAGCTCCCAGTGATCCTCTTCATCCTCGTGTCCTGGCATTCTCTACTAAATTGTTGACATCTACTTTTTATAGATATATATATATGCTTAGACAGTAAAGGTATCAATTCCCTGAACTTCAGGACTTTTCTGTTTTTTTTGTTTTTTTTTTTTATTCTAGTAAGATACTAAAGATAGATGTTCAGTGTTTAGAAGTTATTGTATATGAATCATGCTGCTGTAATGCAACAACTCTGGGTAGATGCAAGTTGGTAAAGGTCAAATGCAAAATTATTATTTAAACTTTGTGCTTATGGATCCAGTGCAGCTTAAGGAATAACAGAAGGAATTAATCAACAGTAAAACTCTAAAGCTGCTCATCATCTGCTATCCTTAGTCATTTGGAACAAAAAATATTTAGCTAATGACCTATTTAGGCCATGTGGTTCTACTCCACTTGGTCTCCCTCGATCCTGTTGTGTTTCCATTGACAGATGAAGCTATGGCTTGAAGCCCCGCCTCCAGCCGTCAGTGTAGTGCACAGTGCTGCTATTAACTGTGTGACATTGTCACATTAATCTGCTTGAAAAAATAATAATAAATACATAAATAAATAAAAAATAAAAACATATATAAACAAAATACAAATGTATTACTGTATTGTATTAAACTGTACTGTAATAATCCACTGGGATAATTGTCTCGACCACAGCCCAACCAAATAATATAAAGAAAATATTGTTATAAAATAATGCTCAGGATTTCTGATGTGAAGGGGGTTGTGGCAGGTGAAGAGATGCTGCTGTCTGAATGGTAATGCTCCAAAGTTTCCCTGAAGAAGTTATAATTTTGGGCTTTATGAAGAAGTTTCTGACCATGATGTTTGTTTTAGGTTGGATAATGGATAATCATGCTCCGCGGATTCACCAGGGTCTTCCTCCCGGTTGATCCGATGTAGGCAGTCTGATTATAGGCAGCTGCTCTCTCTGCTCCCTCCTCCTGCAGACGTTGGTTCACTGAAGGACTGTCAATACATTTCTGAACCAAACCATTGTTTCATGATGGTATAGTTTTTTAGGCTTTGGGGGAAATGTTTGAGCATTTGAACAGCTGATTTTATGTGTGATCAGCTGATGTAGAATGTTATTAAATACAGCGCATCCCGCCTGCCTGTAATTCAGAAAGCTGATGTGTTCTTTTCTTTCAGCATCCAGACATGGTTTATGATAAATGGTAAAATTAGATTTCAATTTGACCCTCTCCACCCATTGCGGTCCTTTAATATTATTGCCGTTGCTTTTGAGTTTTATTAAGGGACCATAAAAGTAGGTATGGAAAAAACAGTAAAGTGGGCTGAGTGAAGTCGAGCCGCTAAATCAAGCCAGTGGAAAAGCGGCATGAGAGTCTTTTAAAGGGAGTAAAGGAATATTGCCACACTCTAGACTGAAGGTGTTTTCTTCAAAATTTCCCCATACATCATTAGGCTGATTAAAATAAATGTACCAAGGGCTTTGTGGCCAATGGAAACAGAAGTCACCCAAATTCCCCAGGATTCTTTTAACCTGGGTAAAAAAAAAAATCCTGGGGCTTTAAATCCCAGGGCTTTTGGTGGTAAAGGGGCTATTGAAGATTTGGCGATAAATACTCTAAGTGGGTTTGGTGTGAAACTAAAGATGATTATGTGCAAAAGCAACTCATACCCACTATTATAGTATCTCACAAAAGCGAGTACATCCCTACAATTTCTGTAAATATTTGATCATATCTTTTCATGGGAAAACAATGAAGATATCACACTTTGATACAATATAAAGTAGTCAGTATAGAGCTTGTATAACAGTGTAAATTAACTGTACCCTGAAAATAACTTAACACACAGCCATCAGGTCATCAAACCTCTCACAGGCCCAGGTGAATCCAGCGCTTCTTTTTCCAGCTGGATGTAGCGCTGCTCTTAGTCAGTAATCTAGAAGTGTAAGCAACTGCTAACCACACATCCCCCTCCTTCTGAAGCATGACTGCCCCCAGCCTGTATGAAGAGGCATCTGTAGAGACTTTCTGTGGCTTGTTGGGGTCATAGACCTGTAGTACGTGAACGGAGGACAGTTCTTGTCTGAGGGTGTGAGACATCTTTTGTTGGTCATGCCCCCAGTATCACGTTCTTGGATGAAAGCAAGTCTCTCAATGCTTTGTCCTTTTCTGAAAGGTTGGATATAGACCTCCCAAGTTGATTGACCATTCTGAGGAAGCTCCTGAACTCACTCATGTTGCTTGGCTTTCTTATGTCCAAAGCAGCTTGGGTTTTGTCAGGTTCAGGACTCATTCTGTCTGCTGAGACGATTAATTCGAGGAATTTGACTTATCTTTTGTCAAACTCACATTTTGACATATTTCAGGTAACCCCAGCTTTATCTGCCTGTTTCAGGACATAGTGCAGTTTTGAGTCGTGCTGTTCCATGGTGACTGCCCTGACCAGAATATCATCCAGGTGGCAGACGAGTCCCTCAAGTCCTCCCTCCGCTGTAATCTCTGTCACAATCATATTTTGGAAATGCTCTTGTGCACTGGAAATACCAGATGGCAGACGGTTAAAGTGGTATCTGCCAAATGACATTATGAATGTTGCGAGGAGGGCTGACTCTTTGGACAGTGGCACTTGCCAAAAGCCCATATATGTATAGAGTTAAATGCCTAGCATCTAGTCCACAAAGGGATAGAGGTATCTGTCACAACACACTGACCTAATTAAGGGCATTATGTCCACACAGATGCGTACTCTATCCATTTCTTTCTTAGCTACAACCATGCCACAGCACCAATCAGTTGGCTCCTCCATATGACTAACATCTGTCAACTTTTCCATCCTCTCCAGCTCCCCTTTGACTTTGCCCATGAGCGCCAGTGAAACATGCCTCAGCACTTTCCGTGATAAGGGCTTGGCATCAGGTTTCAGTATTATTGTGTATGGTTTTTGAACGAGCCTGAGTCCGTCACATAACTTAGGGTATGCTGTCCTCACTGACTGTTGGTTGATTGTGTCAACTCTGGCATTGAGGTTGAGTCTCACTGATGGTGTTCTGCTCAGCAGTGCCACGCATAGGTTTATGACTACATAGATTGCCTCAGTGATGCTCCTGTCGCCATATCGATAGTCTCTGTCTGATCTGGTAGATCCCAAAACAGTCAATGCATGTCCACCTGGTCCATAGAGTGGATTTTGTGCCTTTTCCAAATGCTCAATTCTGAAGGCAAAGTTTTCAAATGTTTGTTATGAAGCAGCTGTTATGTCTGCTCCAAAGTCCAGCTTGGATGTAATTTTATTTCCCCTCACATGTATGTCTGCCAGCCATTGTTCTTCACCACAATCCACTACATCTAGAAACAGTCCATCTGCACTGTCGGAAACCTCGTTCACAGTTGGGTTGGACCCACAGACCCTACCATAGTGTCTACCTTTTCCACAGTTATGGCATTCTGCATTTTTAGCTGGGCATTGTACTGCTGCATGGGCTGAGGCTTTGCCTTACTTGTAAAATATTTTAGACCTGCTGAGGCTTCTGCTGAGGTTTTGGGGACTTAAGCCGTTTTTGTTCTCTGCTTCTGAACTTGTTTGGTTTGGCCTTTGTTACTTGTACTACGTCCATAGCTGTTTTATCAGCTTAAGTCGGTCTGCTGTCTTTTTATTTCTTCAGATTGCCTTGCCATTGCGAGAGCTTTAGCCAGAGTAAAGCTCTTACATTATAACAAGCTGCATACTTTCTGCACCGTCCTCGCTGCGGAAGCAGCCATCGCTGGTGCTGGGTCATCCATTGTCACTAGCCAGTTGCACGCCAACTTCTGACACCATATTATTAGGTTTTCATGCAAATAAAGGCTGCAGCTGCAGGTATATTTTCTTTATTTTCCTTCCATTCCAGCATAAACTATTTCTACGTGCTGTACATGGCACTACACAGGCATGGTCTGTCCTAACACTTAATTCAGTAGTTTATGCCACACCCACAGATATAGAGACAGATCGGACAGCTTATGACAGCGCTGCAGTTCGTGCCCCGCCAGGCGCCATTTTGATGTGTCGAAAAATGCGCAAACAACACTCCATTTCCCACATTAGGCCTGAAATCTTAATCCTTTTAAAGCTTGATTTTGCAGTAAAAACTGAAGTTATTGTAACAATCTTTGTGGTTTTCGTTTCTAGAAAAAGGTGTGCTTTATGAAGATGCAAAAAAAATGACCTCAGTTTTTCTTCTGCAGGGCTGTAAAGTTGGACAGAGATGTAAATGTAATGTCATTTCAAAATGTGGTTTATGATTATTTTAAATTCATGAATATCAAGATAAATCATGAATAATACATTCAAAACACTATACAACTGGGTTATACTATAAATGTGGGTGGGATCATCATAGCAAGGTGACTGTACAGTTTGAAAAAGTAACAAGATGTCATGATTTGGGAGTTTTTTTTGGGTTTTTTCCTTTTTTTGCTCTCCAGTTAATTTTTTGGACCCCGCTTCTTTTTTTTCTTTTTTTCGGGTTTGGTGCTTTAGTTGTTTCTTAGGTTTTGGTTTTTTTGTGATTTTTTTTTAATTCTGTTAGTGCTTCGTGTTTTGTTTTTTTTTGTTGTATAGCTATTTTTTCTTGGGGTTTGTTATGCCCGTGTCGGGCCTGAACTCTGTGCCCAGGGGTGACCACCTTTTCCCCCGGGCCCTGAAACCCCTGTGCTCGCACGGGACAACCTCCTCAAAATGGTCAATCAACTTGGGAGGTTTATTCCCGACCTTTTAGAAAAGGACAAAGCATTGAGAGACTTGCTGGTTTGATTATGTCCGTGTAGTATTTAGTTCCAGCCATGTTTTGTGTTTACTCCTTGCCACAGTATGCCATAGCAATCAGCTTCATTCGGTCCACCTGCACCACGCAATCAGTCTCCCCGTTTCCCCTGCACCATGCTCCATACATACTCCTCTATTCTATTTACTCGTCGTGGAAACATCCCAGTTAATCTGATCATGCCAAGTCTGTCCTGCCAAACCTGTCCTCATCTGGTTGCCTGTGTTCCACGCCTGCCTGCCACCACCTGCTAAAGTGAGTTTTGTTAATTAAAACCTTACTCACCGCAACTCTGCATGCTGTCTGCATTCTGGGGTCCACCACCACACCACGCCTTGCACACAAGATGTGATTTGTAGTGACTCAAACACAGCAACAATGGAGGATCAGCTGCTCAGTCATTTGTTTAATTTATTTGTAAAACTTTTAAAAATGTAAACACTAACACATTAACTCAAAGGTTAAATACATACATCTCTGAACATCTCAGGGCACTTGTGTAATTAAGCGATATATTGATTAACCAAGCAGATATTTCAGATTTACCCAGCTACATTCTCGCCTAAACATTTAAAAAGTTAAATTTGTTTCACAGATAGCATAATGTATCCAACTTTATTCACAGCTTTACGCTCTCCTGCACCATTGCTACTTCCGTTTAAACAATCCACTTCGACCCGCAATGAATCATGGGCCACGGAGGATGCACCAGACCCATCCTTCAAATCAGGGGAAAAGGACACATTTTTCAGCCGCATTTAGACAGCCTTCGTTGCATCGCTGAGACGTGTTTGACCTACCAATGCTGCCTTCGAAGAATGCAGCCCCGGAATTTAGACACAGTGATAGTTGTGGGGGTAGGGGCAGCTGCTGCAGCAGATGTTTCCTGCTCAGGTGTTGCAGTATTGAGGATGATAGAATTGTAATTTAGTTTTGCAGTACTTGCACTGCAATGTGCTTTCTTTACTGTTAAGTTTAAAGTGATCAACACTTTTGACACTTTCGTTGTTTTCTCTACGCTTCTTTTTGCCCCTCGCTGTCTCCCTCCATAGCTGATAACCACACTTGGCACCCATTTATCAACAGCGTAGGCTATCATTAGTGGATGTGAGAGAATTGTGCAACACAAATAACCAGCCGGCCGGACCACAGTGCGCTCAGTATGTAAAAGAATTTTATTAATTTTAGTAATCGGGGAGCGCTAGTGTGTATTTAGAGAGTGTAGACGTGTCCAGCTTGAGCTCCGACCGCAACTTCGATAAACTTCATCTCCACCGCGTTATACCTGCTCCCAGGCTTGTATTATTGGTCTTCATCTTCATTTAAACCTGTGCTCCTTGCCGTGTGGACAATGCCGAAGTCGAAGGCACGACTAGCAGTGCTAATGCTAGCGGCAGCCACACCGGAGACTGCCCGGCTAAGATTCAAGAGGCCAGCACTTATGCAATGTGCCAAAAGATTGGCAAAGACATGTCTGATTCTATCCTAGGTGGGATTAATTCAATTCAGTTCAATTCAGTTTATTTATATAGCGCCAATTCACAACACATGTCGTCTCAAGGCACTTCACAAAAGTCAGGTACATGCATTACAATTAATCCAAATCATTGAACAGTGCAGTCAGATTCTGTTATTTATTCAAATTTGGAAAAAGGGTTTGTCTATAAAAGGGAAAACCCCCAGCAGATTGCATCCAGTCAGTGACCAGCAGCATTCACTCCTCCCGGATGAGCATGTAGAGACAGTGGACAGTCACTGGCGTTGACTTTGCAGCAATCCCTCATACTGAGCATGCATGTAGCCACAGTGGAGAGGAAAAACTCCCTTTTAACAGGAAGAAACCTCCTGCTTTCGAAACCAAGTGCGAAACTCTTTTAACTGTGCAGGCTGATTTACAAAAGCGCGTGGCTGGCCAGGAGCAAGGTACTAACTCCCTTGATGTACACGTAAGGGAGCTGGAAGCCAGGTGCAAAGAGCAAAAGAAAATGCCCGTCAGCTTCAAAGCAAGGTATTGTACTTAGAAGCTTGCTCCCACAAGCATAATGTAAAGATTAGGGTCCGAAGAAGGAAGCTGAACTGACTTCATATCATGTTTGATTCCAAAACTGCTGAGCGAGGAGCACTTCCCACACCCAGTAAAAGTCGACCCTGTGCATCGTTCCTCCTACCGCAGGCACGAGCCAACATACCATACTGGCCCGTGTACACTACTTTCAAGTGAGGAACCTGATTCCCCTCCTCCCACACCCCACCACCACCACCACCAACCCCCCCTCACCCGCAGCAAGCCACAGCCTTTGGATTACAAAGGGAATAAAGTATTGATCTTTCCAGACTGCACAAATGAAGTAATGGCCCAACTGCGTGCTTTCCATGAGGTAATGCAGCCCTTTGGAGCAGAGGAATCAAGCACACTCGCTATGGTATCCTGCCAAGCTCCATTCCTGGCGCGAGAACGAGGCACCAAAGATCTTCTCTGACCCAAGAGAGGCACCTGTTTCCTGACAGACAATGCAATACAGGAGGATGTGTGAGTGAAGATCTACATCTGATGGTCTTTGTTGTTTACAATCAGCGGTACTTGTGAATGATAAGGTGAGCATGATTATTACTTTTTTTTTTTTTGCTTTTGGAGTAACCCGCTACCCCACACATTATTTCATTTTTATTTTTATATATATATATATATATATATATATATATATATATATATATATATGAGCGTTTATACGGATTAACACATACAATCCTACCTGTTTACAATTTCTTTTTTTAGTGGTTTCATAATTAACATGCATGCCAGTATGTTGTGGTCAGTGTGTCGCAATACAGATAGACTGGCAGCTCCTGTTATATCAGCTAGGGAATGTTTTGGGTCAGGTTCAGGGGGACACGGGGGAGGGGGTGGGGAAGGGGAGTAGTTTTTGGGTTCTTAGTTCTGTGGCTTGACATGTTCTTTTTAGTTATGTGTTTTTGTATTCTTGCATACTTGTCAGTAATGTTTTTTTGGAATCTAAGATCAAACCCGTGCCATATTTTCTTTCTGTTAATGCCAGATGGATAGTAGAGACCTAGTATTGGCCTCATGGAATGTCAAGAGGGCTTGGCAGTATTGTCAAAAGGTGTAACGTTTTCAGACATTTGAATGTCTGCTGACATACTTTTTCTTCAACAAACTAAAAGCATCCATACAGCGTGGACTGAAATGCAACTACATATCTCAAATATACCAGTCCCCATTTACATCTCATGCCTGTGGCGTTGCCATTTTAATTAGAACATTCCATTTCGTCTTAATTCTGTTGTTGCTGACCCTCTTGGTAGATACCTAGTGGTTTCTGGCAGCGTTTAAAATTTTTCATTAACTCTTCTCAACCTTTATACACAAAATGCAGATAACCCAGACTTCTTTAAGAAGGGCTTTTACCTTTTGCCAGATGGCAATGATTCAAATATAATAGTTGCTGGGGACCTGAACTGTTATTTAGATCATCAACTGGACAGATTATCTTCCACCAGCCTTCAGAGTTAGCATCTGTGCATCTTTTAAACAATTTTGTCAAATCCAGGAACCTGGTGGACATTTGGAGTCCACCAAATCATATAAATCCATAAATCATATAGTAGGATAGATTATTTCTTGGGGATAAACCTGTGAGGCTTCTAGTACGGCAGCTGAAAGGCATATAGGCTTCTAAGTCAATACACAGATTTTACAGTGAGCTTTATTCTTCCAAGCACAAGCTTGACTTGAGTAATTTCTTTGATCCTTTGCTGTTGCCCAAGCTAAGTGACGCAGCTAAAACTTACATTGACTCTGACTTTTCAATACAAGAAGTAATCACAGCAATAAAATCATTTCCATCAGGAAAGGCAGCTGGGCCGAACGGGTTCGGCTATGAATTTTATAAGAGGTTCTGCAACATCCTTGCGCCACTTTTGCTCTAATTCTAAAAAAGAGAATATCTTGCCCAAAACATTGTATGAAGCCAACACATCCCTTATCTTAAAAAAAGGCAAGGAGGAAACAGATGCTGCCAGCTTTAGGCCAATAGCGCTCCAAAGTTTGACAGGAAAATAATCACAAAAATTCTGGCAACTAGATTAAACAAGCATTTGAGCTCCAACATCCATCCTGATCAGACAGGATTTATTCCTGGCAAGTTCTCCTTTTCGAATGTTAGGCGCCTCCTTAATGTATTATATGCCAATCACAGCAATGAAAATGGAGCCCCAATTCTATCGCTCGATGCACAGAAACCCTTTGACCAGCTCCAATGGCCTTACACGTTTGAGTCTTTACGTAGATTTGGGTTCATAGCTGGGTGGAGCTGATATACACTGGACCCTCGTGTCATTCTGACTTATGGTGATGGGTCATTACCTATCCCACTACAGCGTTTGGTTCAGCAGGGATGTCCACTCTCTCCAGCCCTTTTCGCCATTGCATTCGAACCACTATCTCTTACAATAAGGTAGCACCCACACTTATTAGCCTATATGCTGATGATATCATACACTTGCGTGATCCTGAAGAGTCAGTTCCCATTTTCCTTAAGTTGATAAATTCTTTTGGCTTAATATTCGGATACACGATTAACTGACTGATTAAGACTGATTTTATGCCTCTCTCAGCATCGTACTTGCCAGGTTATCTGAAGAATGTTCCGATCAAAGTGATTTAGGACCACCTAAGCTCTCGCTTTTATTATACCCAAAAATCAAAAATGTATATTTAAGTTAAACTTTGAAGACTTTGTATTGAAACTCAAGCAAGACATCATGGACTGTGGATTATTATCGCTATCTACACTCACCGGCCACTTTATTAGGTACACTTGTCCAACTGCTCTTTAACGCAAATTTCTAATCAGCCAATCACATGGCAGCAACTCAATGCATTAAGGCATGTAGAGATGGTCAAGACGATATGCTGCAGTTCAAACCGAGCATCAGAATGGGGAATAAAGGTGATTTAAGTGACTTTGAACATGGCATGGTTGATGATGCAAGACAGGCCGGTCTGAGTATTTCAGAAACTGTTGATCTACTGGGATTTTCACACACTACCATCTCTAGGGTTTAAAGAGAATAGTCCGAAAAAGAGAAAATATCCAGTGAGCGGCAGTTCTGTGGGCACAAATGCCTTGTTGATGCCAGAGGTCAGAGGAGAATGGCCAGCTTGGTGTTATGTGAAATTTAGTGCCTTGCAAAGTATTCAAACCCTTCTGTGTTATACTCTTCTGCCTCCAGGTTTAGGACAGATGGTTCTGTTTATTCTTACAGAGATGGTTTTTCAACTTTCTCCTATTCACTTGTATGAGATAACATGTATGCCACACTGTGTAAGGTTCCATTTCCATTGTCAACATGTCTAGGACAACAGGTTTCACCTCGTCTCTCTGGGTCTCATGAGAGTTACCTTGAAAACGGGTTGTAGTTTTATAAGGAAAAACCTTGCTTTGTCTAGTCAGAACGATTTGGCAGCACTACTGAGTGCATCTCCGATGCTGTGAAAAATCCTTCTCTCTTGCAAGATTATAATAAAGCTGATTCTGAGTGACAATCATCGGTCTCTATCTTGGTAAAAACAAATTTTTCTACAACACTGGTTCGAGCTGATAGAAAGGCAACAGTAACTCAAATAACCACTCGTTACAACCAAGGCATGCAGAAGAGCATCTCTGAACGCGCAACATGTCGAACCTTGAGGCGGATGGGCTACAGCAGCAGAAGACCACACTGGGTGCCACTGCTGTCAGCTAAGAACAGGAAACTGAGGCTACAATTCGCACAGGCTCACCAAAATTGAATAATAGAAGATTGGAAAAAGTTGCCTGGTCTGATGAGTCTCGATTTCTGTTGCGCCCTTCGGATGGGAGGGTCACAATTTGGTGTCAACAACATGAAAGCATGGATCCATCCTGCCTTGTATCAACGGTTCAGGCTAGTGGTGGTGGTGTAATGGTGTGGGGGATATTTTCTTGGCACACTTTGGGCCCCTTAATACTAATTGAGCATCGTGTCAATGCCACAGCCTACCTGGGTATTGTTGCTCACCATGTCCAACACTTTATGACCACAGTGTACCCATCTTCTGATGGTTACTTCCAGCAGGATAACGCGCCATTCATAAAGCATGAATCATCTCAAGACTGGTTTCTTGAACATGACAAGGAGTTCACTGTACTCAAATGGCCTCCACAGTCACCAGATCTCAATCCAATAGAGCACCTTTGGGATGTAGTGGAACGGAAGATTCGCATCATGGACGTGCAGCCGTCAAATCTGCAGCATCTGTGTGATGCTATCATGTCAATATGGACCAAACTCTCAGGAATGTTTCCAGTACCTTGTTGATTCTATGCCACAAAGGATAAAGGCAGTTCTGAAGGCAAAAGGGGGTCCAACCCAGTACTAGCAAGGTGTACCTAATAAAGTGGCCGGTGAGTGCATGATTGGCTGCATAAATTCTATTAAGATCTTACTCCCCATATTCCTCTATATATGTCAAAATCTCCTGATTTTTCTTACTTCTGCATTTTTCAAGGAACTAGATTCCATTATTGTTTTCTATATCTGGAATAATGAAACCCTCAGAATTTGTGGTGCATTTACAGAAACCCAAAACAAAGGGAGGTTTGTGCTCTGTATTAGTGCTCTAAAGTTTTGGCATCAGGCTGCCACTGATATGCTGACCCCCTTAACCCCCTTATGGCTTAAAATGGAAGCCAACTCTATGAACTTCTCTTCTTTACCACTTATGTTATTCTCTAAGTTCGACAAACCTGGGTACCTTAGTACACTTTACTTCGTGTTAAAACACTCAGAAGGCAAAATTTTGAATAAGGTTAGAAAATTTATGGCACTGCCAAACACCTCTGTAAAGACACCCATATGTTTTAACCATACCTTTCTGCCTTCTTGGACAGATGTATCCTACCAGGTCTGGAGAGAGAGGGGCATAGTGCCAATTGGTAATCTCTATATTGATGGAGAGTTTGCCTTGTTTAATCATCTGAAAGAAAAAAACTGACCTGATGGCGCGGCATGTTTGGATTCACCATTCAGGAGTATTTTTTTAAATTAAGTTTGCTACAGGGGCATTACCAGAATTTTAGATTCCAAAAAGTAAAGAAATGTGAGCATTTACCAAGATCTTGAAGCGCCATGTTTTTTTAATGAGTTATTGCGTGAACAAACTTATTCACGTGTGATTTTAATTGTATTTCTTATTTAATGGAAACACCAAAATTGTTTTTTTTAACAAGTTTTGCTCACATTTCAATTCAAAAATACTTTATTAATCCCAAAGGGAAATTAAATGTTGTAAGCTCATTATGTAGGTTTGTAATGGAAACGCAGCTAATGATAAATAAAATGAACAAATTTTAGTAATCGATGTAATAGAATCATTCAAGGAATCATTTAGGCTCTACCTATGTCATGTCATATTACACTGTTATATAGTACTTCCAACATGATGGGCTGCACACAAATGCACACCATGCCCCATGTCAAACTCCACTGGGTGCTGTTAACAGTGTCTGAGGAGTCCATGAGTCTCTCTGGTGAACTTCACTTATCATTTTCATTGACTGTTGGGTGCTCTGGCAACTGTCTGAATGTTCAACCCATCATGCCACCATTGATGTCCCTTGTACCAGTTCCATGCAATCATTTACATACCCGTTTCTGGTCTGCCAGTCAGGTGAACCAGACTGCATCAGAAATAGTCAATTCTTGGGTGCTAAACAGTTTTGTCAGTTAGTAATAAATGAGTTCCATTGATTGGTAGCTAAAACAGAGAACACTAATTAAATTAATGCAAGAGATATGCAGCACTGCATTCTCTTTAAACATTATGAATACACACTTGTATGGTGAATATACTGTACTTCAAGTCACCTCAAGTACTCAAGATAGCAAAAAGTCATGTTTGGGACAAAGCAATAAAACAAAAGTATTTTTAATTTCTTACAAGTTCAGTTTTGCAAATGACTTCAACACGCCTTCCTTTCATGCATCCTGGCAGGAAATCCTGTAGGATGTCCAAACATTTTCATCATTTCTAGATCCCAGAGCAGGTTTGCTGTGAATAAGCTCTAGTGTCAAGAACATCTTTGTTCTGCATGCAGTGGTACAAAAGGTCACCCAGCATGATCTCAGAACCACCTCGGTGATGCAGTTCAGCCCCTCATTAAATGTTCACACCTATTAGTCCATTGTGATGAAAGAAAGAGCTAATAGATAAAAAAGGAGTTGTTCTGATGGCTGGGGTAAACAAAAGACTTACAGGGATGATGTAGCTGGTTTTCCCCTTTCCAACACAAAGCCCAGTACAGTATATCATGGATTCCAAGTGCTTGACTCAAACCACCTCCTTTCCTTTTTTTCTCATTTATTGGACTCTCCCAACAACCCATTCATTTGTTGCCTTTTGGGAGGGAAGTGATGTCAATGAATCTCAGTGGGGGGAGACAAGCCAGGACCCAGACTGATCTGATGTCAGATACAGAGACATCAACCCACACCATGTAGGAGCAGAGGTTGATCTGTTCCAAGGCCCGCTGTCTCTCCCTATATGCGGACTGATTCAGCATATAGACAGACTTTTTGTCTGTAGAGTTATTGCTTTACATCACTGTTGTGGCCGACAACAAAGTCCTTCACAAAGTCCTAACAGATTAATACCAGCGTGTGATTTCTCAGTAAAGTGCCGTTTTGTCAGAGCAACATTCCTGTGGCTGCACTCCTGTGACGCTGTTGCACTCTTTGATTGGGGTTTTTGTGGTCGTGTTTCAGTTAGTGTTACCTAGCTACATCCCGGCTACTTACTCTGCTGGATCAACTGACGCACTTCACATTAGATTTGGTCTGTGCCACTCAACCTTACAATTATAGGGATGTTTTCAAACAGTAGGATGTTTAAACTGAAAAAAATTCTACTTGAACAAGAAAGAGCTTTAAAGTGTGGGTTTAAAATAAAATGATTATAATTACAAAACAAAGAAAACCAGTATAGACAACTATGGTCAACTTCTGTCATTTATGTTGGATTCATGTTTCTAATATGGCAAGGTTTTGTTGTTGGTTATTTATGGATTTATTTCTTTTTTATCACGGGTTGATCCTCTTTTTAATGCAGTCGATCAGCTGGGCTGTGTCTCTGGTACTTCCATCTACGCATCTTTTTCTCCGTCCGATCTTGTTCACTGGTCTTCTGCGAGGAAACAACCCCGTTCCTTCCTTCAGCTTTGTCTTTATAGTGCTTGATGCTTTCACCAGTCAGCTCCTTATTAGGCTTTCCAGTTATTGCTCAACCTATTCAGCTCAACTTCTTAGTTATTGCTAATATTTTAGTCATGGTCATTGTGACCTACTGGTTCCTGCTTTTTCGGCCTTGGAGCTTGCTGTAGTCGCATCCTCCCTTCCTCCCGTTGTCCTTTTAAAGGTTCTCTGTCAGCATACAGCTGGCTCTTGTAACTCTTCCTGCACTTCTCTCCCTAATCTGCTCAGTCTTAAAGCCCCCGCGACCCGGTCCCGGATATACACACACACACACACACACACACACACACCACACACACACACACGTACTCGTCGTCTTCCGCTTTATCCGGGACCGGGGTCAGCAGAGACACCCAGAGGTCCCTCTCCCCAGACAGCTCCTCCCCTCCGGGGGGAGCCCAAGGCGTTCCCAGGCCAGCTGAGAGACATAGTCCCTCCAGCGTGTCCTGGGCCGTCCCCTGGGCCTCCTCCCGGTGGGACGTGCCTAGAACACCTACCGAGGAAGGCGTCCAGGAGGCATCCGGTATAGATGCCTGAGCCACCTCAACTGGCTCCTTTCGATGTGAAGGAGCAGCGGCTCCACTCCGAGCCCCTCCCGAATGGCCGAGCTCCTCACCCTATCTCTAAGGGAGTTCCTGGCCACCCTACGGAGGAAGCCAATTTCAGCCGCTTGTATCCAGGATCTCGTTCTTTCGGTCATGACCCAAAGTTCATGGCCATAGGTGAGGCTAGGAACGTAGACCGACCAGTAAATCGAGAGGTTCGCTTTTCGGCTCAGCTCTCTCTTCACCACAACAGACCGGCACAGTGCCCTCATTACTACGGCAGCCACACCAATCCGTCTGTCGATCTCCCGCTCCATTCTTCCCTCACTCGTGAACAAGACCCCGAGATACTTGAACTCCTCCACTTGAGGCAGGAACTCCCCTCCAACCTGAAGAGGACAAGTCACCCTTTTCCGGTCGGCTACCATGGCCTCTGACTTGGAGGAGCTGATCTTCAGCCCAGCCGCTTCACACTAGGCTGCGAACCGCCCCAGCGCATGCTGTAGGTCTTGGCTAGAGGGGGCCAGCAGGACGAAATCCACTGGTCCCCAGACCAGACCCCCTCCAGCCCTTGGCTGCATCTAGAAATCCTGTCCATAAAAGTTATGAACAGGACCGGTGATAAAGGGCAGCCCCGCCGGAGTCCAACATGCACCAGGAACAGGTCCGACTAAGTGCCGGCAATGCGGACCAAACTCCTGCTCCGCTCGTACAGGGACCGGATGGCCCCTAATAAACCCCCCACAAGGCATCACGAGGGACACAGTCGAATGCTTTCTCCAGGTCCACAAAACACATGTGAACTGGTTGGGCAAACTCCCATGAACCCTCGAGTACCCTGTAGAGGGTATAGAGCTGGTCCAGTGTTCCACGGCCGGGACGAAAACCACACTGCTCCTCTTGAAGCCGAGGTTCGACTATCGGCTGGACTCTCCTCTCCAATACCCTGGCATAGGCCTTAACAGGGAGGCTGAGGAATGTGATCCCCCTGTAGTTGGAACACACCCTCCGGTCCCCCTTCTTATGAAGGGGGGGACCACCACCCCAGTCTGCCAGTCCAGAGGCACTGTCCCCGACCGCCACGCAATGTTGAAGAGCCGTGTCAACCATGACAGCCCCACAACATCCAGAGATTTGGGACCTGAGACCTGGGTGATGAAAGAGTCCAACCCCGAGTCCCTAGCCTCTGTTTCCACCAGGGAATGCATGATGGCAGGATTGAGGACATACTCGAAGTACTCATTCCACCACCCGTTAATGTCCCCAGTCGAGGTCAGCAGCCTCCCACCCCCACTATAAACAGTGTTGGCGACGCACTGCTTTTCCCTCCTGAGGCCCCGTACGGTTTGCCAGAATCGCTTCGAGGCCAACCGGTAGTCCTTCTCCATGGCCTCACCGAACTCCTCCCAGGCCCGAGTTTTTGCCTCGGGCCGGGTCGCAGCACGCTTGGCTTCACCGTACCCGTCAGCCGCCTCAGGAGTCCCACAAGCCAACCACAGCCGATAGGACTCCTTCTTCAGCTTGACAGCATCCCTTACTGCCGGTGTCCACCACCGGGTTCTGGGATTGCCACCGCGACAGGCACCGCAGACCTTACGGCCGCAGCTACGGGCAGCAGCCTCGACAATAGATGCGGAGAACATGGTCCACTCTATGTCTCCAACATCCCCCAGAATCTGGCCGACGCTCTCCCGGAGGTGGGAGTTGAATACATCCCTAGCCGAGGGCTCCACCAGGCGTTCCCAGCAGACCCTCACTATGCGCCTGGGCCTGCCAAGTCTGTCTGGCTTTCTCCTCCAGCGGATCCAACTCACCACCAGGTGGTGATCAGTGGACAGCTCAGCCCTTCTCTTCACCCGAGTGTCAGAACATGCGGCCGAAGGTCTGATGATACGACCACAAAGTCGATCATTGACCTCCTGCCTGGTGCAAAGTGCACTGATGGACACCCTTATTTTTGAACATGGTGTTCATTATGGACAATCCGTGACTAGCACAGAAGTCCAATAACAAAACACCACTCGGATTCAGACCGGGGAGGCCATTCCTCCCGATCACGCCTCTCCAGGTGTCACTGTCATTTCCCACGTGGGCGTTGAAGTCCCCCAGCAGAATATTGGAGTCCCCGGGAGGGGCACTATCCAGCACCTCCGACAGGGACACCAAGATGGCCGGGTACTCCGCACTACTGCTCGGCCCGTAGGCCGAAACAACAGTCGGAGACCTATCCCCAACCCGAAGGCGCAGGGATGCGACCCTCTCATCCACTGGGGTAAACCCCAACACGAGACGGCTGAGCTGGGGGGCAACAAGCAAACCCACACCAGCCTGCTGCCTCTCCCCGTGGGGGGGAGAGAGAGGGAGAGAGAGAGAGACCACCACATCCAACAGGATTAACTGTGGACGCAAGAGGAAGCTGTCTGAAAGGGATGTTCGGGTGCTAACCCAGATTGTATCCAAAAAACATAAAACCACGGCTGCCCAAATCCAGGCAGAATTAAATGTGCACCTCAACTCTCCTGTTTCCACCAGAACTGTCTGTCGGGAGCTCCACAGGGTCAATATACACGGCCGGGCTGCTATAGCCAAACCTTTGGTCACTCATGCCAATGCCAAACGTCGGTTTCAATGGTGCAAGGAGCGCAAATCTTGGGCTGTGGACAATGTGAAACATGTATTGTTCTCTGATGAGTCCACCTTTACTGTTTTCTCCACATCCGGGAGAGTTACGGTGTGGAGAAGCCCCAAAGAAGCGTACCACCCAGACTGTTGCATGCCCAGAGTGAAGCATGGGGGTGGATCAGTGATGGTTTGGGCTGCCATATCATGGCATTCCCTTGGCCCAATACTTGTGCTAGATGGGCTGCCAAGGACTATCGAACCATTCTTGAGGACCATATGCATACAATGGTTCAAACATTGTATCCTGAAGGCGGTGCCGTGTATCAGGATGACAATGCACCAATACACACAGCAAGACTGGTGAAAGATTGGTTTGATGAACATGAAAGTGAAGTTGAACATCTCCCATGGCCTGCACAGTCACCAGATCTAAATATTATTGAGCCACTTCGGAGTGTTTTGGAGGAGCGAGTCACGAAACGTTTTCCTCCACCAGTATCACGTAGTGACCTGGCCACTATCCTGCAAGAAGAATGGCTTAAATTCCCTCTGACCACTGTGCAGGACTTGTATATGTCATTCCCAAGACGAATTGACGCTGTATTGGCCGCAAAAGGAGGCCCTACACCATACTAATAAATTATTGTGGTCTAAAACCAGGTGTTTCATTGTCCTGTGTGTGTGTGTGGGTAGGTCTTACAGTTGCTTGTACTGTAACAATTAGAAGACACCTATGTGAAACCAAGTCATCAGCAGAAGCAAAGCCCCAACAGTAAAAGAAAAATGACATGATCTGACATGATTACCGGAGAAAGTTTGTCAGATGACTCCAAACACTGAATTTAAGCTACAGCACACTGACACAGGGACCTTATAGAGTGGCTTAGGTTATCTGAGATATCTCTGTAATGCTGTTATTTCAGCTTTTAACTTTATCTCTGTTTTTTATTTATTTCTAGAAGCTACACCTGACCTGGCTCTGTGTTTAGCTGTGGCACCTTCCTGGAGGAGGACATCGGCCAAGCTGCTGCTGCCAACAACTTAATGCTCACCTTCTAAAGATGATCCACTTGGGCCTGTCTTTCAGTGTTTAAGGAGCTATAACCATTAAACCAATTTTCTTTACTATAGAAAGTACTCCTGGATCAGTACTTCTGTGTTCTTTTTCTGTCTCTGCTCTGTCTCTCAAACCTCCAGTCGGTCGTGGCAGATGGCCGCTCACACTGAGCCTGGTTCTACTGGAGGTTTCTTCCTGTTAAAAGGGAGTTTTTCCTCTCCACTGTCGCTACATGCATGCTCAGTATGAGGGATTGCTGCAAAGTCAATGCAAGCGACTGTCCACTGTCTCTACATGCTCATCCAGGGAGAGTGAATGCTGTGTGTCACTGACTGGATGCAATCTGCTGGGTTTCCTTAGACAGAAAAACCCTTTAACCAATTGGAATAATAAGCTGAATCTGACTGCACTGTTCGATAGTAAGGTTTAATTGGAATGTATGTACCCAACTTGAAATCTGGATGATTTGATTGAATTGACTTTGTAAAGTGCCTTCAGAATCAGCTTTATTGCCAAGTTTGTACATACAAACAAGGAATTTGACTCTGGTACACTTTGCTCTTTGGTTTTTGTTTTTGCATTACAGAATATACATATTTACAATGTACAAATATACACATATATAAATAAATAAAAAGGTGCATTTGCAACATCTGTATGCTGTTGTTTTGTACTCTATTGAATGTTCAACAGAGAAACAGCCTGGGGGAAGAAACTGTCTCTGTGGCGGCTGGTTTTATTTAACAGCTCTCTGTAGCGTCGGCCTGAAGGCAGAACTCTAAACAGTTTATGTGCAGGGTGTGTGGGGTCTGCAGAGATTTTAACAGCTCTTTTCCTGTTTCAGACAACATGTGTTGTGAATTGGTGCTATATAAATAAACTGAATTAAATTGAATTGAATCATGCTATGGGGATGTGTATGATATTATGGTGATAGGTCTATTTATCACCATCAGACAAATTTGAATATATCTGAAATCTTGAAGAGGCCATGTTGGCTTATGCTGAGGAAGAAAGGCCATTGAAATGAATGTTTCAACAAGATGACCCCAAAAAGACACATCAGTAAGTGAGCAGCATCTTGGTTCTAGCCCAACATAATGAGATTTAGAGCAGTCAGCCCAGTCCCCTGACCATAATCCAATAGGAAAACTTGTGTGGTCACATCAAACATGCAGTTTCTGATGCTAAACCAAGAAATGCAGAAAAACAATGAAATGTGATCCAATGGTCCTGGGTTGGAATACCTGTGCTAAGGGCCCAGCAGCTGTTCCATGCAGCACAGATGTGAAACAGTTCTCAGAACCAGCGGTTACAAAACTAAATATTAGTCCAGTGAGTCACTAAAAAGGTTAAATATTAAAGTATTTGTTAGTTTATACAGTATATGTTTAAAATTGAAAAGGAACATACCAAAGCCATTTGAACCTATTAATGTTCAGTTTTTGTGAGAACATCCATACACCCATTGTCTATACCTGCTTCTTTGCAGAGAGTGAGAACAAATCAGATGACCTTTTTTTTTCATGTTGTTCTTGGCAGTAGAATGTGAAGTTTCCCCAATGCATTTGATTTTGAGTTTTACAAACACGGCATGTGTGTTTTCTTTTGTTTTTCTAGATTGCTTTCTCCTAGATTTCACGTTCAACCCTTGTGTTTTATTAACTTCTAGTGTTTCATGATTTGTATTTTTGCTTCTTGTGCTTACTCATAATTTCCTATGATGCTCATTTCTGTTTTGGACCTTTCTGTATTCTCAATGTGAATTTGGAACAAACCTTCCATTTAAGCCAAAACGAAACAACATTGCTGTAATGCCAATAAAATATTTTCCATCGGTTATTCAGAAAGGTATAAATAATGTTTTTTTTTCATTAAAATATATGTAAACGATTTTTTTTTTTTTTTTTTTTCAAAATCAAGCTTTGAGAAATACCTGTATCATTTCATTTAGAAACAAACTTCTGGATTAAAAGAAAATCATCTGAAATCTGCCCAGGGTATGAAGTATTTTAGGCTAAACTGTTTGATGTTTGATAACATGAGAGCTGAAGACCAGCTAGCTAACAGCTACATGATTTGGACTGTAATGTTACAATAAATGCTATGAAAGTCAAAAATTTAAAGCCAAAGCTCAAAAAAATATAATAAATGAAATTACCTTAACTATTACAGCACTCACTTTATGGAAGGATGGATCAATCAATAAGTACATCTTTGGTCATGGAGCATTTTTCATACAGTTAGAAACAGCAGGACAGATAAAATCACTAGACACACACAAAACAATGGTCAAGGAACCAGACAGATAAAACAATCAATTATATTGATGATAAAATGATGAAGAACCAAAAGTGAGAGAAAATCAATCAAACATATGGTCATATTCAATGAATTAAAATATGTGAAGATTAGCAGGTTAACACTGGAAATATGTTTATTTATATGAGAAGAAAAGTTTAATAAAATAAAGAATAAAATCTAGAATGGTAAAGAATATCATAAATATGACTGTATTTGGCATAATTATTAATAACCTAAACAGTAATAAAATTAAATAATCTAAATTTAAAATGCAAAAGTTGAAATAATTTCATAAATATAATATATAATAAAAAGTTGTGATCTTCAACTATAAAAGTCAGAATAGAGACTGAATTCAGTTTCCCTTACAAACATCTCAACTTTTAGCTGCCCTCAGATCTTCATGAAGGAGGTTGCACAACTGAGAGCCGTAACAGAAGAAAGATGCTTCACTGAGTGTTTTCGTTCTCACTCCAGGTACCAAACAGGGTAAGACCATACTTGGTGTGATGTGAGCTCACCTGGTCCTCAGCATTCTGGCCGCTGAGTTTTAATGTAGCTAGAATGGACCTGAAGTTCTTTTAGGAAGACCAAAAACAGAACATTACTACGATCTATCCTACATGTTATAAAATGGTCTGGCAATGTTATTCAGGTAATAAAATGTATGTTTTGGAACATTTTTAATGTGGGTTGTGAACCTAAGGTTTGAATCAAATATGACGCCGAGATTTTATACCTGAACTGAATAATTCATTGCCAGTGTTTGAAGATGACCTGTTTGTTTCTCTCTGAATGTCTGTCTGAGCCGATAACTATAACTTCAGCTGTCCTGATTTAGCTGAAGGAAATTCTCTGCCATCCATGACTTAATATGCAAAATACAGCTAAAAAGTGCATCAATGGGTCTGGGGTCATCAGCAGACATGGCAATATAGAGCTCTGTGTCATCGGCCTAGCTATGAAAATTAATGCCACGTTTCCTAATACCATCACCCAACGGCAGAATATAAAGATTAAAAAGACAAGAACTCAAAACTGAGCCTTGTGGAACACCGTAGTTTAGACCATAACATTATGATAAACAGTTTCCTATACTGACAAAGATTTTCAGTTGCTGATATATGGTTGAACCAGTTGGCCAGTTTCAGCAAGTCTAATTTCTCTAAGCCTGTTATAAGGATTATTAATCTGACAATATTATTTAATATTATTTTAATATTTTATCAAATAATATTTCGTGCTGTTAAGGGTTGTCCTGTGAATACCAGCCCAGTAAGGCGATGGTATTAGGACACAATATAAAGGTGTGAGACGAGATCTGACATTATTGAACAGCATAAACTCTGCACATATATGGAATGAATTCATGCAATTTCTTAAAATACAAGAATTTATTAACAAAAATAAGTCAACTCAAGTCAAACATATTTCAATCAACAAACTCTTTACTATACTAAAACAATCCAACTAAACTACCAAGAAGAATTAAAGAATAATGAAGACTAATGGGCTATGTACAATAGAAACAAGCTGATTAAAGATGATTGAAAATCATGACCAAAAGAGTAATGCAATTACCATGCAATGTTATTTATGTTTGCGAACCAAGGATTATCTTGAAGAATCTGGAAATGAAGTTAAGTTAGTCTTGGAACCAACTTAATCATACAATATTATATAAAATAATAATAAAATAATCGGCAAATGTTTAGACAACCATTCACAATACAAGATCAGATCAAATATTTTAGTGAAATAATGGTTTAAAAAACGATCTGCTGAATAAAACCAACCTTCTGGATGACCATTTCTCAACGGTGTCTAATTAGTTGCCTTTATTTATTAAAATAATATTTAAAGAAATATTAGTAAGGGAATATTTTGGAAAAGAGCCAAATCTTTCTGGAGAAATTGGGCTTAATGGTGTTTACTTGGTTTTCAGATTTAGTAAAATAATGTTTAGGGACTATTATTCACTAGCTTGAAAACTAACAACCTTCCTGTTAAATATTCTTTAGCAGCAAGCACGTGTTCTTACCGGCTAGCAGTTGAGCTAACAAAAGAAGCTGATAGCTTAGCACCAGAATCAAACACACACCTTTAAAATACCAGGGTTCATATAAGGGTTAAAATGCACAAGCGCGGACGGCGCGTTATGATCAATCTTCTGTGTTAAAATCACCCTTTAAATAAATTTTGTCTTAACTTTAAAAACACACAAACACAGAACACAAAGCTGAGCACGTGGGGCTGAGTAGATGGCCTGCTAGCACTAAGATAGCTGAGTTCAACACAAACAAAACCAACCTTCATAAAATGAAAAACGTTTAGATCATTTCAGTCTAAATCTTTCTATTACTCTCTGTGCAAAACACCTAACCTCATGAACTGTGATGAGGAGTTGTCCGGGCGACGACGAAGGTTGAAGAAAGCGTCCACAGTGAACAATGGTTAGCTACAGCTAACCTCCTTAGCTGCGGGGATTTGAAGGTGCGGCCGCTCTGTCGGGCCCACCAAACTGCACGTTACCACAGTGATGCGGCCTCCGTTGTCCTCTTTGGGAAACAGCTGCACTCTGCGTCGTGCTGGGAACTCTCTGGAAGTAGTTCGCTTCTGCAGATCTCAGAGAGAACAGTCAAGCAATGCTTGTACCTTAATTACCCCGTTCCCGAATGAAAATACCGGATACACATACAGTATTTCATTCATACTTAACTTTGTGCATATGATCGGCGATCGTATGACATTCTTGGATGTAGTTGAAGAGTTATGTCTTTTTGCCAGCAAAGAGACATTAGCACGCTTGTCTCTCCGGCCAGCCTCTCAGCAGAGTCCCGGGTGGAAGAGGGAGACTTGTGGCAAAAGCTGTCCTTTTATTCGGGCAGTGACGTCACAGGAAGTCCGCAGTTATCCAGTTTCCCCCTTCTGAAGTTGTGCTGAAAGTCTGTTAAATGCAATTTATTTGAAATTATTTACCATCTTCATATCTTGTTTGATAGATTTTACAGGGTTGATTCTGGACTGCAACAGCTTGCCATGTCTTTTAGGAACGCCGTTACCTCAGTTATAACACACCTGCAGATCATCTCAAACTCCTCCTTTGTGATGACATCTTTGGAGTGGCTCCACTCTTTACCACCAACCTTACAGTTCGATGTTGCTCTGTGAAAAGGTGTTTGTCTTTAAACTGACGGCTTGGGTTTTGGCTGGCGCCAGTGACCACCCCCCTGGTTCTGTTGCATCACTTGGGGAGTTACTTTGCGTTTTTTATTAGGCCTGCTGTCAGTTTGAATGTTTAACACTAACTTTGCCTTTTCTACGAATCTCCTGCATGGAGAGATTCTCTGTTATGCAATGCATGGTCAAGTCATACTGCACGCTAATGTGGAGGTTGTGAAGAAACAAGGACTTAAAAGTGTGGTCTTCTTCAAGACCTGGAGCATAACATCCCTGAAAATAAGCTGTCTTTAAACGGTGGAAATATTCTCTGGGAGGTTCATACTGTTTTTGCAAAACTGTCAAAGCATTAATAGTGGCAGCGGCTTCATCTCTGTAAACATGGTACTCTTCTCTAAGAGCCTGGCAGAGAGCTGGGTAACTGTCACTAATTTCGGGAGGAAGAGTTTTTATGAACACATGAACACTCTTAACTGTTGTTTTCCAAATAAGCCTCAGGTTTTCACGATAAGAAGGAAAACACAAGTCAAGAAGACAATGTTCAACCTCAATCAGGTAAGCATCAATATTTGACTCCTGGCTACCAGGATCAAAAACTTATATGTCCTTGTTCATGAAATGGTGGAAGATCATGATCTAACCTCTGTAGAAGGAAACAAGTTTTCTCATGATTTAAATGAGAGCTTTCTAATGAATGGACTTGTGCAAGTGGTGGTGGGTCAGGTTGTATCGAGTCACCTGAGAACCATGTGCGTCTCTCCTGGCCCCTAGGGGTCGACACAGAGTCAGAAGGGAGAGGGGTGCCAATCAGGCCGGAACGGTGCTCCTTCCACCTAATTGGACCACTTGTGCACGCTGAGTCCGGCACTTGGTCATCTTGGTGGTTGTTCACTGCAATGGAATTTGGCAGGAGACCACTGGAGACCATCTGTCCTCCAACACTTCTCTTAAGGTCTGTGGAAGTAAGTTGAACACTTTGACAAAGTTTAGGAAGGGGAGACTCTGTAGGGGCTGGATGGCTGCTGTCTGAGTGTGCCCCCTGGTGTGGCTGCGGCAGCTGCTGTGAGTGAAAATGCAAATCAGGTACCTGAGGGGTGGGGCTTTGTTGCCCCATTTGGGATAAAGCTTTATTGAGCTCATCTGCCTTCAGGTCCACTAACTTTGCATCAACTTTCTCCATCCTCTCCTCAGCTTTTCAGAGCATAAGCTTTGCAGCATTCTCTCTTTCAAGGGCCATCTGGTGGTCAGTCTGTAACTGAAAACATCTTTTAGCTTCCAGTTGTGATTTCTGCTGATACAACAAGGTAAGCTGACAAAGAACATCTGAAATCAGAGCATCTCTAGTCGGATACTTAATGAAGTTTACCAACTCCTGAATCCTCTCATCACATGCAGCAAGGTCAAACTGATTTAAAACATCCCGCTCATCTGGAGACAAACAGATGAGATCAGCAACAACAACCTTCTGCATCTCCACGTCTGCTGAATTCATAATGGAGTTTGATTCCATCATTCTGGCAGACACTACAAAACAACAACAAATTTATTAGAATATTGCTAAAAGCAACAACATCTAACAAATGTATGTCCAGCTATATATGTATCTTTGACTATACATATATTGCAAACATTTGTATGATTGTAAAATGGGCACGGACATTGATCATTCAACCTGTGACTTGTGACAACACTATGCTTTAAGTGTTACAATGCTACTCCTTTCTCTAGGGATATTTGTGATTTTAGCATTAATTTTTCACCTTTCTTGGAAGGAACTAGTGATTAGACACTACTCTTAACCTTTAAGGGAATTTTGTTTAAAAATGCAAAGGAAAAAGAAAATTGCTACATCTCCTAAGTGTAATAATTGCAAAAGTTGGGATTTAATCTGGCAATAAATCCTGTTCTTTCAAAACATAAAGCAAACTATAAAGTTCCTGAATGGATACATGCATCCAAATTAGGTCAGATACTAAAATTAACTGCAAAGTTAATTCATCTTCAGATTGTGGTCGTACACAAAACACAGTCTCTGGAAACAAATGTGTAGCAACTGTCTGGACAGTGAGGTTAACTGAAGTTAAACCAAGTCTCAAGTTATTGCTTACACAGAAGAAACCAGGCTGAGTCAGAACATCTATAGTTTTGCCTATGTAGCAGAGTTGATTGTTACTAGCACGTAGATATTGAAGTTATTAATTTTGACGAAAGTCTAAAATTGTGAACTCCTGTAATGTCTCGAGTTATAATGTTCTCTTAAATATAATCAGTGTCATCTGAGTTAGAACTCTGATGTTTTGAGTCCTATTGTGACCAGTGACAGCTGGTTTTAGCTAATCACTTGGTGCATCAATAATGTGCAGTTGTGGTTTATTCATTCCCATATATGTACAGTGCAAGCTGTTCATGATAATGCCCACCCAGGGACGCCATAATGTAAGGATTATTAATCTGACAATATTATTCAATATTTTATCAAATAATATTTCGGACTGTTAAGGGTTGTCCTGTGAATACCAGCCCAGTAAGGCGATGGTATTAGGACAAAATGGAAAGGTGTGAGACGAGCTCTGACATTATTGAACACCAAAACTGCTGTTCAATAATGGTGCTAGCGCCGAGATAGCCGGGCGACGACGAAGGTTGAAGAAAGCGTCCACAGTGAACAATGGTTAGCTACAGCTAACCTCCTTAGCTGTGGGGATTTGAAGGTGCGGCCGCTCTGTCGGGCCCACCAAACTGCACGTTACCACGGTGATGCGGCCTCCGTTGTCCTCTTTGGGAAACAGCTGCACTCTGCGTCGTGCTGGGAACTCTCTGGAAATAGTTCGCTTCTGCAGATCTAAGAGAGAACAGTCAAGCAATGCTTGTACCTTAATTACCCCGTTCCTGAATGAAAATACCGGATACTTAACTTTGTGCATATGATCGGCGATCGTATGACATTCTTGGATGTAGTTGAAGAGTTATGTCTTTTTGCCAGCAAAGAGACATTAGGACGCTTGTCTCTCCGGCCAGCCTCTCAGTGGAGTCCCGGGTGGAAGAGGGAGACTTGTGGCAAAAGCTGTCCTTTTATTCGGGCAGTGACGTCACAGGAAGTCCGCAGTTATCCAGTTTCCCCCTTCTGAAGTTGTGCTGAAAGTCTGTTAAATGCAATTTATTTTGAAAGTTCCAGAAAAGGATGTACCGGAGTTTTAATGTTAAAATCCATGGCTGTGGGTCCCAACACTGTCTAGCAGGATGGTGTGGTTAAGAGTGGAATATCTAATTACTAAGCTTGCTGGGAATTTCTTCACTCAGTAAGATCTCCCACGCTGAAGCATTTGTGTGTAGGGCTGCTGTGTGACCCTCCGTCAGCAGGTTTTCTGCAACTTAGGGCATCAAAGACGTGCTCTTCAGACACATTCCTCACCTTCTGTATCACTGTAAAGCCTGCAATTAGGCTATGAGACAGGCACCTTCATTCATCCACGGCAAAAGAGCTATATGCTGACTGGCCGTTATAGCAGTCATCATCTAATTATACATGTGCCGGAGTGTAATCTCATTGCCACAGTGGCTGTTCTGCTTGTATGCAGGCAAAAGAAAAAAATGAAGCACTATTATCGCAAGCATCTTTTGTAAACATTCCTTCGGGTTTTGGCACCTGTAACACAGGTAACTCAGTAGGAGAGGAACATGCTTTTACTACACAGTGGAAGCCTTTTAAGGCCTCTGATGAAATCTCTGCATTTAACAAAAGTTATCTGCAGGAAATCAGCACTTCAGCTCTCTTGTCATCGAGGTGTTCGGATAAACTGCTGAGGTGAGTTGCAGTAAGACTGGCTTGATGTGGTCAAGTTTCTGTTTACAGAACTTTACATAAAAAAGGCTGCAGTTAATGATTACTTTGATTGCTATTTAAACCACATTCATTATGCTTTCCAGTAAGTCTGTAAATTATAAATCTTAGCCATAAATGCAAATAAGAAAGTACAAAAATTCAGAAAGTTATGACAAGAATGTCAAAATTTGTCGACTGATTGGAATTCATATGGACAACTTTGTAACGGTCAGCTGGATATTTATCCTTCATTTTAGGATTTCTTTTAGGCAAAAACATTTATCTTCAAGTAAATAAAGGTTTCTAGATTAGTGTTTATCTGAAATAATAAAAGAAGCAACAGGGGTCTACAAAGGCACAACACTGACATTTGAATAATTGCTCATTATGCTATTATCAAGCTGCCTTCACAGTATTTTTGCTGTGATGAAGGGGTCACCTCTCTTTGGTTGCTGTGCACTATAACCCATAATACCCTTTTGAGTTCCTCGTTAAGTCCCTGTCAGGTCAGACTGTGGGCGGGGTTACTCCTCTCCCTTTAGTCACAAAAACTGAGGACCGGGCAAGACCTGCTTTTTATTTTCCAACAGCTCCCTTAGACTTTACCAAAGCAGCTCATCTTCCTCCTTCCCACCCTTTCCTGCTATCCTCCACTGTGACACCAGTGCTCTGCAGATTCTCCCTCACTACATCAATGAGCCTCTCTGATTGCATTCAACGTCCTACTTCCAATATTCTCTTTCACTCTTGCAGTATTTCACATGTCACAAATCATCTCTGTAATCATTTGTATTAAATAATCTTAAAGTGTTAATTTGTAATTTTTGGAAGTAATAATTGATAATAATTCCCCTAACTGCAGTAGAAAGATGCTGTGAGCTTGCTGGAAATGTGGTGTGAAGACAGGTTGAAGCTAACATGCTAGTTAGAACAAAAAGACTAAAACATCTAAACTATCTAAACATCGATACATCTCATTAGCTAAATTTGGTGGATCAGCTGATGAAACAAACAGCAGAGCCCACATTACCGATGTCGGAAAATCTAATCATTGGCTCCCTGTAGCACGTCTACTAAATTTTAGCGCAGCTGTCAGGCCCCTCCCTACATCTGTGACTTGATTCAACCTCACGCTTCAGCTCGTAGCCTGAGATCCTCAGAAAATAATCTACCGATTGTTTTGCACCCGTGCTAAGACCCGAGGAGACAGATCCTTCAAGCTGTTGCTGCTCTTAAAAATCAACTTAAGACATTCTTTTTAAACAAGCAACCCCACTGGTTCCTGGGCTGCTAAGAACGAATGTTTTTTTTTTGTTACTTTACTTTTTACTGTGAAGGTCTTTCTGACTGGTGTCTGAGAAAAGTACTTTATTAATAAAATGTAATAACTAAAACGACTTACTTCTTGGTGGGCCTAGAGAGGACTGACAGGTCACAGCTGACATGGCCTTGTGGCTCAACCAAGACAACTCCACACACAAATACTAAGGTTGTTTGACTGACCAAAACAGCACTAAACGTAGCAAAGGTCTGTTGTGAAATGTTAAAAATCCCACTTGTATTCATATTTTCAGTTTGAGCTGTTTTAAACAGACGGTTTAAGTCTGGGTATCTTGTTAGCTTCCACCAACTAAGAGGATTTATTTTTACTTTTCCAACAAGCCAACAGTGATATGATGTAAATCTACAACAGGGAAGGGGACTATTAATCATAACTTCACAGTACCTCACTTTCAAAGAATAAAAAAAACTTTCAAAGCATTTTTCAAAAATGACAAATTAATCCCACACAGTGTGCAAAATTGCCACTACTCCTAATATAAATATTTGCAGCAGTAAAGCTAGAAAAAAAGTCATAAACAAAAATCAAATCAAATCGGTATCGGCAGGTCAAAACTGCATAAAAGCCCGGTGATCAAAAGTCGGCCACACATTTTTGATTGGTACATTGTCCCTGATGTAATCCCCCCCACTACAAAACATATAAATTAAAGCAATATTCGACACACACGTCATCACACCAGTAAGAGGAGCCAAAGCCTTTCAGCACATAAAAAGCTTTATTGTCACAACAAGCTTTAACATAAACAAAGCTAGAGTTCAAGCTTAGAATGTGGAAACTAGTCAGCAATGCCACTAAGGACAACAAATTCACTGTTATATAATTTAACATAAACCATTGAATATCTTCATTTCTGCGGGGTAAAATAATGAGGTGAAGTCATTTTCTTTTTTTGTTTCTTTCGAAGATGCGTTTGGTGAGAAGTAGAAAACAACACTAGAAACAACTGTAGCAAAACAGATTTACAGTAAATCAGCCTCTAAATGGAGTCAATGCAGGTTCATAACACATTCAGCTTTCACAAACACAACAACAAAGCCGTAGAGGTAATCTGGGGAATGACAAGGAATGTAAATAATTCAAAGAAAGTTGCTAGATAAACCCTGGCGAGGTCCCAAGCAAACAACTAAACACACCAGGAAGAAATCTGTGTCTCCTAATACATTCCATTTATTGTAAACCAACAAACTCTCACACTTCTCAGGGTAATACTTCAAAGTTGTTTCATTCCTACAAGGATTCTGTGTCAATCATCACTTTTGGACATATTCCATTAATATTTTTTCTGTGCAAACACTTTTAGGATTATGGGAGAATTTGGCAGCAAAGTAGGAACAAACAAAGGCATCTGCAGAGGCCTGCATCATACTGAGAAGCAGCGTGAACACAGACAACACTGCAGCTTAGGTAACGTAGGCAGAAAGGAGAAATGTGTTAGGCCATGCAGGCAAATAACGCCACCAACACTTGAGTTAATAATAATATTAATGACAGATGTGAGGTCCTGGTATATTACAGTGTTTAATCCCAGAACCTCGCAGTATGGACGTCACCCTTCATTCCCTCGTATCAAAACAATAAATAAATACAAACATATTCCATTCAACTCTCGGGGGGATTCTGGATACAGTGTTCTTACAAAGGAGGGGTGGAGTGTGAACTGGCAGAGGTGGGCAGCACCAGCTTCCGCTCCTAACAGAAGTGCATCTCTGGTGGTGGTGCTGTGTACGAGCGGCGGTGAGTAACGAGGGTGTGTTTGTGGCCTTCACACTACTGAAGGTGACTGGGGAGCGTGGGTGACACAAATGTGTGTGAGTCCTGGCTTTAGCTATGCACACGCTGCTGGTCTGTGGGCTGGAGATACAGACATCTCCTGCATTTTTAATTACTGCCTGCGTCACTGGAGCTTCCCCGAACTGAACCTGCCCCCCCCCCCCCAATCGCCACAGATGACTACTGACTCGTACAGCTACTACTGACTGGACTGGAGCCGTGTACAATCATCTCATTAACTGCATTTGGCAGCTTTACAACAGGGAGACAGTTTGAGCAGCATGTCATGTTTGTTTGGATACTTTATGTAAAAAAAATATGATTTTTTTCTCATATATTAAATAACTCTACTTTAGTAAACATCATCCACTCTTGATATCTTACTAAGTTTGATAACTGATTAAATCTGATTCAAGCAAACAGATTAAACAGCAATACTCCTTCACTAGGCTTTTTAATCATTCTGAAGCCATCCATTTCACTCATTATATCAACGCAAAGTTACATATTAGCAGGAATAAGGTGTCTTACACCTTTACAGACAGCTTATATTTCTGTATGTTTGGCAGCACATTAAAGAATTATGATGAAGAGCCCTAGTCCTTCACAAAAACTTTGCTGTAGTAAAGTGAAGGACAGGATGTTTCAGATTAACTAAATTATGGAGTCATACTGGGGGGATTGATCTTTTGAACTGGATCTGATAAGAAAATGGTGGTGTGTGTGTGTGTGTATTTGGGTGCACAGTTGGTCTCTTAACATGTGGAAACACCACGGAGGTGAGCAGTGGATGTGATGAGATCATCTGCCGAGCAGCTGTGGGGATTCCCTGTCAGGAAAGAAAGCACATTTTCTTTCTCCCAGCTCAATTCGCGTGTGTCTGTCTGGAAACACATGGGGTGGGTCTCTGACTGTTCCACCAGCTCAAGCACAGAGGGAGGCTTGGCAGTGTGGGCGGGCGAGCACAGGAGACAGCTCTCTCATCCGACCTGGGATATAGGCGACCGGATAAAGAATAAATCTGCGATAACAAAAAGAAAGGTGGAAGAAAAACAAAATGCAGCTCAAGGAGCTCTTTGTAACAGCATGCAGTGCAAAACACATGCCGCCCACATACATGAGAGGATGTATAAGTGATGAGACGATTTCTGTGGCGCCCTCTGGTGGCTACGGAGATCCTAAAAGGCCTGTATTAAAATAGAAAAACCAAAGAAGCGGAATAAGAGGTTTTAAGCATGTTCTAGCAGCCACTGGAAGAGGGGGGTGCACTGGGTTTCTCTGGCTGCCACAGTCACTCCGGGTGGTGGGTGACAGAGGCTCTCCTCTTGGTAACGCAGCAGCATGTGCAGCAAATCTGCCACCTTCCACTTTCTCTCTTGGAGCTTCTGCACCACCGCCGGCAGCTGAAGGGACACACAGTCACAGATTTCTGGTTAATGGTTTCCTGCTGGTCTAGTTGTAGAGATAAGATAAATAAAATTTTGGAAAATATTAGAGTAACTAGAAGAAAATCACAAAAAAGTTGACATGCAGTCATGGAAAACAGTTGCTGCAGTCTTTTTCAGATAGAGGGTTTAAAGTATCAGGAGAGGTTAAAAACAATAAAGATTTAACAAAATATGAAAAGGAGTATGGGAGAAACTAAGTACACCCTCAGGATTTCCACAGACAGATAAAAAGACACCAGGGGCTACTGATCACATAATCCCTTCTTCCGTTAAAGCAGGGCCCCTCAGTAGTTTGCTAAACCATACAGGTGTGTGTTAACACAATACCAAGGAGGAATGGCATCAGCAAGACTTCAGATAAGCAACTGATACTGCCCATCACTCTGGAAATGGTTAGAATATTTCTATTTTTATTTAAACCAGTAGCTGAGGATCACTGAACAGTGAAATAGATTATGTGATTTAGGTGGAAAACATCGAGACAGGAATGGACATCCAGGAAGTTCAAAAGGCTGTGTAATAAATTGTTAATAGACTGAACTTATATATAGATGATCAAACTAGATCCAGGAGAAGCAATGTGGCTGTAATTCTTGCTATGGAACAACCAACCAGAGTTTTACACTTGCAGGGCAATTGTGGCAAAATGAGAAGAGTAGTTGTCTCGCAATTGGAAAGGTGTAAGTTAGATTCCAGCTTCCTTTGCTGCAACATGACAATGTGCCCTTGAGCAAGTCACTTAATCTAAGTTGGTTATCGTTCTGCGAGTCTGTGTGCGTGTTTGAGAAAACAACTAAATGAATGTGGCTCAACTGTAAAACGGCATTTACACTTTGCCTTGTGTGTGTGGGGGGGTTTGGTTGTTGATTCTGGGCTCGTCCCACTGAGAGGAGACCCTGCAGAAGACCCAATACACTCTCCTGTGGGAGTGTGCCCATGTGCTGTGGGGGGGTGATTCATACCGTTTGGGTTCGGGGGCATGTGTTCGATATCTGTGTCCTGCCCAGTGGGGAGATTCATGTCGGGTTCATTGGGGGTGGAGGGCTCATGGAGTTGGGATCGGAATTCATTGGGGGTTGGGACTATTTTATTCTGTGGCTGCTCTGGTTGGCGGGCTTGTTTGTACCATGTAGACACCTCTTTTGTACATGGTCCCCTCCCCGGATGAGGATGGGGGTGGTTGGGGACTGGGGTCTGGGGTCTGGGCCGGGTCGCTCAGGTTCAGGCACGAGCCCGGGCTAGCCCAGACCAGGTTCAGGTGCTGGGGCGGTCTGCCTGTCTCCACCCCCGGAGGGAAGGGGACCATCTCCTGGGTCCGGGGGCTGGTTGTCCCTATGGGGTATTGGCACCAAACTGGACTCCTGTAAATCTGAATGGCTCCATGGCAGATATGATTTCATTGATGGGTTAACACTTGTGTTTATGCTTTCAAGCACAGAAGAAGCTCAATTCTATCTAATATATTCCAATTTACTTTGACCTCATTACATTAAAATGACATTTATAGTGTCTCCAGTCATGACCCGTTTTGGCTATCAGCTGATTGTTGCTGCAGCAACGTTACACCTGGTGGAGGCACTGCTTTAAAATACTGCTAACCTTCAGAACCAAAATAAGCAGTTTCACAAAGAATGACTGGCTTCACTGAATAATAAACAGGTTCAGAATCACCTGCTGCAGCTCACTGTCAACACTAAGCTGGATCTGAGGGATGTCGACCACGGAGGCGGCTGCCCACTGCAGCATGCTCCTGAGCTGGGGGTCCAGGGTCGTGTGTTGGAAGCCACGCCCGAGCTCCCTGAAATCTGAGTTCACAATGAACAGAGCGGTCCTGGGAGTCTGTGCCTGAGTCCTGTCTGCACACAGGGTCCCTGCAGCACAAAGAAATGTTAGGAGCTCTGCATGCATCAGCAGCACGCTGCTTCCAGCATCCTCTGAGATTGTGTTCTGTTCACCTCCATGCTCTGAGCTGGGTGCCCAGACCACAGCGGGTACATATTACATTCATGTAATTGAGCATTGACACCGTTTACAGCATATACAAATAGGAAGACATCCTTACCACTGGACTCTTCCTTGACCTTTGTCTCCTTGTCTTCTGTATTATCACTGTTGGATGACAGGTCATACAGGTTAGTGACCAAACACGTTGAGGACATGCAGTGCTTTCCAAAGTATTCACACCCTCTAAACTTTTTACATTTTGTCCTGCAACCACAAACCTGTATTTTATTGAGATTTTAAGTGTACATAATTGTGGAAGTGGAAGGAAAATTATTCATGCTTTTCAATACTTTGTAAAACCACCATTCACTGCAATTAACGCTGCAGGACATTGGCGGGATGTTTCTAACAGCTTAGCGCTTTCAGAGACTAACATTTTTGCCAATTCTACTTTGCAAATTGTCAGAGCATCCGTGAACATCAATATTCAGGTCTTGTCACAGACTCTCAAGAAATTAATTAAGGTTTAGACATTGACTGGGCCATTTTTACATATGAATATGTTTTGATCTTAACCATTCCATCGCAGCTCTGGCTGAAAATCTACGGTTGCTTACCTGATGGAAGGTAAACCTCCAGTTTCAAGTCTTATAGCCTCCTATAGGTTTTTTGTAAGGACTTTCCTGTATTTAGCTTCATCGTCACTTATGAGGAGAACGATTTCCACAGCCTGATGTGGCTGGTCCTCCAACACATAGCGTTTTGCATGTAGCCCAGAAAGTGTAATGTTGGTCTGATCTGACCTGAGCAGAACTTCCTACCACATGTTTGCTATGTCCCCAGCTTGGTTAGTGGCAATTTGTCAACAGGAATTTTGATTCTGTAACATGACAAAATATGAAAAACCTCCGGGGGGCATAAATACTTTGTAAGGAGTGTATGAAAGCACAGGCAAAAAACGCAAATGATAAGCATGGACATAGTCTTTTTACATTAAAGACTATTCTTTGGTTTAGGGGTCTAATGTCAGTTAAGACGTGATAATGAAGAAAACATCTCAATCAATTTTTTCCCCCTGATATCCTGTCTGTCAGTTTTGCTAATCTTTACTGTGTGGCATGCCAACGGGTAAACAGTCATTTCTCCTTCTCAGAGGATTGTTAATCACAGACTTGTTGACACAGCCTGCAGCTACAGACACTTTGACTCTGCTAGATAGGTGAAAAGGAGGGGAAATATGTGAGGCTTTTTTTAGGCACTAAGAAACAGAAAACACCAAAATATACACAATGTATCCATGTCCAACCCACCTGAATGAGCGCTAGTGTTGTCTGCAGGCTATAAATCATTGAGAAAATATCTTATAAAGCACAATCGGACTAGTACAGTCTTGAAAAAAACGTATTAAATACAACTACTGGAGAGGAATGTCATATAATTAAAGTCTTGTGGTGGGTTGGTTCAATGTTCAGCATGCATCACTTTTAACTGAGAATGTGGATCTGACAGTGCTATGAATAAGTATTTCCCCCTTACAGGCTTCTTCTGTTTTTGCTAATGATAAGTTCATCCATATAGGGAAAAAAATTATCCAAACCAACCTGGCCCGGTGTGAAAAATTAACTCTTCCTAAACCGAGTATAAGGTTGTACCAGGCTTAGGGGAAACAACGGCCATATTGAGTACGTGACAACTGGCAAGGAGCCCTTTACATCACAGGGGAGGAACTTGGATCCACTCTTCTTTGCAAGCAGTTTTAATTCACCCACACTGGAAAGGGTTTAAGCATGAACAACATGTTATGGGTCATGCCACAGCACCTTAGTTGGATTTAAGTCTGGACTTTGAGTAGGCCACTCTAAAGCCTTCATTATCTTTAAGCCAATAAAAGTTGGACTTGCTGGTGTGTTCTGCTGCACAATCCAAGTATGTTTGGAATTTTCTGCTAGAGAAAAGAAATTTAATAACGTATAATAATGGAAAATAACGTATTTGGTGAATACTTCGAGCATAGAAGACTCGGAACAGCCATCACACTGAAGGAGATCCAGCCTTCCTGTGTTAGGTCATGTTGGTTGTTGAGAGCACAGCGGACTCTTCATCAAAGTATGAAGAGAACCTTAGACATTAAAACTACCTGGGGTATGTAGATCCCAGTCATGCTACAAGCCAGTTAAACTCTCTAAATGGTGTAAAGAAACACCCCTATTGTTTCACTCATCTCCTTAAAAAAACAACAACAAAAAATACACCACCCTTTATGAAAAGAGTTAATAAACAATTCAATTCTAAGGAACTTAATTCAGATACTTTAAAAAGTACAAGAAAAGATGGATTTAAGTAAGTCGATGAAAAAAAGGACAACTGAATGCCGCAGCTGTTTGAGTTAAAAGTTGGTAAAAAACCTCTTCTAGAAGACAGTCAGACAGTCATGACCAATATTTGCCATGCATGGAAAAAAACTATAAATAAACGGGACTGAGGAAAATGTTTCTGTTCAGGATGCCTGGTAATGGAGTCAATAATGTTTTTTCTGCCTGGTTATCTTTTTATCTGAGAGAGTAACAATAGTCAATAATCAAAAGCAGATCTTAGAAACATAAGACCATATATGCAGAAAATAAAAACACACAATGAGCAGCAGTTTGCATGGTTTCATTACCATAAACATAAACCATAAACAGCATATAGTATAAAACCTATGTGTGTATGGAGCTACAGTGCAGCCTTGCAAGATACTGTTGGTTCTTAATATGAGACAAAGCATAGGATGTAATTCTTTGCAAAAGGCTGTGAATCATTTACATAATCAATGCTGTTCTGCACAGATTTCATGCTTATTTCCAATGATAATTTAGTAACCCAACTATTCTTTGTCCCATCCTCCAGGTCCAATTCCAAATCAGTGCAGAGGCTATTTGTACTGGAGCCAGTATGAACCCAACATATTTTACTATTCGTCAGCTTTATAATTAAAAAGTCGTGCGAGGCAGCAGCGGACCAACCTGTCAGATGGGGAGAATGACAGGCGCTCCTCACACACCTCCCCCTCCAGGCCCAGACTGCTCCAGCTACTGCTGTTCCCATTGCTGTTGAGGAGAAAAGGCAGGTAATGCACCACTGTTATGCCAACATCAGAGCCAGGTGATACAATAATGACCAGTTTCTTCATGTTCTAATCCATCATATATTGTACATAAACAATACTCCGGGTTAAGAATTATTCCTGGGATTTGGAATAATCCTCTAACTGTCAGTCAGGTGAGGTGCAAAACAAAGAAGGTTTCTCCAAATGAGGCAGATTTTTCCACTGAACATCCCACTGAATCATTTGTCGCTACAGGCTTAAGGTGTGAGATCATTATGTTGTTGTCTTTACATAACCAAGGTGCTCATGTAGGTTCCACCAGGGCAACCAGCAGGCAACAGAGCCACAATAACATCCAATTTCTGTAATTCAGTCGATAATTAGCCTGCTGGCATGATCCCCTGAACTGTGGTGTGCATCCAGCAAGGCGTGGATGACTGAAAGCTAAACATACTCTCAATAATCAGCATTACCTCAGCTTTCTCCTGTGGTTTTACTGAGTGGCACGTGCCGAGAGCAGCTCCATTTATCATCATGCCCTACATCTAAATAGACTCATCAAGGTGTTTTTCTTCCCTCTGTTACTTCATCTGCTGAGCGGAAATGGTTCTGGAAGGCTCTAATGAATTACACATGACAGACTTTGGTCTTACAGAAACATTGCCAGAAGTAAACAGAGCCCTTACAGACACGCCTTTAGAAAATATTATGATACATTAACTTGGCCTCGCTGAAACAACGTGATTTTTTGGTGTCTCAGGGCAGAAAGTCAGATGTTGTCAGTTTTGCTTCCATAGAGACAACAACCTTTGCTAGGCCTCATTTCTAGAGGAGTCCCCTAGAAACAAGATTTTAACTAAATCTACAACCTCGGGCAAAAGTATGGAATCATGCCTGGAGAATGTTCATTCAGATGTCCGATAAATAAAAATAACCCATACAGCCTTGGACACCACCTCAGTAAACATGCATAAAAATCCTTAAAATTGTTTCATCTTTCATTGGAGTAGTATAATCTCACACTGAAGTACAGAGAATATTCCAACTTTTAATTTAAGTATATTTATTTAAGGGGCCAAGAATTCCATTTAATAAACAAAATAATAGTTCATAACAGAGTCCCAGGTGAAAAATGTATTGGTAACAAACAATCCTCTTAAAATAAATGTTAAACTTAAAAAAATGGTTTATATGAACAAAAAAATCTTTAACAGTGTGCTGAAGACTGAGCATTTTTTTAAAACATAGTCCCGGTGGGTTTGGTGTTTAACAAAGGATGAATCTGTGCAAAAGTACCTCATCCCCTCGTCTGGGTATGGTGGGGGATCTGTGATGCTGTGGGCCTGATTCTCTTCTCAAAGCTGTGTGAATCTTGACTTATTCTCCACATCTTCAAACCAGATGTTTACAAAAAAATATTATATATAATATTTTAAATAATATACTAACATTAAATCAAAATAAACTTTTAATTTTAATAGGAGCGAATTTGACCTACATTCTTTTTTTGCCAACATTATTTTTATTGGGTTTTCAAAAACAAACAAAACCCACAAGGGGAAAAAACAAAAACAAAAAAAACAACAACATTCAGAACAGCAAAGGTTTCTCTGTTTTATCAAGGGTTCGCCCAAATTATTTCACTTTTATGTTTGGTTCAAAGAATACAAACTCGAATGCACAGATCACACAGAATAAGAAAATCCAATATTCAAAAGAAAGCAGATTATTTTAGAATAGGATAGGATACTGCAGAGGATCACCAGTAACGACGCCTCATCCGCCCCACTCCCCCCAACCACCAGACCCACATTCTCTAAATATTCCATAAAATGACCCCAAATGTTTTGTAATAGTGATAGTTTCCCCTTTATAGTGTAAGTAATCTTTTTTCTATAGGTAAAGTTTTGGAGATTTCATTAATCCAGTCAATGAATTTTGGTTTACTAGTACTATTCCATGAGAGTGCTATGACTCTTTTTGCAAGAAGTAAACATCTTTCTGCAAGGAGTTTGCATGTTCTCCACGTGCATGTGTGGGTTCTCACCGGGTACTCCAACTTCCTCCCACAGTCCAAAGATATGCCTGTTAGGTTAATTGGTCACTCTAAATTCCCCTTAGGTGTGTGAATGAGTGTGTGCATGGTTGTTTGTGTGTTGCCCTGCGATGGACTAGCGACCTGTCCAGGGTGTACCCCGCCTCTCGCCCACAGACTGCTGGAGATAGGCACCAGCTCCCCCGTGACCCACTATGGAATAAGCGGTAGAAAATGAATGAATGAATAAACATAAGTCCACGGCAGTGATTATTTTCCTGGACAGATGATGTCTATCAGGGTATAGACCTAAAATGAACAGTTTAGGGTCAGGAGCTAATTTTATACCTAGAATATCCTCCAACGCCTGTTTAATCTCCCTCCAGAATTGTTGAACTATATTGCATTTCCAGACACAGTGGAAGAACGTCCCCTTATCCTCTCCACATCCGATACACAAATCTGGAATGGCACCATTATACTTGTTAAGCGTATCTGGCGTCACATATGTCCTCATTAGCCAGTTATATTGCAGTACTTTGAGGCGTGTATTCGTAGTTTGTGTTTGTGCTTCAACACACACCTTTTCCCAATCCTTGGATGACAAGTTCTCCTGTAAATCTTCCCTTCCGGGCTTCAAGTTTCCCAAAAGAAGACTCAGAGGAGCCCTCTGCTGACATGTTATATAATCTGGAGACAATTCTTTTTCCAGAGGGGCCCTTCTTCATTTCGGTTTCCAAAATGGACACCAAAATGGGGAATTGACATGCGCTGATTTTGAGATGATCTGACTAAGTGTCTCACGTGTAAATATTTGAAATAGTGTGTACTTGGAATATCATACCTGGCAACCAGCTCTTCAAATGACATTAAAACCCCACCCTCTGATCCCATAAGATCTCCTATTGTCTTTAGATCTTTTTCAGCCCATTTCCTAAAACCAGGGTCTGCCTTAACAGGAGGGAAAAAATGGTTACCCCATATTGGACTGAAGCGTGATAGAGAGGACGATTTGCCTAAATACCTCCTAACCTGATACCATTGACATACATTTCTTATGTATTTGGTAACATTGCCTTCAGAACTTGGGTCAAACAATTAGGATTTCTTTCCACAAGCAATAGTTTGCTGGACGTTTGGCCAATTCCTCCTCAGGTTTGTACATTTGTGATGGGGACTCCAAAAACACTGGCTTAGTTGTTCTTATCCTACTTTGTAACCAATTCGGTGGCATGCTTAGGGTCACTGTTTTATTGTGGCATTTAGGAAAACTATTTTGGTAATCTTAACTGACCCAAACCAAAGGCTGTTTGGCCGGATTTAATGTGAGACAGTGAGAAAAAAATAAGTTTTGTATTTTTATACAGTAAATATCTGTAAAAATCATGTTTTACAATCATACTGGTACCACTGGTGATGTAGTAGTAATGCCTCTTTAAGATATTAATATTAACAATATATTGAGAGGATAGTTAGGCTGCTATGCAGATACTGGCATACTTTTATGAAAATTGTACATGGATAGACTGATTCCTCGGATGACAGACCACCAACAGAAATCTAGCCAGCCTGAACAATAGATTAAAAACAGCTGAGATTGTATAAAAAATGTTTGCATACTTTAACAGAAATATAAATTTGGGATGTTGTGCAAAACATAAATAAAAATCTATATGCAATTAAATCCACTACATAGATAAGATATTTAATGTTCAAACTGGTAAACTTTTTTAGAGTTTTTTTGTAAACATTAACCTCGTTGTGCCCAATTGAGGGTTGACCCTGCTTCCTGTATCTTCCCCCAGACCAGAGACAAGTGTTGGACATGCTCCTCCAATGAACTGCTAAAAACCACCCTAACCACCAAAATCATCAAGGTAAGCTGCACTGGGTGATCACAATCTGGAGAACTCAATTCACCAGCCTCTGAAAGGTGGCTGGTGCACATTATGAAGCACACAATACGACAATAGAGACACCGTACTGTTAAACAACTAAAGTTGATCATCAAGGAAGATTGGGAAATAATACCTCCTGCAAAGCTTCAACAATTAGCCCTCAGTTCCCAAATGCTTACCGAGTGTTGGTGATGTAGCACAGTGTTGAACATGACCCTGTCCCGACCTTTTTGGAACATGTTGGCAAGCAAAAATTCAAAAAGTAGTGAATCTTTGCAAATAATAAAGTTTATCAGTTTGAACATTAAATCTTGTCTTTATAGTGTAATCAATTGCCTATAGGTTGAACAGGATTTAGAAATCACTGTATTTTGGTTTTGTTTACATTTTACACCAGGTCCCAACTTCACTGGAATTGGGGTAAGAAAAAAACATATTGAACACTTTGTTATGAAAGACAAAACCTGCCACAGCTGAAATGATTTGCACACATAAGAGCAAAGATATGTGTACAAAGAGCAAAACAAATTCTTTCTGCTTTGTTTTATTTTTAATTTTGTGGGACTAGTGGCCTTTATTTTCTAAGTTATCCGACAGGAAATGGGGTGGAGAGAGAGAAGGGAAGATATGCAGCAAAGGTCGGACCAGACTCCAACCCGTGACAGCTGCATGGAGGACAGTAGCCTCTCTACATGGGTTGCACACTGTACCCCTGCACCACCGACGTAACAGGGAAGCTAAGTCTCATCAGCCAATTTTATGTTGCAAAAGGTGGAAGTCACACTAAACGCCATTATCAGCTGCTGCAGCAAAAATGATTAGATCTGTATGAATCCATCTTAAGAAATAAGTGTTGTTCAAAGACTATGCAACTGATTATTCATTACTATGGATGTATACAAAAGCCTGTGGTTGTTTACCTGTCACTGAGATGGAGGAAGCTGCTGTTGTCATCTGGGTGATCATCCTCAAAGCTCAGGTTAGACCAGCTGCCCAGGCTGTCTTCTCCCACACTCAGCTGCTGGGACACTGTGGACTCAGTGGGCTCCCGACCTGGAGAACTAAAACACACGAAAATGGAGACGGAAAACTAAAACTCATATTTCTAAGATATTTCCACATCTGTCTTTACAATGAATATGCTTGTAAATGAGCAAAAACACTAAGACAAAGCTGCATTCCTGCTGCAGAAACCATTCATATCCCTAGCCCTAGGCCAGACAGTTAAAGCATGTGAAAGATTATTTAGATTATTATGTACCTGATGTTGGCAGCCTGACAGATGTTAGACAGCGCTGACGTCATGATCTCTGCTGTTAGGCTCTCAGCATAGCTGGTGCCATCATGGCCAATCCCGCTGTCCGCATTAAGGCTGGTGTTGCTCAGCTCACGTTTAGCCGTCTCCATTGCCAGGGATACAACTTCCTCTGCGAATGCTGCCCTGTTGTCCAGGTCAATGTGGATCCTGGGAATTTCCACACTAGAGAGGCGCTCTGATGCCGAATAACTTTCCAATGCTCTTATCCTTGTCTGTAAGACAGGCTGGTAGTGGTGTCTGTTAGGTTTGGTGCAGTGAGGACATTCCTGAGACAGACAATAACGGCAGGTCCTTTCTCCTAGAGACTGGACCTCTGCTGGCCCCTCAGACAGTCTCTGGGTGTGAGAGTGCCGATCATGGCCATGACTTCGCAAATGTTCCCAGGATGAATGTCCAACTGAAGCCAGGCTCATTTTGACTGTGTCATCAACTATCTTCCGAGCATAGTGCTCGATAACCTGCATCACCCTGCAGCTGTAGCCCTTATCATACAGGCTTCCTGTACTGTGGCAATGTCTAGTTTTATCCTCCTTGGACAATAGCGGGCAGGAGAACGAGTTCCTGATGATGTCATCAGCCATATCTTCAAGTTTGGACTTCTTATAGAGACAGGAGTCAGTGAGAGACTTAGGAAGGCGAACTGAAGAAAGATGTAGTTTGTGTGTGACATCACAGGTGATGTTGTAAGCTAAAGACTCAGCAAAGTTGACCAGGTCCATGTACTCCCTCTTGCTCTGTTTATCAGAGACCCTGCAACAACACTGAGGGTCCTGACCTGACACTAACCCCACCGATTCTGATCTGTCTTTGGATGATAAGGTTTCACAGCCGGAAGCTTTCCATTCATCTGGCAGGGACTTGGAGGAGAGAAGGCGGCTGCTGTTAGATCTTTGCTTGTTCTTACGACTAGCATGAGCCAGGCCTAATTTAATAGAGCGGTACGCCAGACGGCTTGCATACTGGTCTAGGACCAACTCTCTGCTGCCACCTTCCTTTTTCAGCACCTTAATGAGGTAGCCCGCATATTCATCTGTCACGCTCTCACAGCTGGGGTACTCAGAGGACAGACCAGAGCTGGAGCTGGAAATGCTACTTGAAGTGGAAGGGGGAGACTGAGAAACTGAGGCTATCAGGTCATTGGACCACTGCTCTGCAAGCTTTGCTAACCTTGAGCTCCGGTTCTGGTCTGTACTGGGCTGAGACTGGTGTTGGTAGCGGGGACGCCAACCTTCAGAGCTGGATCTGCCGAAGCTTCTCCTTCGGAGATCTTGAGCTCTGTGGTAGGGACACTGTTGTCCAGAGCTCACCATCGTCTTCACATCGTTTATAACCAGTCCCGCCACCTCCCCCGCATACACCCACAACATGTTCAGGGTCTGCTCTGAGAACTGAGCCACACTGTCTCTCCTTCTCTCGCTGCTTTTGCTCAACTCCCCCTCTTCCTCCGACACTCCTAATGTATCCATCTCAGTCGCCATGGAAACTATGTGACATGCCAAACGCTCAGCGTAATGGAGAGCTTCCTTGTTGAACATCCTACGAGAGGACACCTGGCTGACGTCCCGACGTCGACAGTCTGCCTCTACACCTCTCTTAGTGCCACTAACACCTTCTTCATCAACTGGTTCTTCCTCTTCAACGTCTTCATCACCAACTGCCTCCTCAGAGAGAGACCTCATGAGACTGAGCATAAACTCAGCCTTGTCTGCATCGGGGATGACATCTTCAGGGCCAGGGCCTGGCTCAGGCTGATAGTGAGGAGTTGGGGGTGGAGTCGCAGGAGAAAACTCATTGGCTAGCTTGCTTTTCAACTTCTTGGAAAACTGTTTAATCTGTTTTTCTTTAGAGACTTCACTGGGCTGCTGAGGTGAAGAGGGAGGGGTACCAGGAGTCCCCGCAGACGTCTGGCCAGAGCCTGGTGCTGGGTCTTCTACACGAGCAGATATCCAGCCTCGTCCAACCAGAGCTGAACTCGGCACATCGAGAGAATCCATCATTAGAGGATGTGTTTGATCCACATCTCTCCTTCTAGGATCCATCTCAAACTGAACTTTCCCCTGGTTGGAGGAACCAGCTGGAAAGGAAACAGGAGGAACACACTCAGCAGGCGCCCCCTGTCGGACACACTTGTCGTACCTGAAATGCTCGCTGTCAGCTCCATGCTTTAGAGGCGAATCGGGAGTCTCCTGCTTTGAGGAGGAGTTCCTTCGGCTTCCGATGGTCTTTGTAAGGAAATCAGCGCAGTCACCAAAACTCTTCTTCATTTTCGAAGCAGTAATAAGCTCACAGGCCTCAGTTACAATCATGTCCACCATGTTGCCAGAGAAGTTTTGGAATAATCTTTGTTGGGAGGAGCCTCCCACAGGCATGGAGGTATGAGCTTCATGATGGTAAGCGTGAGTGTGTTTAGAGGAGATACTGTCAGTCGATGTTACAGTTAATTCTGTGGTGCTGGTCTTTGGGCTACCTGACATGCTAGATTTATACTGGGAAGCCTCCTCTAGATCCTGGAAGCTGGAAAGTGCTTGGCCAGCATGGGGAACAGGAATACAGCTGGCCATGCCTGAGACGGTGAACAGAGCATTCTTCACCGTGCAGGAAGCCTCCTCTTCTGAGGCTCCTGGGGCTGCTGAAGTAGAGCTGGCACTTAAAACCTGCTTATTAGCAAAAATACTGCTGGTATGAGTGGTAGTGTTCTCAGCATTGACATAACAGATGTTATCCAGGGACACACTGATAGCTGCTTGGCTCGTAAAGGCAACGTCAGCCTGAGAAAGCTCTATGAAGGCCTCCTGAATCACAGACTCTGACAAATCCAAAGCATAGGAGGTCACCACCTCCTCCTCTTCCTCCTCTTCTACTTGCCCATGGCCAAAAGCCCAATCACTGGGTGTGATAGGGGTTGATGGGAGGGAGAACTGACACACTTCCATTATGCCTTCAAACACCAGTTCCTCGGCCAAATCAGCAGCAAACTGTGTCACTGTGTTGTGAAAAATTTGTTTTTTTACCGTGAGGAACTCTTTGAGGGCCCCAGAAATTGCCTCACCAACAAGGAAACCAGCTAATCCGTTAATAGCTCGCTCCTTCAAAACAGAGGCCCGTCGCATGCCAATTTCATGGAAGGCCATCTGAAAAACTGAGGAGGTGAGTCTAGCAGCCAGATGGCATAAGGTGGTGGTACAGGAGGATACTCCTTTTTGAAGGTCTCGAAGGGCGCTCCCCAAGCTCATCTCCACCAGGTCAGAAGCAAACCTCTGGATGCCATCCTTCAGAGACTGGGACTTCTTCTGCAGCTTGGCTACTGTAACTGTCTCTTGAATGTCAGACAATTTCATCAGATAGCCCGATGGGTTCTTGAACTCTTTGTGGCAGACACAGCTGAGATTCTTGTTGTCACTGATGTCAACAGCAGACTGGAAGCCACACACAGATCCTAGAATTTCTTTGGACAGATTGTTGGCAAAATCTGAGTAGGTCTTATACAGGGAGCAGAGGTCCTGGGGTTTACGTAGCTCTGACTTGTCCTCCGCCTTCTCTTCTGTCTTCCAGAAATATTCCAGTGGTCCACTAGAGTCCACCAAAGGACTAAAGGCAGAACAGACAGGACTGAAGAGAGGTCCTCCATTTTCCTCAGAGGGGGTCTGGGCCAGCCAAGGGGAGTCGGGCATGTCAGGGTGAACTGAGTAGGGAGAACCTGGTTTCAGAGGAGTAGGTTTTTTCACATTGGCTGGGAGAGTGGGCTGGTCAAAGCGCTGAGGGTTCATGTTCTTAGTTGAACAACCCCTGGAGACGTACGTAGATATGGGCCCAGTGTCAGACTTTTTCTGTGCAGCTGAGGCAATGATGGAATCCAGAGGGAGAGTGAGAGTGCAGCTCTCTGAGCTCAGCTCCTCCAGGTCATCAAACTGGTCAAAGCTGTCAAAGAATTCACTAACTTCAGAGTCAGAGTCTTCAACTCGCTCCCTGGGTCCTCCTGGCACCTGGGGGATGTCCAACTTAGCCAACAGGCTCTTCTGGTAGCCCACTTCATCCAGGAAAATGATTGGACTGGGGCTGGAGCAGTCAGACTCCTCTGATTCGCTAATATGAGCTGAAGGGGAGGGCGGACGAGCTCCAGGACTGCAGTAAGTCCACTGGGATTCGACACCTGACGATAACCGCTGTACTGTGACAGAAACGTCAGGAGCAGATCCATGTTTGGCTGAATGTTTCTTGGAAGATGAACTTATGATGACACGAGAGCCTGACAATTCCTTCTTTCTCTTGTGGGCTGGGACTGTTTGTGAAGCCACATCACGCTTCTTAAAATGGCCAAACACAGCTGCAGCTGAGGAGATGGACAGAAAGACGACAGATGGAAAACTGGTTATAAATATTAAAAGAACCAAATAGGACATTCAGATGATAAAAAACTGTCCATAAAGAAATTTAAGTAAAAACAATGGGGGATTAATCTGGGTTCTAAACGATGAACATGGTGAGGAACAAGTACCACCTGGCCACACCATTTGTACCAAAGTTGAAAGCCTTGGACACTGATAAAGGGTGTTTATTCTTTCATTAAGCATCATTTGGATGAAAGCAAAATAGTTTTTCATTGCACTTTGATTCCCAAGATCTTAATACACTGCTCAAAAAAATAAAGGGAACACTTAAACAACACAATATAACTCCAAGTAAATCAAAGTTCTGTTAAATCAAACTGTCCACTTAGGAAGCAACACTGATTGACAATCAATTTCACATGCTGTTGTTCAAATGGAAAAGACAACAGGGGGAAATCTTTGGCGATTAGCAAGACACAGTCAATAAAGGAGTGGTTCTGCAGGTGGGGACCACAGACCACTTCTCAGTACCTTTGCTTTCTGGCTGATGTTTTGGTCACTTTTGAATGTTGGTGGTGCTTTCACACTCGTGGTAGTATGAGACGGACTCTACAACCCACACAAGTGGCTCAGGTAGTTCAGCTCATCCAGGATGGCACATCAATGAGAGCTGTGGCAAGAAGGTTTGCTGTGTCTGTCAGCGTAGTGTCCAGAGCCTGGAGGCGCTACCAGGAGACAGGCCAGTACACCAGGAGACGTGGAGGAGGCCGTATGAGGGCAACAACCCAGCAGTAGGACCGCTACCTCCGCCGTTGTGCAAGGAGGAACAGGAGGAGCACTGCCAGAGCCCTGCAAAATGACCTCCAGCAGGCCACAAATGTGCATGTGTCTGCACAAACGGTTAGAAACCGACTCCATGAGGATGGTATGAGGGTCCGACGTCCACAAATGGAGGTTGTGCTCACAGCCCAACACCGTGCAGGACCCTTGGCATTTGCCAGAGAACATCAGGATTGGTAAATTCACCACTGGCGCCCTGTGCTCTTCACAGATGAAAGGAGGTTCACACTGAGCACATGTGACAGAAGTGACAGAGTCTGGAGACACCGTGGAGAGTGATCTGCTGCCTGCAACATCCTTCAGCATGACTGGTTTGGCAGTGGGTCAGTAATGGTGTGGGGTGGCATTTCTTTGGAGGGCCGCATGGCCCTCCATGTTCTCGCCAGAGGTAGCCTGACTGCCATTAGGTACCGAGATGAGATCCTCAGACCCCTTGTGAGACCATATGCTGGTGCAGTTGGCCCTGGGTTCCTCCTAATGCAGGACAATGCTAGACCTCACGTGGCTGGAGTGTGTCAGCAGTTCCTGCAAGATGAAGACATTGAAGCTATGGACTGGCCCGCCCGTTCCCCAGACCTGAATCCCATTGAGCACATCTGGGACATCATGTCTCGCTCCATCCACCAACGTCATGTTGTACCACAGACTGTCCAGGAGTTGGTGGATGCTTTAGTCCAGGTCTGGGAGGAGATCCCTCAGGAGACCATCCGGCGTCTCATCAGGAGCATGCCCAGGCCTTGTAGGGAGGTCATACAGGCACGTGGAGGCCACACACAATACTGAGCCTCATTTTGACTTGTTTTAAGGACATTACATCAAAGTTGGATCAGCCTGTAATGTGTTTTTCCACTTTAATTTTGTGTGTGACTCCAAATCCAGGCCTCCATTGGTTAATACATTTGATTTCCATTGATGATTTTTGTGTGATTTTGTTGTCAGCACATTCAACTTTGCACAGAACAAAGTATTCAATGAGAATATTTCATTCATTCAGATCTAGGATGTGTTATTTGAGTGTTCCCTTTATTTTTTGAGTATTGTATATTTGTTTACCAAAGATTTCTGCATAGGGGCTGAATTTATGTTAAACTTAAAGGGACTTACCACTTTAATTTTTCACTTATGGTTACGTTTTAGTCCTCAGATGCCTGATACACCTTACATTAGAACAGCAATACAATTTTTCTGTCCTTTCTCGAGGTTCAATGTCTCAATCTTTAAAAAAGAAACTATTCCTTAATCCCCCAACCCCGTACCCAACAAAGTATTTGTTTTAGATTCATTGCAGGGGTCTTGCTTTGTTTTATTCAAGTTATTTTAAATTAATTTTAAATAGAGGATTGCATGTATTCTTGTTGCTGTTTTGAATAAAAAAGCCAATTTGTTTTGAAAATAACTGTATTATAGCATTTGGCTTGACAGACTATAATAAACAGATCTTTGACTTATTGAAAAATTCCTTTGTGGCACTTTAAGGTTTGTATTAGAGTACCCCAGTTCTGGATCTTAAAAAGATACCGACTAAAATTGGTATAAAGAGGCCAAAGCTTTACAGAAACCAGGGATCTCCCACAAAATTGTGATCCGCACCTCTCTACACTTATGCCCATTTTCAACTCTAACTCTAAGTTCAAGTTTCCTTGTTGGGTTTTTTCTTGAACCCCAGAGCCTACTAAATCCCAGGACTCCTGAGATGAACTTACAGGGATTGTCTCTAGTGTCTTCTTCCTCAAGATGCTCCAGTGCAGTGACAAAATCATCTTCGATTGATGAGACCGACTGGTTGGTGTCATCTTCCTCTGGTTGGCTGGGCTCACTGAGACCCCTCTGAAGACTCTGGAGCTCAAGTACATAGCGGACACCTGCTACATAGCATCCCAGAAAGCCCACCAAAGATGCCACACTGGCCTGGGGGTGCGTGCCTGTGCAGGGATTCTGCCTCAGGACACACACAGCCTTCAGCCAACACTGAAGGAAGACAAAAAGAGAAATATTTAAATGTTGCTCAGGCTGGATTAAGAGACAGTACAGCATTTGGTTAAAACAAGAAGACTAAAATGTCACTGCTCTGCATCTCTTGGATGGACCAGGTGTTATTGTGAAAGACTGTGACTTTTAGCCAGTTCAGCTGAACTTAAATGGGGATTTTCTTTTTCTGTTAACAGGAGTGGGCTAAAAGTGCTTTTGTTATGTCTGTGCTCTGATTGCAAATTGTCAGAACACAAAATAAGTTTTTGCAAAGCCACACTTTATAATTCATATCTGTGTGAGGTCTTGCTGTCTGAGATGGAAAGAAAACCCACAGAATGAGCTGCAGGGCCTCTGTGAACCCAAACAAGGCACAAAGGATCGAGAAGGACCAGGCTGCAGTGGTGGGCTGCAAAAACAACATCTGTCCGTCTGTCCCACCTGCATTTCCTCAAAAGCGTGAGAAAGGCCCACTGTTGCGGTTGGACTGACATGACCAACAAGTGGGGGAACATTTTCATCAACAACCAGTGGAGAAGTCACAAGATATTATATGGTTATGTCTGTGTGCGTTTTGAGTAAATGATCTACAGATTAAACAAAAGAAAATCTACAGCAGCTACTTTAAGTCACTTAGGGCTTTAGTATAAAAAAAAACAATATAAAGACACATAATTTCATTTAATTTAAAACTACTTAAATATCAAAGGCTGGACTAATTATTTGATATCTTGAGTACAGAACTTATTATCTGTAGAGGTTTTCTAAGTAAATGAATAATTAAAGTTCTCAATCGCTGCAAAAACAGAGGATATGTGGAGCTTTAAGTGGACATGCACGAGTGTACTGCTTTAAACTGTGTCACACATCTAATAAACATGTTACTGAAGGCTCCATGCATGTCTCATTATGATCTATTATGCTATGAACTCCATTTACTACATAACGTCAAGGTTACTAAGAGAGATCAAACACTGCTTTTACAAGCTCACCTCATTTCCTAAAATCTTGTTAAAATTCCTGAGATATCCTTTGGCCTAAATACCACATGCGTTCACTACAACAGCTCCCTCTACAGTCTTGTCTTTGCAAAACCGCGTAACGAAGATGGTTCAAAAAAGGGGGAATGGGCCAACTGACAATTGGGTTCTGGGTAGGCATCGGCCCATTACTGATATCAATTGGTTTCAAGTCCTTTCAATGAGGTTAGATGGGAAAGAGCCAGAAGAGGCTGCACAATATATCAAGAATATATCAACATCACAGCATCTGTGTGTGCAACATTCATATCTCCAGGGACTGTTTGGACCGTAGTAACTGTTGGCTAATATATTCCACGTGTTATGACCTAGCATTTTACATGCTAATGTAACATTTAGCCAGTTAGACAGGGTCTCAGCAGCAGATGCTCACACTGGACACTAATGACATCGCCCAAAAGGCTAAAGGTCACAGAATGATGGAAGCACAGATGACAGACTATAACAGGCAGATAACCTGATATCGCCATCGCACGATTTTCTAATATCGAGAAGGTTTAGTGACAGAGTGACAGGCGTTTTCTTTGACTACATAGAGCACAGAGTCACACAGTGCTTTCCCTCCCCTAGTTGTTGTTGTGCACCTACATTTTTGGCTTGATTACAAGACAGACATTAAACTGTTTGGAAATATTTCTGCAGCTGGCTGCCAAGAAAGTCAAACTTTCACGAAACAGAAAACAGCCTTCCTAATCTGTATGAAGCAGACTGCCAGTAAAGCTATCTCTCCTCTGTTTTAGAATAAATAATTAGCTGGGCTTGTGATGTAACAGCACCCAATAAACAAGTAACGGAATACTTTTTTAAACATACAATAGGTAGGCTTCACTGATTAATGTGAAGGCTACTACTGAGAAGTCTGTATCTGCAGGTACATAGAAGTTTAACGTGCAGCCAAGTTGCCCTTCCTCATTTCCTGTCTGTCCTCTACTCACTTCCCTAATTATCTGCTCATTTCTGCTTTACTAATCTTGTTGAATCAACAAATAACTTCCCAACAGACGTCTGACGTGTACCTGAGGACCAACGTCTCTGTGCTCTGCCAGCCTGCAGGAGTCTTTGAGCAGTAAAACCTCGTCATTTCTGAGACTGTGTGCATGGAGAGACCTGAGGAGCTCGCACAGCTTCCCCGGCAGGGATGATAGAGCCTGGGGGAGAAGAAAAAACAAAGGTACACACAGAATAAAAACGTATTAGACTGAAGGACAATACAGCGTTTGACCAGATTAAATGAACAAGTATAGGAGCTGTTCAGCGTGACAAACCTGCTGGGTGAACTCATTCCCTTCACATTGTCCAGGCAGACACACAAAATGAATCTGAACGAGCATAACTGACAGTCAGTATTTTATTCATATTGAATGTGACTGAGCTTCATTAGTGGGTTGGGGCAGCAGATTGTGTGACAAACCTCTGTAAGCCTTGGAGTGTCTCTGGTTGGCAGCTCCAGGCCAACGCTGCATAGCTCCTTTTTGTTCCTAAAGAGGCTCTTTGCAGACTGCGCCCCAGAGTCACGCACCGTCTGCAAACACACATGCAGTAAAGGCTGAGGAGGAACCGGAGTTTCTGTATTTATTTATGATGGAACACTTCCTGACAAATGACACTAAAAGGATCTTATCTTATCTAATGTGTCCAGATCCAAAGAAGCTCTGTTTTTCTACAACTGACATTTGAAACTATTTTAAAGCTTCACTGCTTTCCTATAGAGCAAAAAATAAAAAGTTAAACCACAATCTGATAAAGTTTTGGATTTTAACTTAACTTGAATCCTGTCCTGCTGAAAGAAGCAGCTGTGAACAGATGTTTACCTCCAGTCATGTTCAGCACTAGAGCTACACATTATATCAAATGAGATTTGTCATCGAAATATCAATGTGTGCAACTTCGCAATTGCAAAGGACTGCAATATGTGCTAGACCATTATATTTCTAGTACCATGCATGCAAATTCTACATGCAAAAATGTTCCCTGGTTGGACTTTTACTGCCCTCAATGCCCAAACTAGATCTATATTCACATCAGCTGAGATGCTACAGCACACAAAGCGCGGTGAGGCAATGTGAAGAAAAAGAAACAATGTGAAGAAAAAGAAAGAAAAGAGTCAAGAAAATGTGGCTTCATCGTAATCAATATCATCTTTCCAATATTTAGCAATATTATCACAAACACGTTTTCCTGATGTCACGCAGCCCTAGGGAGTACCTGCAAAGCACTGAGTTTACACGTAATTCAAGCTAAAGCAGGTCAATATCAGATGAGCTCCAGCAGTGAAAGCAGCAAAGACCTCTTTTGACCAATAGCATTCTGAATGATCCTTCCTAAATCAAAGCATCCCTCTTGTACCACCAGGGTAACCCTGGTAATGGATTGGGTAATGTGGCAACATGTAGCAAAAATGAAAGTCTAAATAATAGTTCAGTCAGCAACCAAAAAAATAATAATGCTACAAAAGAGCTACGACTGCATGCCCTCTTCCTCTGCCGACATGCCCCACCTAGTGGCTAGAACTACGGACTTATGGTACACATACCTCAGTCAGTAAGTCACAAACCACTTTTTACGTTCACATGGCTCTGGATCACCTGCATTGAAACCTATGAATGGATCTGCTTGTTCCCAATCATCCAGCAATTGGACCTTATCAATGTGAGCATTCCTACTTCAAACATACAGAGGAAAATGTTTGTGCGTCCTGGCAGACAAACCTCTCTCCGGACGGACGGCCTGGACCTTGTTGGAACTCCTTTGACACGAACACCAGCATCCATGACAACAGAGAGCTGCTGTCTGTCGGACTGTCAGCTCACCTGTAAACGGAAAGAGGATAAACTTAGCTGCTCAACCTACAAAGAAGTATTAATGACTTTCTCATATCCCCTTCCTACTTCTATCCATAATAAAAGAAAAACAAACTGAGCTGTTGTATTGCTCCAACAGGCGCCTCCACCACAACAACCATCTCATGACGGAGTGAAGTACTGGTAACAGATACACCAAACTTTGATTTCACTATGAAAGAAATAAGAAGTCCACAATCTGCGAGTCACAAACAGGAGAGAATTACAGTAGCTTGCACACACATTCCCACCCTTTGTTCTTTTGTCAGGTTATTAAAAGCACAAACTTTTATGTATTTCAGTGGGATTTTAGGTCACAGACAAACAGCTTTGCATTACAGTGAAGGAGAAGGAAAACGATACATGGTTTTTAGAGGGTTTAAGAAAGGAGAAGCTGAAAAGTGTGGCTGTATGCATTCTGCTCCCATGTGCTGTAGTTACAGCAGTAAGTCTTTTGGGGTATGTATCTACCAGCTTTGTACATCTAGAGTATGAGATTTTTGCAAATTTTTATTTGCAAAAGAAGCTCCTGTTCAGTCAGATTGGATGGAGAGTGTCTGAACAGCAATCTTCAAGTGTTGCCACAGATTCTACACTGGATTCTAAATTGCTCCACTGGAACTCTGTCTGTATGTTTGGGGTCGCTGTCCTGCTGGACGGTGAACCATCTAGAGGGCTCAGTGGCGCCTATTGTATGGCAGCCCCACATCTGTCAGTCTGCCTCAGGGCAGCTGTGGCTACAGTGTAGCTCACCACTGTCAGTGTGTGAATGTGTGCATGAATGGGTGAATGACTGATTGTAGTGTAAAGCGCTCTGGAGTCCTCAGACTTAATAAAGTGCTATATTATGTACAGGACATTTACCATAAAAAGAAGACATCTCCACAGCACCCTCATTCTTTAACATGGGGATGGTATTGTGAGGGTGATGTGTAGTTTTTTTAGTACCAACAGTGTTCTCCATGCAAGCCAAAAAGGTTCAGATTTGGTCTCATGTGACTTCATCTACCACATGTTGTGTCACCTGCATAGCTTGTAGCAAACTGAAAACAGGACTTCAAGGAGTGTAAAAACTTTTAAACCCAACTTTAATCCACCGCACCTGTGTGCTGATCAACTCAAGCCTTTGGGATAACACAGCTAACACAGGTCCACCTCATACTTGTGTGAAGTCATCATGAATCAAGGTTTTAAAGCTGGTCTGGACTCGTCATGCTTTTGAGAAGTTACCATGGGCCACACTTCATTATAGTTTGTAACCTCAACGATCAAACAGAACCGAGGGAACACAGAGGCATTCTTGTATGTCTAAGCAGGCAGAAACACACTTGCTGAGCAGCATTAGAGTGTAAGTAGAGAAGGCAAAATATTTACAGTGTGCAAGAAGGAAAAGTTTCCCATGAAATCTAAGCCTCTCCCCTTTGAGGTACGATCCAGAGCAGCTATCTGAGTCAAGATGCGGGCAGGTGGTCCATCTGAGCCCATCCTGCATCCTGCAAAGCTGCTGGGAAAGAATGAATCCCGTCAGCTTCCTCTGCTTGTCCAGGACCTCCTGGCTTCTAACAACGGCTGTTTTGGTCTGAACAAGAGCAATGCCCCCAGCCACTGCTGCCTAACCTCAACTATGAAGAGCATCCTAGTTCAATCATAAGGCAAGCCAGCACAATCATGTCCCTTATATTCGAGACACTTAGTTGTATAAAGTATAGGAAACTGCAGATAAGTTCATAAATGTTAAGGTTAGTGCAACACTCTGAGAACCCATTCTGAAAAATATTCTCATCATTGCTTAGGCAGAAATCTAACAAAGCTCAGCAGATCTCACGCTCAGAAGGCAAACGGAAAAAAACTATCTGCCAAAAGCAGAAACTGTGTAGTCTGTTTGGTCAGGAGGCTGAAGTGGGCCAAGTTCTTAGCGTGGGTGGCCGGAAGAATGGATAAACAGAGGTCGAGGGAGATGAGAGGAGTTTAGGAAACACAAGAAAAACCATCACAGATGGTCAAGAACAAACACCAACCCATAATGAGGCACAGGTGACCATGGGCAGGGGCTGAGAGCGAGGCAGGTGGACAGAGCAAACAGGAAGTCATTCAAAACTCATTTCTTTTGTTGAAAAGCTAAAAGGCAATCAAGTCAACCCAGTGCATGAACTATAACCTTTGTGCTAATCAAATGCATTTTAATAAGAAAAGGAGTGTTAGCTGTTTTTTGCACTGGAGCATCCGTGTGTGTGTGTGTGTGTGTGTGTGTAGCACAATGCCAGGGTGGAAAATCATATGCAATAACTTGTTCTGTGCATCAATCTGAGAAGGGTTATAGAGTCATTTCCAAACAAGATGAAGTCAATCATCTACAGAGAGAAAGATTTAAAGTGGAAAACATTTCAGACCACTGCCAGCCTTCTCAGCAGTGGTTGTCCCAGCAAATTCAGAAACCAAGACTGTTAAGAACAGAGAAAACAAACTGAATGAACAGAACACAAATTGTGCTGCGGTTCCATTCCCAACTGACCAATCACTGGCCACAGACAGCTGGGAACTCAACCATCTGATCAGAGATTGCACCATAGCTTAGCGCTACTTGGTCTCACAGAGCACTACGCTCTTCTGTGTCGAAGTTGTTACTAAGGGAAGGCGACTTAAAGTTAGCTAATTTTAGTATTATGAAGTTCTTCAAAATACAGTCATAGGAGGAACAAAAGCTGGAACACGATATATTATAGGAAACTATGTTTTATATTTCATTCAGGCTAGAACAAAGAGCCAGACTTCCACCCTTCGTCATTTTGTACTTTTGCAGTTTTAGATGTTTTGTACCAGACTTTTCAAAGCTTGAACAAAGTTCCAAAACCTACCTTTATTTTCAACTACAGCGGATGAAACTAACCTTCTTTATTTTGAAATAACATTTTGAAATAAATCCAACAGTGTGATATAAGCTCTGCTCTAAATATAGCTAATTAAAGACCCCCCACGGCAGGAAGCATGATGCTGACAGGGTGACACCCAGCAGCTCCTGATGAGCCAGAAAAAAAGAACAAAGCTACCATCAGTTTTTTATGTTTCTGGAAGTACTCTGTAATTACACGTTATCTGTTTGCTATATTCTCACCTAGATAAGTAACATATATACATGCACGTTTGGCTGATTAACGTTTTGTGTTGCCTGATCTTTGTTCTGTTTCTGAATACTCAGGTATTTGTATTTCTTAATATATAAATAATGTGGGCTTCATTTGATTTATCTGTATTTATCTTTTTCATGATATTGGTGCCACCTAATACAATGGGGCCAAAACATAATTAGTCAGCTACTGATTGTGCAAGTTCTCCTACTTAGAAGGATGAAAGAGGTCTGTAATTTCCATCACAGGTACAACTTCAACTATGAGTGGTAAAATGAGAAAAAAAATCCAGGGAAATCACATTGTAGGATTTTAAAGAATTTGTAAATTATGGTGGAAAATAAGGATTTGGTCAGTAACAACAGTTCAAATCAATACTTTGTAGCACAACCTTTCTTGGCAATGACAGAGGTCAAACGTTTCCTGCGTGTCCTCAGGGGGTTTGCACTCACTGTAGCTGGTATTTTGGCCCATTCCTCCATGCAGATAGATCTCTTCTAGAGCAGTGATGTTTCGGGGCTGTTCCTGGGCAACACAGACTTTCAACTCCCTTCACAAATCTTCTATGAGGTTGAGGTCTGCAGACTGGCTAGGCCACTCACGGACCTTGAAATACTTTTTACGGAGCCTCTCCTTCATTGTCCGAGCGGTGTGTTTGGGATCATTGTAATGCTGGAAGACCCAGCCACGTTCCATCTTTAATGCTCTCACTGATGGAAGGAGGTTTTGGCTTTAAATTTCACAATACATGGCCCCGTTCATTCTTCCCTTAACACGGATCAGTCGTCCTGTCCCCTTTGCAGAAAAACAACCCCAAAGCACTATCACCTACTTCACAGTAGGTATTGTGTTCTTGGGATGCAACTCAGCATTCTTCTTCCAAACACGACGAGTTGAGTTTGTGCCAAAAAGTTCTATTTTGGTTTCATCTGACCACATGATATTCTCCCAATCCTCTTCTGGATCATCCATATGCTCTCTGGCAAACTTCAGACGGGCCTGGACATGTACTGGCTTAAGCAGGGGGACACGCCTGGTACTGCAGGATTTGAGTCCGTAGTGTGTTACTGATTGTAGCCTTTGTTACTTTGGTCCCAGTTCTCTGCAGGTCATTCATTAGGTCCCTCCGTGTAGTTCTCACGATCATTTTGAGATCTTGTGTGGGGCCTCAGATCGAGGGAGATTATCAATGGTCTTGTATGTCTTCCATTTTCTTACAATTGCTCCAACAGTTGATTTATTCACACCAACCTGCTTACCTGACTTTTTGAGGCTGTGGACAGGTGTCTTTTATACAGATAACGAGTTCAAACAGGTGCCATAAATACAGGTAACGAGTGGAGGACAGAAGAGATTCTTAAAGAAGACGTTACAGGTCTGTGAGGGCCACACATCTTGCTAGTTTGTGGGTGACCAAATACTTATTTTCCACCGTAATTTACAAATAAATTCTTCATAAATCCTACAATGTGATTTCCTGGATTATTTTTCTCATTTTGTCTTTCTCTATAATATGAAAATTACAGACCTCTTTCATCTTTCTAAATAGGAGATCTTGCACAAGCAGGGGCTGACTACATACTTTTTGGCCCCACTGTACGTACAATTCATACTTTAAAGTACAAGTCTTTGTTAACTTTTTTGTGGTATGCAAAACCAAAATTTGTCACAACAATCAAACAAATATATAAATATAAAAAAACTTGTTAGTGGCAACCCAAACAACAGGGCCCTGCAGAGGATAGTGGGGCGAGGTAAAAAGGTCATTAGATTGGGCCTAACCTCTGTCCAGGATCTGTTCCAGAACCGCTGCAGGAGCAAAGCTTTGAACATTGTTGACTCTTTGCAACCTCTATGAATTTCAGTCATCAGGCAAACAGAACCAGCACAACTTCCTGCATCAAGCTGTTAAAACACTGTCCTGCTATTAAGATTATATATGTTAAATTCCACTTAGTGTTTTTATCTGTTTTCATCAAACAATGAAATGAACTGATCTAGATTAATTTAAGGATGAAAATATAAGTATCCTGGTGTCTCTTACATGCGAAAAAAAACATGATTTTGGGACCTTTAGTATCATGACAAGTGTAGAACACAACTGCAAACCTACCACAACATGGCCGTCTGACTGAATGAAAGCCATAAAAATGTGCCAGTTGCAGTTTGCCACAAGTCATGTACGTGACATGAGGCCAGCAGTGAACCTGTGATCAACTGAACACAATAAAACACGGTGGTGAAAGCATCATGCTGTGGAGATGCTTTCTTCAACAGCACCAGCTGGTCAGAGAAGATGGATGGAGCTAAATACTGGACAATCCTGGAAGAAAACCTGCTTAGAGGCTCAAGAAGCCTTGAGACTGGGGCGGAGGTTCAAAAACCCTGAATATACAGCCAGAACGACAATGGAAAATTTTTCATCTAATATGTATCTGTTAGAATGGCCTAGTCAAAGTGCAGCTCTAAATCCAATGGAGAATATTTGACATAAACAGAAAAATGATGATCACAGACACCCCTTCACTTACATTTACACATTACATTTGTGTTGGTCTCACACATAATTCAAATAAAGTCAAATGAAGATTGTGACTGGCATGAAACAAAATCTGAAAAGTTCAAAGAGCGTGAAAACCTTTGCAAGGCACCGTGTTTAACAGTTGTGCTCTATTGGAAATACCGATAAGTTATCCCATTAAAGGGCGCAAATGTGGGTCTTGGCTGCTGTGTGGAGACTGGAAGGGCGGCCTTACGCGACACACCTCTAAAAACACACCGATAAGAAGACAGCTGATGGAAGGCATTTTGTCACAAATCATCACCTAAAATATTTACACTGGGACAAAACCACAGCCACAGCACTGGAATAAAAACACCACATTCATTATGACAACACTGATACAACCACCACAATGCTACGCGGAAGCTACCACCAGAGCAGGCTGGCTGTTCGAAGGAGGAACAGCCGCCGCTCTGTTCCTGCTCCCGGGCCAGACAGCAGCAGCCCGCAGGCCACAGAGGAGCCTCACTGAGGATGCTGATGGTGATTCTGACGGCCACAACACATAAAGGCTTAAACAGCCAGCTAGCGGCGGCACATTATACATACACACATAGAGGTAGAGATTTAAACAGACCTTTAGTTAATAAAAAATGACAACAGTCCAGTTCAGAGTGTTGCAGCTCGGTGGTTGACAAGCTGTCAATCATAGAGCTAGCAGCCGAAGCAGGCAGGCCGCGGTCGGGTCCGGGTTGAGCTGTCACCCGAACATCTCTGACTAGCTAGTCACAACAATGGCGGTGACATTGACATACATTCAAATATCCAACATTCCACAGTACGCAGTTGTTATCTATTAATGTTGAACAAGCCCGTGTGGTGTTACAAAGCCCACCGAGCTCACCTCTCAGTATCGGACTCCAGCAGTGCTGACGGGAGCCACTGGCTTTGATGGGCGGTCCGGGAACGATTCAACCGTTTAGGATATTCCGACCCTCAACGTGACAATATAACCCATCATAGCAAAGCGGAGCCGGAATGTACGGTCAAAATATTTTACAAATGTTTACAGTATTTTATGATAAGAAAATGGAAATCAGTTGTTGTTTTACAGCCAAACATGCGCCGTTCACTCACTGGGGACTGAACGAAGCGGCTCTCAGAATTGAACCGAGCTTCACATTCACGGCCTATTGCAGTCTTTCCATAGTCTTCCCATGAAAACAAAAGTCAGGCATCACCAGTAGAACCCAGATACAATAAAGATGTCGCACTGTTTAAGACAAAATAATCAAAACACGGCAATTTGCACCCTAAACAGAATATGTACAGAAAAAATGTTTGCTTGAGCATACTAAAAAATGGTAAATTTTGCATGTGTATACCACCCATCTTCAGCACTGTTCATTTCTATTTTATGTTGCTATATTTTGTAAACAGTACATGAAGAGTTAATAAGTAAGGCAATCAAATTTAATGATTTACTCAGAATATATGTATGTTATTAAAAAAAATGTTTTCCTTTTAATGAGCTGCAAACCAGTGAAAAAAAGAGCCACAGGAAAAAAAGATAAACTGAACAATAACAACCTGGCTGCTGGGCAGTAAAGTACTGAAGATATTAAGGGTGGTTTAAAACCTTTTGCACAGTGTGTGTTTTACTTCAGTCTCAAATTTACCCTCTTTGGTATTCAGTGTGTGTCCTGTGTGTGACAATATATGTACTGTGTATAGCACTACATTAGATTTACTAGGATTGTAGACAAAGGAACACAATGATGATGTGAACATCCACATGTAGGCAGGCTACAGAATTCCACAATCAGGCTTTGTCCCAGGAATGACTTAAACATTTTTACATTTTGTTACAACTACATATTTCAGTGTATTTTATTGGGATTCTATGCGATAGACCAACACAAAATAAGGAAGGAAAAGGGTTAATGTTTTTTTTTTTTTACAAACAAAACTCAGAAAAAGGTTGCATGCATATGTATTCAGCCGCCTTCATGTTGTGATTGAATCTCATTTTAAATCCAGCTGTTCTTTGAAGACCTCAGAATATCGCTAGAGAACGTAAGAGAACAAACAGGATCATGAAGATCAAGGAACACACCGGACAGGCCAAAAAGAAAGTTGAGGAGAACTTTAAAGCAGGGTTAGGTTATAGACCAATATCATAAGCTTTAAGCATCTTCCAGAGAGCTGTTTAACACATCATCTGAAAATGAAAGCTTGGCACAGCTGCAAACCTATCAAGTAATTTCCATGGCGAGAGAAACATTAATCAGAGAAGCAGCCAATAGCCCCATGGTAACTCTGGAGGAGCACCAGAGAGCAATAGATCGGGTGGGGGGATGTTTCAAATCTGGCCAAAAGTACTGAAAGCCATGTAGGGGACATAGCAAATATGTGGAGGTAGGTGCTTTGGTCAGATGGGACCAAAACTGAACTTTTTGGCCTACTTACAAAACATTATGTGGAGACGTAAACTAATAAACCACACTATCCATCCATGACCTTCCCTCTATCCAGGACTTATACAGGTCTAGGGTTAGTAAAAGGGCAGCTAAAATCTCCACAGACCCCACACATCCTGCACACAAACTGTTTAGGCTTTTACCTTTAGATGGCGCTACAGAGCGCTGTCTGCTAAAACCAGCCGCCACAGAGACAGTTTCTTCCCACAGGCCGTTTCTCTGATGAACACTTGACAGTCAGAGTTCCAGAACAACACCATGCATACTTGGACTGATCTAACATTATATTCCATTGCAAAATCAATTGTGTGTATATGTACGTTTAAAAATAAATTCTTTACTACTGAGAGCAAAGTGTACCAGAGTCAAATTCCTTGTTTGTCTGTACAAACTTGGCAATAATGATGAATTGGATTCTATTCACACAGTAAAACATGATAGTGGTGGCATCATGCTGTGGGGATGCTTTACTTTAGCAGGGAGAGGAAAGATGGTCAGAGCTGATGGAGCAAAATGCAGGACAATTCTGGAGGAAAAACTGTTAGAGGTTGCAAATGACTAGGGTGGAGGTTCACCTCCCAGCAGGTCGAAGAGCCTAAATATACAGTCAGGGGTACAATGGAACAATTTAGATTAAAGCATGTTAATGTATTAGATTGGCCCAGTCAAAGTCCAGACTTATATCTATGTAAGAATATTTGATAATACTTGATGAACTTGATGTTCAGAGTGTCTGTCCATCCAATGTGAGCAAAAGAATTGGTTAATTTATGTCTCTAATAGTGCAAAGCTGGTAAAAGCATAGCCCTAAGGATTTACTGCTTTAATTGCAGTGTGCATGTGTAATTAGGCCAACAATACATGCACGCCACACTTTTTAGACCTGACCTTTTAAATGTGTCTGAATGGTTCTTACAGAGCTCTCTTAAGGTCCCAGCACAACTTTCATTTTAGGTTGAGGTCTTCATTTTTTGTCTCTTTCAGCCATTCTGTTGTAGATTGTGCTGCTGTCTTTTGGGATCACTGTCATGTTGATGATCCAGTTTGGGCCGGGCTTCAGCTGCCTTGACTCTAGAATACTTTATTATTAAGCGGAGCTCAGTGGTGACTCTATGACTGCAAGGTTCAATGGTCCTGCTGCTGCAAAACAAGCCCACATCCTCAAGAGTCTGTCTACCACCATCCATGTCAGTTGGTATGAGGTGCTCGTGCTGATATGCTGTTTTTTGGGTTTTGACGACCATGGTGCATTATGGCCAAACATCTCCAGTTTTGTTTCACATCTGTTTCCATTTATTCCCATAGTCTTATAGGTTATTTAAATGCGTATTAAAAAAAAACTAAACTCTACTTGTTTCTTCTGAAACCAGTTTGACTAAGGGGTAAAATGACCGAGACCTGTCCTGCATGTTTTTCGGCTTAGAATCATTTTTCTCTCTTTTAGAATGATAAACACCAAATTACAGGATTTTGTTCTTGCTTTGCTAGCGTGTTATCACACACACACTTTTATATGCCAAAGCAGCAAAGTATTAAAACTTCTGCTTCCACAGAGGCCATACTTGATGGCAATCAGTAATTAAATGCATGGCATTGCTGTCTTTATCCTAGTGGATGCTCTTTTTTTATATGCTACTTTCATATTTTTTCTCAGAGCAAATTGAAGAAAATAATTTGCTGGATTTAGCTTAATATTTCATGTTTTTGACATATTGGGATTTGACATATTGTCACCTGTCTTTTTTTTGTTTTGTTTTGCTATTTTGTTGTAAATTATTTTTAATAGCTAAAATCTACTTTCCCAAAAACAAGCGTCCAGACACACATGCTTCTAATGACATCAAATAAGGTATAAGGCAACTGATCAGTGTTCTTAGGGCGTTCTTTTGAGTATGACCATTTATATTTTTGTTTCATTTATTTTATTTTTATTCCAACTCCTCCTTCAAATTTGTTCAACTATATTCTGTACAGCTGCAACAAAACACTGGAGCCATAAATGGGAACACTGCAAGAATTGTGGCAAAAATAGAACATATGGAAACAATTTTAGACTAGAAAGGCCAGATTTTCCTACCAAGATGCTATAAACCATATTTTCTGGTTGATGCGTCCCATAAAAGACGGTCTTCATGTTCCAGCGATGTTTCTTTTGGCAGGACAAGATAATTCTTTGATAAATAATTAATGAAATAAATGTGTTACAAATGAATTAAAACTGGAAATACATACACAATGTATTGAATATGTGAATATGTGAATCTTTCATAAAAACAAATATTTATTGTCCTTATAAAAAAACAGATATAAATATTTCATAATTTAGTTATTTCATGATGTCATGAATATATTTTATTTCTCAGCCTTGCCCAATCAAAATTAGTGGGAGGGGCTAAGACTTTTTTATTCAAGATTTATTCTACAGGTTCTCAAATGAGAGAATGCCTCCTCTTTACAAGTCCAAACCATGTCAGTCTGGCCTCTCTGGATTTATATCCAACATATCGAACATGAGATGTCCCTCAGATAAAATTAATACTAAATATAATATGCAAATTTTCAGTTTTATTATATGAATCTATATCTATATTTTAAAATGTTAGAAATAACATGTAATGATTTATTTAGTTGATAGAAGCCTTTCTGTCCTCAACAGGTCACCATCTACTTCCACGCACAGTTATTACCTGATAGTCAGACCGATGATGAGCGCCATCCTACCAGTCAGCCCCACCATACATTCAGCAGGACAGAGTTAAATAAAATCCCATTAATCTGCAGTCAGAAAGAGAGCAGTTGTTTGGCTAAATATAGCAGAATGAGTTCAATTCAATTCAATTCAACTCAGTTTATTTATATAGCGCCAATGCACAACACATATTGTCTCAAGGCACTTCACAAAAGTCAGGTACATACATTCCAATTAATCCTAACCATTGAACAGTGCAGTCAGAGTTCAGACTGCAGGAACTGTGGTACCAACAAATCAAGCAACTATTTAAGGTTGTACAAGCAGAATGATGCAATTAAGTATTTAATGCATGGTGAATATGCACAGAAACCAATCAGATAGAAATATTTAAACAGGAATATAAATAGGTTTGTTTCATGTAAAGTCCTGAAGGCATCTTTAACTTAAGCTTCACCATCTACAGTAATGCTGTGCACAAACAGTCATTTTGATGCCATTTATTAGATGTTCTGTTTTAAGCTGTATTTTTATGGGAAAACTGTGGATATTACACAGAGAAAGAGCCACAGCATTTCCCCTCAAGGCTCAGTGTCTGCTGAATGTGTGTGTGTGTGTGCATGCATGCGTGCGTGTGTGCATGTGTGTGTGTGCGGACAGCAGAAATGCAGTTCAGCTGTGGGATTGTAGTAATAGTTGTGGTGACACCAAGAGGCCACAGCCTAAACCAGTGTCCAGCTAAGAAAGCTATATGCAATCATTGTAAAAAGAGAGGACATGTTGCTAGAGTGTGCACATAAAAAAGGTTGCATGAAATTAATGTTTCAACTGCAGCTAATGATGAATATGAATGTCAAGTTGCATTTTTGGACTCTGTGCAACAAGATGGGGAGGATAGTTATTTATTTCTTCCCCTGTGCAACATAACAATACAAAGATTCCTTGCTCCCTCGCAGCCTATCATTAAAGTGAAGACTCATATAGGTAATTTAGGCCTATGCCTCTCCCCTCGCTTTAAACTTTGAATATGCTGCCTCTGACTTTAAGGATATTAGCTGAAGGCTGGATTTCTAATCAAGTGAAACTGAGGGGTTTTTACTGCAGGTTTGTTTGTTGGACTATGGATGGGAGATGCAATGCAGAGAAGCTGCAGCTTCAAACTCTTCAGTCCGACTATCCTGCGGGTAAATAGTAACCTAAAGAACAACAGAGATGTATTTAATTTACACGATGGAAGATTTGGTCAGCTAATGTGCTTAAACAGAATCAGGATTAGAGAGAAACATCATGATGGGTAAACTACCTGATGACCAAACTATATACAGTCGACCTGAATTATTCTGATTTTATAGCTGTAAAATTATCAAAACAGTGTGCGATGAGCGGCTGCTTTTGTTAAAGACAATCTTAGTATATCTAGTATTACTGTGGGGTTTTGATTGTGCACAGGGAATAAAAACGGTTGCCAAGTCCTGTCTGTGCTGACTTGTTGCTAATAAGAGGCCAAAGGGGACTGTAGTGGCAAATGTATTCTAAACATAATGCTTTACTGTCACATACATTTTTTATGTTGATGAAACTATATAAATGTGTGAATAAAAGCTGCTGTTTTGAAAATTCAGCCCTTGTAAAACACAGTTTATTTAAGCAAAGACAGCAGGAGAGAATAAAACAGATATTAGGTAATGCGATAATCTATACACTAGTGAATAAAGTCATAACGTACAGTACTGTGCAAAAGTTTTAGGTAGGTGTTAAAAAATGGTGTAATTTATTTTCATGAATCAACAAAATGCTGTGAATGAACAAAAGAGAAATCTAAATCTTGTCAATATTTGGTGTGACCACCCTTTGCCTTCAAAACAGCATCAATTCTTCTAGGTACACTTGCACAGTTTTTGAAGGAACTCGGCTGGTAGTTTGTTCCAAACATCTTAGAGAACTAACCACAGATCTTCTGTGGTTGAAGGCTTTCTCTCATCCTTCTGTCGCTTCATGTCATCCCAGACACACTCCATGATGTTGAGATCAGAGTTCTGTGGGGCCATACCATCACTTCCAGTAAGTCTTGTTCTTCTTTATGCTGGAGATAGTTCTTAATGACTTTGGCTGTGTGTTTGGGTTCACTCACTTAGCATTTTGTAAATTGATAAAAATAAACAATCATCATTTATGTTTCTGAAAGTATTCTTTGTTTACAGCATTTTTTCATACCTGCCTAAAACCTTTGCACAGTACTGTATATAAAGATTTACTTTATTTCAGATAAATTATAATATATGAACAAGAACTAGTTCAGCTTGAAGCTGAACTTAGTTTAAAAATATTTTGTTAGAACCTCTTTTTTTACCCATTATTCAAACTAGTTAATGCTTGTTTTAGAAGAAACCAGTAAAGCTTAGTTTTTTTAGAACTATGAACATTAATCAGTTCATTTTAGCCCAGCTAAACTGAGTTAGGAACTAGTTGTTGTTATGAATAAACTGGAACAGCTTGAGTATAAAAGTGGAGCTCAAACACACAAGGTTAAAGGTCGTGAGACTCAAATTCATTTAAAATGCTTGAAAATGTGTTAATTAAGCAGTGAAAGATGCTCATCTGTGACAGAGTTCAATAATGCCAGCTGATCAGCTCCTTTCGTACCTCTTGTGATGTCATCGACCCAAATACAAACAAAGCAGAATAAGCAGGGTTTTTTTTTCTCCAGTGAACTATTAAAAAACTTTATTTTTTGTGAAGTCCTGCAATGGAAACACATACGACATCACAGAGCTGTGGCTTCTTTTAAATAAAGTAGTTGATTACTGCAACAGAACCGGCTAGTTTTACTTGTATAATAACAGAAGAAAGGCATTCATTCTTGTCCTGGTAGTGAGTCAGAACAGAAGGAGACAGAAACACACTGCATATGTATTTGGTTTTATTGAAGAAGAGAAATATGAATAGGTGGCCTGTTTCAAGGCACCTTAAAATGTACAACAAGGGTTGAATCATTTATTTATTTCGAATACAAAAATACACATCTCAGTGACTCCAAATCGTAATAAATAGGTAACCATGCATTCTAACCATAAAAAGGCACAGAAAACAGTCACTTATAGTAGTCATAAAAATGCTCAACTACTTTACCAAAATCATCCAGATATTAATACAGGTGAGAACAGTAACATTATATTCCAACTGTGAAAACACAATACACGTTATATCATTAAACCTTAGGCAATAAATATGCAAATATTGTCTGTAGCTACATATATAATCTTAAAAAGGAAACCTGTGCCATTGTAAACATAATGTAAACAAACGAAACTCACTTTTCTCCCATTACTTAAAAAAAACACAGCAAAGACTATGTGTTCATCTGTCTTTTACAGATCTGTGTGGGTTCAGTTGGTTTGTCAAAACCAGGCAGTTTGCAGCATTATTTACAGACCAGTGGAAAACACAGCATAGGAGAAAAGTGTCGACTTCCACCGTTAACTGGGAATGAGCAGAACTCTCTGGTCTGGCAGACACTTCAGACCCAAAGATAGAGCTGACTGAGACGGCGACTGTGTTTTTCAGCACTCAGCTTGGTGTCTGGCATTACAGAGACTAAAGTAACATAAGGTTCAAATCTTTCACCCCTGTGTTTATGCACACACTTAAGGAGAGACTTCAGCAATAAAATACATGTGCAAATTCATTGCGTAGTTAAACGAATTAAATGGAGGCTAAGCGATCCCGTTGAAGACTTGCACTGCAATGGGATGGAATTTATCATAAACAAATATCTTTGGCTGCATGATAAGAAAAAGGTACACATATTTATGTCGTGAAGGTTAAAACTGGATCCATTTTGTATTCCAATCAGTGAGCAGCTCCACAGTCAACTGAATTGATTGTCGCAGTAGGAAGCTGTGAGCTTAAGCTGCCTGCTTTGGAAGTTGACATGTGTTAGATCGCCCCCTTGTGGGATATTATAGATAATACATGATGGTGACCAGACCTACTGCATTTAGTCACTGTTTGGGTGTGCAGTCCCAAATCAGAAAAGCTGAAGCAGGCAAAAACAACAATACTTTTGTTTGGTTTTTTACACATACAGTAAGTGCAAACAGTTTGAACCCACAATATGACTTGTCGAAAATGTGCTTAGATAAATTATTCATACTCTTTAGGTTTTTCATGTTTAATCACTTTACTACCACAAACTTCAATGCCTTTTATATCAATCTCATGTGACAAACCAACACAAAGTAGCGCTTAACTGTCAAGAGCAATGAAAATAAAATTATACATGCTTCTCAACAGTTTTTTACAAATTAAAATGTAACAAGTGTTACATGTATATGCATTCAGCCCCCTTCACTCTGATACCTCTAACTAAAATAGATTGCAACCAAAAGTAACGTAATTGGTAAACAATTTTATCTCAGTATAAATACAGCTGTTCTGTTAAGCCCTCAGATGTTTGGGAAACCCCATGAGGTCCGATTTAAGGTATGTACCATCTAGAACATCTTTATCAACATCAAACAAATGGACGATGGCTCTGGTCAGTTGAGACTAAAACTTAACTTTTATGTCTACATGCATATGTGTGGCAAAGCTAAAAATACACATTACCCTGAAAACACCACTCCCACAGTGAAACATGGTGGTGGCAACATCATGTTTGGGGCTGGGTTTTTTTCAGCAGGGGCAGGAAACTGCCCATAGCTAATGGGAAGATGGATGGTGCTAAATACATGGCAATACTGGGAAACCTGTTTGAGACTGCAAGAGACTTGACTTTTGTGGAGTTTCACCTTCTGGCAGTGGAACAACCATAAATATACATCCAGAGTGACAATGGAATGGTTCAGGTCAAAGTAAATCAATGTGTTAGAATGGTCTAGTTAAAGTCCAAGGCCCGTATTCACACAGATTCTCAGAGTCTTCTCAGAGAGCTCCTATCGTAGCCTAAAAATTCGTGCCCAGGACTTCTAGCTTAAGAGTGATTCAGTTCGCTGCTGAGAGCGACTCTGAGCGAGGAGACAGAAATTCCTATCTTAGTGAGGAGCTGTGGTTGACCCCATTGCTAGGTGTGATGCTGTCTTCTAAGAGCTGTGATTGGTGGTTGCAAAAAAAACAAATGTGCACCTATTAATCAATGGAGACAAACTAACCGATAGAAATTTGACTGGATTCAGAAATGTTTAAATAATGATAAAACTAAGGAAAAAATAATTAATTGTCACATAGGATCACTGTGACACTGTGATCTCCATCTTGTATAATGATGTTTAGTTTGGTAAAATAACCAAAGCAAAACGAAGACAAAAAGGTGGAGAAAACCAAACTGAACAGAGGAGCAGAGCCTTCTGCTGGAGGAGAAGAGAGGAGTGTTGAAAGGTAGATTTGGTCCTGGGATCATAATGGGAACAAACAGGCATTCCTGAGCAGATCAATGAGCCGTTCCCTCAGTTTTCAGCACCAGCCTGGAATGTGAGCAGCTCTGGTACCTGCTGCATTCAGAAGCTAGAGAGGAGATAGCAGCACACCAGAGAACTTCTCCACAGACGGGAAGCGTTGTAGATGACCATTTAGGCTGAGGCTGCTGACATCATGTACAATACATCAAATAATTCCCCTCATTTACATCTTCGTCCTATGTATATAGTGCTCAGATTATTGTACTTTATCTTGTCTAGAGTTTGGATTTATATTTATTTTGAGTTTTTCCAGTTTTTTCCAAATTTATTTTTTGAAAGCATTTACAGTATGTAAATATTTAAATAATTCTGTACTTTATTGTTTGTAATTTTGTTTACTTTTATTCATGATTATTTATTATTGTTTCTGTTATTTATTTATCCTTCCTAATAGTACCTTACTAGAGGTGCACCTTTAACCTGTCCTGCTGCTGAAACTTTTTTAATGTCTTCCTAGGGAGATGATAAGGTTTATCTAATCTTTATATTAATAACTGTATGATGGTTATAGAAGTTTTTGTGCTCATTTACTCCACTATTAAGGGGTTGGATCCCTGCGCGGTCGAGCCGGTAGCGTTTTATTAATTCACTGGTAATTGTTTGGAGAGTATCTCTCCTTTCTCTCTGTCTTTCCACCATCTTCCCTGCTTAGACACTCTTAGGCTCACTAAAAGTCCTCCTCACTACTCTTAACATTTCCTCATGTTAGGAGCTGTCTCAAAGCCTAAGATGCTTCATGAATAACTTTTATCTTACCGAGGGAAAATTCTAAGGAAAATCTTAGAATCCAAGAAATTGCGATTTTTCTTAGAATGATGTCACCAGGAGATACTTTTAGTCTTAGAATTCTTTGTGAATACGGGCACTGACCTCAATCTAAAATTTGAAAGTTGATGATTAGAGATTCTCTCCATCCAACCTGACTGAGTTTGAGCCATTTTGCAAGAATTTTTGTCTTTAAAGGCCACACTTTTCAGACATTTACTTAGAAAACAAACTGAAAACCATGCATTCATTCATGTTGGGTTATCACATAAAATTTGAACAAAATACATTAATGTTTGTGATTGCAGTGTGACAAAATGTAGAAAAACCAAGCGGTATAAATTGTTTGGTAAGACATTGTAAGTGTAATATCTACTGAGAGGGCTGCACAGTGGTGCCCTGCTTAGCACTGAGGCGTTTTTCTCAAAAAATAACACTTTAAACAAAACAACAATCACTCCTTATCATTAGTGACTAAATGTCACTTATTGTCTGTCTTCCTCTCTTCTTTAAGACATAGAAGCCTGAAATGAAGGAACGAATCATTTTTATTAAATTAAATGTAATTAAAACATAAAACATGAAATATCTTTTTTTATGACTGTCTGCACTGAAGTAACATGTTTCATACTGTCTCAGCTTTTTCTAATAAGGTGTTATGACCTGTAATATATTGATTAGGTTTGTAAGGAAAAGCCAAAGAATTGGTTTGCAGCTGAACACATACAACTGTCTGCATGACTGTTTTAGTCTCTGCATCCAAAAGCACGTAAAAACATTATGATATATAATAAGACAACAGTCATGTCCGCCCAGTCTATCCATTCACACACAATCTTATTAGAGTATCATCTTGGAAGCACAAAGGAGCAAATCTACAAACAAATCAACCACTGGAAGAAATCTGGAGCATGTAAGAAAGAGCTGTGGGCCTAACTTTAAAACTTCTTACAGCTAAACAAAATATAGAAACAAATTAATAAAACACTCAATTCAGGTGTTTGTCCCATAGATGATTTTGCAAAGCTTAAGAGACAGAAACAAAATAAGAGATCAGATATTGCACCATAATTAGAATACAACAATGTTAACATGTACAAGAGATTAGAACAAAATCAGCAATGCACAATTGTTAAGGTGGTTCTTACTTGGTCCAAAAGGGGAGCTTTTCACAATGCATGCCATGTCAGCAAAACTACAAAATGCATAAGGCTACAACACTTACAAACATTGTTTGCATCCACGTGTTTACTGTATGTACAGTTCATAAGCATGTACAAACTTAGCATCACACCTAGAAATATACCCTGTAATGCCACGAATCTTAAAGAAACTAACAGGTAAAGGTTTCTATCAAGGTGTAAATAGAAGAAGAAAAGCTGCACTTGAGCAAACGCGATGCAGTCTGCAGATCAACTGCTTCGTTACATATTCAAAACTGGTATCTAACTGATATTTGCATTAGTGTTAAACTGCCAAAAGATACAAAGTTGAGGTGACTGTTTTTTATTCTACGTTATGTTATGAGGATTTGCACTTGCATAAAGCAAGATGTGAAAAGTGCCTTTAAAGTTTTCCTAAAAAAACTGAGCAACCCTATAATATGAGGTTGGCACCTGACCAACAGTGTCTCCTTGGAACCGCCTGAAACTAGATCCTGTTAGTCCCACTCTGAACGGGACCCCACCGGTCCTAGAAACAAAATCATCAGCTGATCATGTTTTCTTCAACATTCACTTTGGTTCGGTTTTCACATCCACAGACAACAACTCCACAAATTCATACCTCCTAATTATCGTCTTAAGATGAGCACTGATAAAGCATGTTTCACAACAAATGAGTGACAGTATGGCACTTGACAGAGATCCTTGACACATCATTGTCATGCAAGCAAAATAAATTAAATTGAGCGAGAAAAACACATTATCTTAGACCAATAGGGTTGGTTTCAGTAGTAACAAATGGCATTGTAATACTTAAGTAATGTAAAACCTCTTCAAGTGTTATCTTGCACACCAAAAATCAATACACTAATCATGCAATTAAAGATAGTTAAAGTTAAGCAAGCATAGCATGCGACAGCATCCTACAGAACACCTTCAGCAGATGGAGATGTTTGTTTGCCGTTTCAGCAAAATCCTGACGGTTGCTTTAATGCTCAATGCATCTCCAGCTTACACTCATCTCCAAATAAAACTGAACCCAAAAATCATGGAAGTCCTAGTTATGCTACTAGTTTATCACAGCTCAGACAACTAATTATTATGGTTTCTTGCATACCTGATAGTGTGCTATGAGTGGTTTTTAACTTTCGAATGGCTTTTGTTATAAAGATTCATGACTTCCTTTTTGAACTTTCCTCAGCTTTCTTGACTGCCATATTGGCACCAGAGCACGAACAAACACACACATGTCCATTTCCTGTCCACAGCGTCACAAAGGCCTTCACAGCAGAGAGGTTAAAGCCAGCTCTCCTTGAATACCTGTCTCCTCACTCACTGCCTATGGTGCTCCCAAACTGAGTCATGTTGGGGGAATGTGTGTTTCCCCTCTCTGGTAGTTTATGCTCCCAGGTTAGAGGTCAACCATGGAGGCCTTGGCCAGCTCCTTAGTTCCCTGGAGAATTCTCTTCATATGACCCACTTTCGATATCCCCAGATCCTGAGACCCAACAAGGAGACAAAAGAGAAGAAGTCAAATAAAGTGACCAAACACTGATTATAACAGGTAATATTAGGTCTTACTGGGATTTTACATGTTTCCTATTAACCATTTGAAAAGTTGCAAAGCACTACCTACAGAACAAAGGACCACCAAAGTATGCTCTGCAAAAAAGGACACTTTTCATGAACTACCAGAAAGTGCAAATTGGCAGTCACTGCTTTTCCTGACGCCCATTCATTCTTCTTTAAAAAATTCCATACTTTCCACACTCAAATTCCACATTTCTAGGTCAAATCTGGCCACTTAAAAAAAAACAAAACAATAGTTTATTGTATGTATGTGTGCTACTTTCTGTAAACTCTCCTTTGGTGTATCAGCATACATCAATTTGTTGTTTTCAAGCACAAAAACAACTTCCCTAAAAAGAAAAGGGGAACCTTGACATTTTAAAGTTTCAGTGCTGGTGCTGGAGTCGGTTCTTTACTGCTTCTATGAAAAACAGTAAATGCAGAATGCTTTTCCACAGCCAGATAGGTTTCTGTAGAGGACTGCAGTGCACTAGTGGCGTTTTTTTCCTAGTAGGTCGACAGGAAAAGAAAAGGGTGAAGAAATGCAGTAAATGTGCCTGGACCGGAAGTTGGACCAGGTCATGGGCTGCGTTTGAGGGCTGAAGCTTCTGTAGATGGGTCGTGCGTTCTTAACCCCTGCGCCACCGCCGCACCCATTAATGCTGTTTTAAGCAACACATTTTTTGTGCAATACAATGCAGAGCATCTTTTCAAACATGATTTTGCTGCAAATAGGAGTAACAACAGGCAGGACAGTAAACACTAGATGGGGATTCTAGAAGAACTTTCAATAAGCGAGTGTGAACTCACACACAAGCTTGCATTATTTCAGTTCTACTTAAACATGAGATGAGATTACCACAGCAACTAGTTTTTTCTCTGTCCCTGCAAGGAGGAGACGCTGAAATGGTTACGAATTTTCGATGTTATTGGGAATGTTTCATCGGCGATGTAAAAAAACCGTGTTGGATCTACAGGGGTTGGACAATGAAACTGAAACACCTGTCATTTTAGTGTGGGAGGTTTCATGGCTAAATTGGACCAGCCTGGTAGCCAGTCTTCATTGATTGCACATTGCACCAGTAAGAGCAGAGTGTGAAGGTTCAATTAGCAGGGTAAGAGCACAGTTTTGCTCAAAATATTGAAATGCACATAACATTATGGGTGACATACCAGAGTTCAAAAGAGGACAAATTGTTGGTGCGCGTCTCGCTGGCGCATCTGTGACCAAGACAGCAAGTCTTTGTGATGTATCAAGAGCCACGGTATCCAGGGTAATGTCAGCATACCACCAAGAAGGACGAACCACATCCAACAGGATTAACTGTGGACGCAAGAGGAAGCTGTCTGAAAGGGATGTTCGGGTGCTAACCCGGATTGTATCCAAAAAACATAAAACCACGGCTGCCCAAATCACGGCAGAATTAAATGTGCACCTCAACTCTCCTGTTTCCACCAGAACTGTCCGTCGGCAGATCCACAGGGTCAATATGCACGGCCGGGCTGCTATAGCCAAACCTTTGGTCACTCATGCCAATGCCAAACGTCGGTTTCAATGGTGCAAGGGGCGCAAATCTTGGGCTGTGGACAATGTGAAAACATGTATTGTTCTCTGATGAGTCCACCTTTACTGTTTTCCCCACATCCGGGAGAGTTACGGTGTGGAGAAGCCCCAAAGAAGCGCACCACCCAGACTGTTGCATGCCCAGAGTGAAGCATGGGGGTGGATCAGTGATGGTTTGGGCTGCCATATCATGGCATTCCCTTGGCCCAATACTTGTGCTAGATGGGCGCGTCACTGCCAAGGACTACCGAACCATTCTTGAGGACCATATGCATCCAATGGTTCAAACATTGTATCCTGAAGGCGGTGCCGTGTATCAGGATGACAATGCACCAATACACACAGCAAGACTGGTGAAAGATTGGTTTGATGAACATGAAAGTGAAGTTGAACATCTCCCATGGCCTGCACAGTCACCAGATCTAAATATTATTGAGCCACTTTGGGGTGTTTTGGAGGAGCGAGTCAGGAAACGTTTTCCTCCACCAGTATCACGTAGTGACCTGGCCACTATCCTGCAAGAAGAATGGCTTAAAATCCCTCTGACCACTGTGCAGGACTTGTATATGTCATTCCCAAGACGAATTGACACTGTATTGGCCGCAAAAGGAGGCCCTACACCATACTAATAAATTATTGTGGTCTAAAACCAGGTGTTTCAGTTTCATTGTCCAACCCCTGTAAGTAACACTGGAACCAATTTGATGGAAAAAAACAGGACCATCTTTTGTAACATAATCCAAATAAATGGCATGTCACTAGTTAAAGAAATGTATTCCTAACGACATGTACTTTTATGCTTTACAAAGTTAGATATGGAGAAGCCTTATCAAAACCTTAAAAAAAAGCAAATTTTCGAGCCTGAGTAGGACCCCGGGGTAACAACTATAGCTGATCAAGAACAAGAACAAAAACCCTTTTAAAACAGATGCAAACTCAAACATAGCTTTACACTCAAAACAAATAATAAAAAACACTGCAAGTCTTCGAGGACATGTACAGCAACAACAAATCCTATAAAGTACTTTCATTCAGTACAGTGAAACAGTTAAAATCAGTAATATAACAGAGACCTAAAACAATACAAACCTGTAAATAAGAAAATATTATTTGGTGAAATATTAAAATCCCCATCTGGCATAAAAATAACCAGGTCCCAGTCAAACCTCATGCTTTAGTAGAAGCACTTAAGATTGACATGTCCTGGGTGACTGAGAATCTGCACCGGTGTGCGTAATGTCAAAAGCTGCTGTTTTTCATTGTTCTTATTTTTGTGTGGAGCAAATATTTACCAGAAACACCCTTAGACCACTGGTTCATACTGTAAAACTGTGCAGAAATAAAACTCCTTAGGGATGTCTCAGCAGAGCATGCCTTTATAGGCGGCCCCAACTGACTTTACACTGTTGAAAGTGTTTACCAGCAGTGGAGAGATCATAGTGGTGTACCTTACATTGTACACAATGTAGGGTATACCACTGGGGCCTGGAGCAAAAGCTGCCTTAATCACCCAGCACCCTCTCTCTTCTCCTTTCCTTATGCCACTCTGCTCTCCAAAAGGTCTCCAGCCATTTCCTTGAATATACCGAAGGTCAGCAAGGGCTGGTCTCTCCTCCTCAGTAGAACTCTTGTATCTTTTGTTAAGGGTGTGGAGCTCTTGGCTAAACTGCTGGATTTTGGCAGCTCTGCAATTCGTGGTGTAAGTGGGCTTGGTGGTTCCTTTCTTACCCAGGCCATATCTTATTGCCGGATAACCAACAATAATTGCAGTCATCGTATGGAGTCGTCAGTCTATCGAGTCGTCAAGTATTCTAGAATTGCACCTGTAAAGGTGGCAGCAGGTTGTAGTAGCTCTGTTGCTTTTCATTCTGATTAATTATTTTTAATAAATCAAATTCTTGTAGTGGATAACAATAGTTTTTTATTTTTATGATTATCCTCTCCGGTATCGGGTGCTGTGCTGGTGGAAGGATTTTTTCTGACACTTTTTTTAACTTCGGGACATTTGTTATTGTGTGTCACCATGGCAACAGGGTGGGGTTTTTTTTACAACCGGGACCAGCTGATAAATTTCTCAAAAGATCAAATAATACTTCAACTACAACCCCAAATCCCTGATGAGTTGAAAAGGAGGCGCTGTGGATGCAGAGCAGGAGCAAAGAGAGAGAAGGCGGAAGTTCAAACCATCTCTTCCATCAATTATGATGGGCAATGTGAGATCGTTGAGAAACAAGTTGGATGAACTCCAAGACCCACAAAGGACCCAGTCAGAGTATTGGGAATGTAGTATTATGTGTTTTACTGAGACATGGGTGCAGGATCATATCCCTGACTCCAGCGTCTCTCTGCCAGGCTTTCTGACCATACAAGCAGACAGAGATTTAAAGAGGAGCGGCAAACGCAAAGGAGGTGGACTAGCAGTACTTGTGAACAACAGATGGTATAATCCAGGACATGTTACTGTGAAGTGTTGTTGTGATTATTAATCTGACAATATTATTTAATATTTAATATTAATATTTTATCAAATAATATTTCGGTCTGTTAAGGGTTGTCCTGTGAATACCAGCCCAGTAAGGCGATGGTATTAAGACAAAGTTGAAAGGTGTGAGCCAAGCGCTGACATTATTGAACAGCATAAACTCTGCACATATATGGAATGAATTCACACAATTTCTTAAAATACAAGAATTTATTAACAAAAATAAGTCAACTCAAAGTCAAACATATTTCAATCAACAAACTCTTCACCATGCTCTAAAAATCCAACTAAACTACCAAGCAGAATTAAAGAATAGGGAAGACTAATGGGCTATATACAATATAAACAAGTTGATTAAAGATGATTGAAAATCATGACCAAAAGAGTGATGCAACATTACCATGCAATGTTTATGTTTGAGAACCAAGGATTATCTTGAAGAATCTGGAAGTGAAGTTAAGTTAGTCTTGGAACCAACTTAGACAATATTTAGCAAACGTTTAGACCAACATTCACAATGCAAGATCAGATAAAATATTATTTTATCAAAGTAATGTTTTCAAGAATGATCTGCTGAATAAAACCAACCTTCTGGATGAATAACTTCTCAATGGTGTCTAATTAGTTGCCTTTATTTATTGAAATAATATTTGAAGAAATATTATTAAGGGAATATTTGGAAAAGAGCCAAATCTTTCTGGAGAAATGGGGCTTAATGGTGTTTACTTAGTTATCAGATTTAGTAAAAATAATGTTTAGAGATTATTATTCACTAACTTGAAAACTAACAACCTTTCTGTTAAATATTCTGTAGCAGCAAGCACGTGTTCTTACCGGTTAGCAGTTAAGCTAACAAAGGAGGCCGATAGCTTAGCTTAGCACCAGAACCAAACACATACCTTTAAAATACCAGGGTCAATAAAAGGGTTAAAATGCATAAGCGCGGACGGCGCGTTATGAGCAACCTTCTGTGTTTAAAATCACCCTTTAACTAAAGTTTTTCTTAACATTAAAAACACATAAACACAGAACACAAAGCTGATCACGTGTGCAGCCTACTAGCACTAAGGTAGCAGTTTCACACAACAAAACCAAACTTCATAAAAATGAAAAACGTTCAGATCATTTCATCCTAAATGTTATTCTGCCCAAACCTAACCTCTGACTATGCTGAGGAAAAGATGTCCGGGGCGGCGAAGTTTGAAGAAACGTCCACAGTCAACAAGCGCTTAGCCTACAGCTAACCTAACGAAGCTGTGGGTGGGCGGCCCGTTCTGTCGGCCGGCCAAAACTGCACGTTACCGGTGATGTGGCTACTCGTCGTCCTTCTCTCAGGCGAGGAAAACCGCTTCACTCGGGTTGTAGAGACCGCATCTCTGCTGGGGACTTTTCTGGGACACCGTTGCTTCAGCAGGCCTCGGAGAGAAAGTCAAGCCAGGCATGTACCTTAATTCCCATTTTCTGAATGAATACTGGGTACACAAACAGTTATTCACTCATACTTATCTTTGCATATGATTGGTGATCATATGAGACTCTTGGATCCAGTTTGAAGAGATTGTCTTTTTGCCAGCAAAAAGACATTAGCGAGCTGTGTCCCCCTAATCCAGTCCTCTGGAAGGCTGTGTGGGAAAGAGGTCGGCTTGTGGGAGAGGGGGTCCTCTTATTCAGACAGTGGCATTATGGGAAGTCTGCTGCTACCCCCCTTTCCTCAGTTGCTGGAAGTCAGTTAAATGCACTTTATTTTGAAAATTCCAGAAGAGTTTGTACCGGAGTTTTAATGTTGAAATCCTTGGCTTAGGGTCCCAACAGTGTTGTCTGCAGCGTCCAGATATTGAACTGTTAGCAGTAAGTTTTCGTCCATATTATTTACCCAGAGAGTTCACTAGTGTTATTTTGGCAACAGTTTACGTTCCACCTTCAGCTGTTGCCGACACTGCATGTGATGCCATCAGCTCAGTTGTTGCTAAGCTACAGACACAACACCCCAATGCGTTTGTGGCAAAATCTGGTGATTTTAACCATGCTTCAATCTCTGCTACACTTCCAACAGTTTGTCAGCTGCACTACCAGAGAAAACAAAACATTGGATTTGTTTTATGCAAATGTCAAGGACTCAGACATCTCTAAAGCAAGAGCTCCTCTAGACAAATCAGAACACAATCTTGTTTTTCTCTGCACAAAATATAAGCCCTTTGCGCAGAGGTAACCTGTAATGAAGAGAACTGTGAGAAGACAGTCACAGGAAGCCCTGCGAGGTTGCTTTGAGGCTACAGACTGGGACGCACTGTGCCAGCCACATGGAGATGACATCAATGCCATGACCAAGTGTGTAACCGACTATATAAACTTCTGTAACAATATCCCCACCAGAACCGTGAGATTCTTCCCCAGTAACAATCCTTGGATCACCAGTGACCTTAAGGACTCGCTTAACAAAAAAAAAAGAGCCTTCAGAGGGGGAGACAGGGAATTATTGAGAAGTATACAGAAGCAACTTAAAATCAAGATAACAGACAGCAAAGATGTGTACAAGAAGAAGCTGGAGAGGAAGCTCCAGCAAAACAGTTTTAGAGATGTGTGGTCAGGGATGAAGAAGATCACAGTCTTCAAGCAGAAGGAAGATCGGACCGATGGAGGTCTGTATAGAGCCAAAGAACTGAACACATTCTTCAATAGGTTCAGTTCAGAAACAAGCTCAACATCCTCCTCTCCTGCTCACAGCCAACCAGACATCACACCCTCATTTGACCCACAGCTTTCCTGTCACACGCCAAATGTTTTATCTTCCACCTTAGCCATGGACCCTTCTGCTTCTACGTGGTTGCCTTCAACCAAATTAGAACATGCTGCTCCCTTTGCCACCCCATTCCACCTGTGTGTCTTAAGAAGTTTGGTGAAGAGACAGCTGGAAAGACTGAACCTGTCATAATGGATAGTTTTAAGACACAATCACAAGGAAACCAGGACAGCGTTTAAACAGTTTATTTATTCACAAACGTAAGTTCGTTCTGGAATCCGGACTGGGTCAGCGGACAGGATTGAAATCTCAAGCAAATAAGCCCTTAGCAAGGTCAGGGAAGAATAAGTCTTTACCACGATGGTTGAGGTTGACAGGAGGGTACAGCAGCGGAAAAAAGTACTTCCTCGTTCTTCTGACTTTGTGGTTTACTCCATTCAGCGGGCCCCATGGGGAAACGATGATGCGTGGGAGGGTGGACAGGCAGGTGGATGGTTCTCAGAAGCTTGATAAAAAGTTATTTCCAGAAGCCTGGGTCCAGGAGGGAGGCAGAAAGGAGACTTACGGCCAAGGTTCTTTGAGACTTGAATTTCCACATGCATCTGAACATGGCAGGAGACATTAAGCCCACAGAAACTCCGGTAGAAACATTTCCTAGAGGCACAGGAGAAAAACCAAGATGATCAGAGAAGAAGTAGAAAACAGGGCTGCAGCAGCAGAGGTCGAGCTGTTTACCACGCTTGTGAGACAACGAGCTGACACCTCCTTCTGGATCTCAAACACACAGACTGCACCCAGACTGCACACAACCACCGTGGATATGACAGAATCGGAATAAGGGTGCAGGTCCAGATTGTGTCAGGTCTGAAGGCTTGTGCAGAGCAGCTCTGTTGGATTCCGCAGCACCTCTTCAACCTTAGCCTGGCCCAGAAAAAGGTTCCAGTGTTGTGGACGATGTCCTGTCTATTTCCGGTATCAAAGAAAACTCTCCCATCAGTCCTCAATGACTATAGACCTGTCGCCCTGACATCCCATATCATGAAGGTGCTAGAAAGACTCATGTTGGCCCACCTGAATAAGCAAACAATAAATTATCAAACAATCAGAACCCCTTTCAGTTTGCTTATCACCGTGGAGTTGAAGATGCCATCATACACCTGCTTCAACAAACCCACTGTCATCTGGACAAAGCCAGCAGCACTGTGAGGATCATGTTCTTTGATTTCTCCAGTGAATTTAACACAATTCATTCTAATTTGCTTTGTCAGAAACTCCAGAAGACTCGCGTGGGACCTCAACAATCTCCTGGATCAAAGACTACCTACCAAACAGACCACAGTTTGTGAGACTGAAGGGTTGTGTGTCTAACCAGGTATTCAGCAGCACAGGAGCGCCACAGGGGACTGTACTCTCACCATTCCTTTTCACTATGTACAACTCAGACTTCAAGTACAACTTCAAGTGACTCCTGTCATCTGCATAAATACTCTAGAATAGGTCAAACTCTATTTCCTTCATGGGAGAAGAGGTGGAGGTGGTGGAGGAGTATGAATACCTCGGTGTTCACCTGGACAACAGACTGGAGTAGAGATGCAACTGTGAAGCCATCTACAAGAAGGGATGGAGCAGACTGTACTTCTTGAGGAAGCTTATGTCCTTCAGTGTTTGCTGCATATCTTCTATAAGTCTGTTGTGGAGGGTGTGATCACTTCTGCCATCATCTGCTGGGGAAGCAGCATCAGAGCACAGGACTTGAAAAAGCTCAACAAGCTAATAAAGAAGACTGGCTTTGTTCTGGGGACTCCTCTGGAGATTATTGTGCAAAGAAGGATTTTTCATAAAATGAAGAACATTATGAAGAACCCTGAGCATCATCTTCATTCAGAGGCTTCTTCAGATCCACAATAAGACAGAGCGCTACAGAAATCCTTCCTGCCCACAGCAACAGCATCTACAATGGCTCTTTGAAGAAACCTGCATAATATGAGCTACAACAACATTTAATTTCGCTTTGGGATTAATAAAGTATTTTTGAATTGAATTCAATTGAATTGTCTACATCTCCTTTTGCTGTAGTATGGATTACGTTCATCACATTTCTGTCAAACTGTGACCATTATTAACTTCTTCCATCCGCTCTTCCCGGGCCACAGTGAGCTCAAGTACAATAAGCTGTTTGGTTTCTTTAGCGATAATGATTACATCTGACCAGAGTGATGTTATAGTGATGTGTTGATGTAAAGTAATGAGTGTTCACCTTACTAATGTAATACGTTTTCTCTCCAAAACTCCAACACACAAAAAAAACACTGAGGTAAGTAGTAACTAAATATTCTACTCAAATGTTTACATCCAATGATCAGGGGCGTGAATGAGATTTTTTTTGACCTTCTCTGATTTATTTCAACTAGTTTAGTAGTACATGATTATACTACAGACAACTTTAACTATCCTTTAAAACCAGGAGTGGCTTCACAAATGTCATTTTATTTGGAATTTACTAAATTTATTTAGACATATACATTCTCACTAATGTCAGTAAATGTCCCTCACCAAGCATCATCTTTACCACACATTTCTGTAACTATCAACAAGCTTCTGGCCTAATTCTGCCTGAGTATTTGATCTGGACTGGGTGATGCACTGATATATCACAATGTATTCTACATGATATGACTGAAATCACATGGTACCAACATAGCAAAAGCCATTTTAACCATCTGCATGTAATTCTCTGGGACCTTTGTTTTTCCTAATACTCCTGAATGCATCACCCACTTGCTGAAAAAGCCTGTTTGTATATCAGATTAGAGGGCGACAGGGCAACAGCTGAGCCAATTTTAACACCACGACAAGATTTACTGAGTGTTCACAATCAGAGAAGTTACATTGATAGGTGAAGGGGATATTTGTGAAGGTAAAATGTTCTGGATTAAGAAGTTATAGTTTAGGGAGAGACTTTAAACAACTGGGACGTTTGTGCTGAGTCACCCTGGAGGTTTTATATAATCTGGCTGATAATCTTACAATAAGGAAAGTTGGAAAACACAGGAAGTTGTGGCTGCTGCAAGGCTGAGACCATCAGATGTATGGGAATGCCAAGGCAACCTATAGAGCAAGCTATGGTTGTGGGGCAAACAAACAGGGAATACAGTTGGTCTTCAGTTTTAATAAGAAGAAAATATTACAGATCAAATGGGTCAGATGGCGAACATTGTGATTATAGATGTTTGCTTCATAAGACACCTTTTATTCCTCCAATGCTGACTTTTACCATGTTAAGCTCTTTGAAACAGTTGTTATATGAATTGTTTTGCCTTAAATATTGAATATCCATTGAAGTTCCAGGTCACATCATACTATATCATTTTAAACCCAAATGATATAGTATGATGTGACTTGAAGATGTAACTCTTCAAGTTATTACAACAAGCTTGTTCTAACTCTTTTGGAATTTGTTGCAGTCATGAAATGCTGTGATGGATGTATAAACAAATAAAATTAGGATCATGTAGGCTTAATGATCTCTGGAACAGAAAAAGTCTAAATAAACCTAAAAATCAATGCAATGTTTTGATTTTGTTAGCATCCCAACTTGGTTTGAGTGAGGAGGACATTTCATTAGGAGGAGCTTGTATCCCAGTTCTTCCACCTTCTAGTGAAAAGGAAGTTTGCCCTTCCTTTCAGAGGTTGTTCTTTTCCACACCAGCACCACAGATTAAAACACATTTAGATGCACTTGTAGATAAGATAAGCAAATTTAAACACCACAGGTATCAAACTGCCAGATTTTGACCTTCTGACCTCCTACAAGCAGCTCAGCTAGGTTTGGACTTTCCATATTCACCCCCACATCTGCTTCCCTCCTCGTCAGCAAATACACAGTGTTAGTGGGTTACAGCAGGTCGTTTCGTCAAGCAAGATCAGACAGTAAAAGCCAAGCAGAGCGATGCAGCGCGAGAGGTGGCAAAACAGGGAGACATCGAACAGATCACAGAGCAAAAGAGAAGCAGCACACCAAGAGGAGACAGGAAAAGTTGATTGTGGGATTCATTAATGGCTGTAAACACCTGTGTGCATGTGTGTGTGTGTGTGTTTACCTTTAGGTCCCTCCTCTCCAGGTGCAGCAGCTCTGAGCCTCGGATGTCGTGTCGTATGAAGGTGTCTCTGTATTCCCCAAGACTCATCTGTTCCAGCCAGACGCCCACCTCCTCTGTGCCCCATCTCTCCACTACTCACACAGACACACACAAACACACACACACACACAAAGCAGAGCAGAGAGCGGCTCAGAGCGCCTCACAGGTACCACTTTACCTGAATCTCTGACTCATTTCACACAGGATTTTTCACACACAGATATGGAAATGGCATCACACACGCACAAATGCTCACAGATGGTCACATGTTGGGGTAAATCATGGGTAAGGAAGAAAAGACAAAGTATGAGGAAAAATGCAGTGGCGGCGGTTGGCGGGGAAGGAGGGAAGATGAAGAGGCTGACAGTTGGTAAGAACAATGCATTAGGTTTCAGGTGAGACTTGGGGTGAGTACAGGAGGGGGGAGCGGTCATGCATGTCTTCAACTGTTGTCAGAACACAGAAAAAGTAAGAGGTAGAAGAAGGCAGAAGCCTGTGTGTTCTGCGGGAAATTTAGCCTGTGATGAGAGGAAGACCTTCCCCCTACCTCTATGTAAAGCTGATAACTGAAAACGGACAATCACCATGGTGCACAGACTTGAACTTCCAGAAACTTGGATAGGAGCATAAATGAAGGGGCAGAGTGCAAGTTGATGGTTCGGCTTACAGTGTGGGATGTAGCACTTGAACCAAACACCACTTTAATCACAAAGCATTACCACCTTTATGTGTGGAGTGTGATGACACTAATCTTCTTTCCATACCATGTAAGCTACTTTATTAATAAGGAATCATATATATCCTTATGTGCAGGAAGCAATGCAGTCTCCATAATACTTGATGTTAGACTAATTGACCTTTGACCCTTGCTGAATCACCATCCTGAGCAGACAGTAGGTATTCTGTCTGCTCAGAGGGAAGGTGACAGTGTGATCCCTACCTGACTGAGGGCTCATCTTCTTGGCGGCCTTCTCCTTCTTGAACTTGGGCACTATGCGAAACACGCTGCTGCGACTGTTCCTCTTGCCGTAACCCAGAGATTGGTCCTGGTACATAAGCACAGTCAACCTATAGCCTTTCATTTAGTTACTCAACTCTCTTGTTACTTGGAGCAATGCTACATTTAACAATACAGCACCAATATTGTGGGAACACTTTAAGAATTTTATAGAGATGCACTGAGAAATCAGATGGTTACCAACTTTGTGTTTATGTGCCCTGATCCAGCTGGTCACAATATATATCCAATCTTTATTCGAACATTGAATGCAACATATGTAACTGCTAAAAGGTTCCGCTGAACAGACTATTATCATTGTGGAAGTTGTTACTCTATAGGGTTAAAACTCTCTAAGGTTAAAACGTCACATCAGTTTTGTAGAAAAACGGTATAACTAGTAGAGATAGGCAACAATTGTCAAGAATTCCAGTCATCATTACAGGACACAAGAGAAAACAATGCGGATGAAGAAGAAGACGAACTTTCTGAACTAATGGTCTTGTTTTCATTGGCACATGGTTGCAATGTGTCACTATTACCTCAAAGTGTCAGTACTGCACTGAGTTGTTTGCCAACTATCATGAAGCAGAAGACTGACCAAGATTTAAGGACAGGACTCACACTAAATAGGTTAATCTGGCATCCCTGAACTAGAAATTGACAGTAACTCCAGTTAGCTAAAAGGGAACAGAACCTGCACCACCCTCAACTTTACACCTCCTCTATCCCTGGACCTTTCATGTTGAAAAAAATATATATCACTTGTTAACAAATATTGTCTGGCGGTCAATTCTCATGAGATTGGCTATTCTAGTGAGAAATCTAGTTACAAAGTTATCTAGTTATAAAGAAGGAATACTAAGCTAATATTTTGAAGTTGTTTAAAATATTTAAATAGTGAACATTTTACGGTGTAGTAAATTCTTTTTGGTGTAACAAGTAGTATTTTAGCCCTGTGATGGACTGGCGACCTGTCCAGGGTGTACCCCGCCTCTCGCCCGTAGACTGCTAGAGATATAGAGGTATAGAAAATAGATGGATGGAAGTAATGATTTATTGTATGCTGCTCCACCTGCTGGCAGAAATGAATAACTACAATTGCCCAAAATCCTCAGATCTGTTCTGGTGTATCCAATGTGTGCTAAAGGTGTCCTTTGGTAGACATTCTCCTTTTAAAGGCATAACAGAACGTGGTCTATTGCTCTATCTAGATGTTTATTTTCACTGTTGGCTGATGTCATCATGCGCTGTTTTGGCAATATAAGAACACTTTTGACAAATTATACTTTGCCCTCTACAAGAAAAGAGTGAAATAAACTTGGATTCTGAAAAATCTTTCACTTTCTGTTTGAATGTGCATGTTATGTACAGATTGTGTGTGTTCTGTTTTAGATGTTTTTTACTACCAATAACTTGAAAAGGGTGCACCTACTTCCCTACTCTTGTTGTTGAATTGTTTTTTTTTTTGCATCCCAGTGTATAAGAGCAGACAGGGCTTAGTTATGAGAAGTAGGAGTTGCTTACCTCCTCATCGTTGGGCTGCAGTATGTGGTAGAGCCAGGGGATTTCTCCGAGTTTGCCCAGTTCAACATCCAGGCTCTGCAAAGCACTGGACAGCTGCTCCTCCTCTGGTGGGTCCAGTTGCTGAAAGAAAAACAAAGTGTCAACTGATAAAAAAAACAAAAAACAAAACTAAGCATTAAAACAAAAATGTAGCAAAAAGAATCAATTTTAGAACTAACCAAAGACACTCGTCCTAACAGAAGAGACTCAGTCTCATTGTAGAGCGCCTTGACAGTGCTCGCCACCTCAATAGCAGTGTTCCTCGTCAAGCTCTGGAGAAGGAGCACAACAGTTATTGGGTCTGACGTCACACAATGCAACATTAAAACAGACTGAATAGGGACAGAAGCAAGCCACACCTTAGCTGCTTTAACAGTTAGATGAGTGATTCCAGTAAGAAATCACTTCAGACATACTTCTGAAACCAGATGTTTACATACAGCGTATAAAAAGACAAACAACCTTTTTTTCTCTGTCAGATATTTCATCAGTCTAAACTTTCCTTTTTTATGTCACTAAGGATTAACAAGATTATTTTTATTTGCTCAATTCCAGAATAGTTGGAACTTTTTTTTCCCTTTCTCAAAGTAAGAAGTTTAGATACACTAAGATTACCATACCCTGAAACAACTGGGAAAGCCCAGATGATGACGATGTCATGGCTTTGTAAACTTCTGATAAGTTAATTCACAAGCTTTGAGATAAATGGAGGCACACTTGTGGATGTACAGGGGTTGGACAATGAAACTGAAACACCTGGTTTTAGACCACAATAATTTATTAGTATGGTGTAGGGCCTCCTTTTGCGGCCAATACAGTGTCAATTCGTCTTGGGAATGACATATACAAGTCCTGCACAGTGGTCAGAGGGATTTTAAGCCATTCTTCTTGCAGGATAGTGGCCAGGTCACTACGTGATACTGGTGGAGGAAAACGTTTCCTGACTCGCTCCTCCAAAACACCCCAAAGTGGCTCAATAATATTTAGATCTGGTGACTGTGCAGGCCATGGGAGATGTTCAACTTCACTTTCATGTTCATCAAACCAATCTTTCACCAGTCTTGCTGTGTGTATTGGTGCATTGTCATCCTGATACACGGCACCGCCTTCAGGATACAATGTTTGAACCATTGGATGCATATGGTCCTCAAGAATGGTTCGGTAGTCCTTGGCAGTGACGCGCCCATCTAGCACAAGTATTGGGCCAAGGGAATGCCATGATATGGCAGCCCAAACCATCACTGATCCACCCCCATGCTTCACTCTGGGCATGCAACAGTCTGGGTGGTGCGCTTCTTTGGGGCTTCTCCACACCGTAACTCTCCCGGATGTGGGGAAAACAGTAAAGGTGGACTCATCAGAGAACAATACATGTTTCACATTGTCCACAGCCCAAGATTTGCGCCCCTTGCACCATTGAAACCGACGTTTGGCATTGGCATGAGTGACCAAAGGTTTGGCTATAGCAGCCCGGCCGTGCATATTGACCCTGTGGATCTGCCGACGGACAGTTCTGGTGGAAACAGGAGAGTTGAGGTGCACATTTAATTCTGCCGTGATTTGGGCAGCCGTGGTTTTATGTTTTTTGGATACAATCCGGGTTAGCACCCGAACATCCCTTTCAGACAGCTTCCTCTTGCGTCCACAGTTAATCCTGTTGGATGTGGTTCGTCCTTCTTGGTGGTATGCTGACATTACCCTGGATACCGTGGCTCTTGATACATCACAAAGACTTGCTGTCTTGGTCACAGATGCGCCAGCAAGACGCGCACCAACAATTTGTCCTCTTTTGAACTCTGGTATGTCACCCATAATGTTGTGTGCATTTCAATATTTTGAGCAAAACTGTGCTCTTACCCTGCTAATTGAACCTTCACACTCTGCTCTTACTGGTGCAATGTGCAATCAATGAAGACTGGCTACCAGGCTGGTCCAATTTAGCCATGAAACCTCCCACACTAAAATGACAGGTGTTTCAGTTTCATTGTCCAACCCCTGTATGTACACCTCAAACACACTGCTTCCTTGTGTTACAACAGGGGAAAATGAAGGAAACTGTGGACCTCCTCCTGTCTGCTTCACACTTGGGTCCAATTTCTAAACACTTGAAGGTGCCATGATCATCTGTTCAAACAATGATATGCAAGTAACAGCAAGTGAATGACCAGCCATCGTATGTTCAGGAAGGAAACTGGTTCTGTGGTCATGGTCTACGTCAAAATATTCAAAAGGAAGATCTTCTGAAGTTAGAATTCTGGTTGGGAAAGTCAGTGATATCTCATCAACCCTGACTTAATAATTCAATATAGCTGCTGCACAAATAAAAGCTGATGTTATTTCCTGAGTTCTGATAAACCCCAAATAATATATCAGCATCAATTTCTTTCTGTTTTTATTGTTTATAGCATGGGTGGCACTTAATACATGGCCCTGAACGAAAACAAGGAGATAGAAACATGGCTGATGTTGGGGTCATCCATTTTGGGGGGATAGACCGGCTGGGCTGCACAGTTCGACATGCGCAGCTCAACAGACATCGCAGCTCTGACATCACCTGGGATTAGAAAACCCACGGAAAATAAACTTTTGTTGCCATTTCCAGCGTGTCTCACAGGACGACGCAATGGAGGCGCATATCTGGAGAGACAAACGTGAACTTCACACTGCCATTGAGAGCTGGAAAATCTGTCTGATACAAGAAGGTCAGAACATTCATATACCGATCGAAGACCCCGCCGACACTCCGGCGCAGGTGAAAACCCACAGAGATTTTATTTCCAAGGAGACCCCTTGTTGATTCAGTCGACTGCAACCGTTCTTCATATTTACCCTGTTTTGGACGGAAAGAAGTTTCGTCCTTTTTTTATATTAATTGGATAGGTGCATTTAGAAGTTTGGGCAGGATGAGGCAGAGTTCAAGTGATTTAGAATCACCAGTAATTAATCCAAGCTATCAACTTGTTGCATGCAATACTGATTGAAGTGTTTTATGCTGAGCTGTTGGGGTTTGGTTTTTTTGAAAGTGGGGCCCGAAACGTGCAGCGTGGGTAACCGGGAAAGGGGTGTGTTTTTTTTTTTCAGGGTGATCCCCAAATTAAAAACAAAAACCAAAACGCGGGGGCCCGGGCTACATGGCCTGACCACTCCTTTGTCCCAGTTTTACAGTGCCGTGCGAATGTATTCGGCCCCCTTGAACTGGTCAACCTCTTGTCACATTTCAGGCTTCAAACATAAAGATATAAAATTCAAATTTTTTTTTGGAAAGAATCAACAAGTGGGACACAATCTTGAAGTGGGAAAAAATTTTTTTGGATGTGTCAAAACTTGTTTAACAAATAAAAAAACTGAAAAATGGGGGGTGCAATATTATTCGGCCCCCTTGCGTTAATACTTTGTAGCGCCACCCTTTGGTGCAATTACAGCTGCAAGTCGCTTGGGTTGTCTCTATCAGTTTTGCAACATCGAGAGACTGAAATTCTTGCCATTCTTCCTTGCAAAACAGCTCGAGCTCAGTTGGGTTGGATGGAAGAGCTTTTCTGTGAACAGCAGTCTTCAGCTCTTTCCACAGATTCTCGATTGGATTCAGGTCTGGACTTTGACTAGGCCATTCCAACACCTGGATACGTTTATTTGTGAACCATTCCCTTGTAGATTTAGCTTTATGTTTTGGATCATTGTCTTGTTGGAAGAGAAATCTCCGTCCCAGTCTCAGGTGTCTTGCAGACTCCAACAGGTTTTCTTCCAGAACTGTCCTGTATTTGGCCCCATCCATCTTCCCATCAATTTTGACCATCTTCCCTGTCCCTGCTGACGAAAAGCAGGCCCAAACCATGATGCTGCCACCACCATGTTTGACAATGGGGATGGTGTGTTCAGGGTGATGAACTGTGTTGTTTTTATGCCAAACATATCGTTTTGCATTGTGGCCAAACAGTTTGATTTTGGTTTCATCTGACCAGAGCACCTTCTTCCACATGTTTGGTGTGTCTCCCAGGTGGCTTGTGGCAAACTTTAAACAAGACTTTTTATGGATATCTTTGAGAAACCGCTTTCTTCTTGCCACTCTTGTGCAGTGTACGACTGATTGTTGTCCTATGGACAGTCTCTCCCACCTCAGCTGTAGATCTCTGCAGTTCATCCAGAGTGATCATGGGCCTCTTGGCTGCATCTCTGATCAGTCTTCTCCTTGTTCAAGATGAAAGTTTAGAAGGACGGCCGGGTCTTGGTAGATTTGCAGTGGTCTGATACTCCTTCCATTTCAATATGATTGCTTGCACAGTGCTCTTTGGGATGTTTAAAGCTTGGGAAATCTTTTTGTATCCAAATCTGGCTTTAAACTTCTCCACAACAGTATCTCGGACCTGCCTGGTGTGTTCCTTGGTCTTCATGATGCTCTCTGTGCTTTGAACAGAACCCTGAGACTATCACAGAGCAGGTGCATTTATACGGAGACTTGATTACACACAGGTGGATTCTATTTATCATCATCAGTCATTTGGGACAACATTGGATCATTCAGAGATCCTCACTGAACTTCTGGAGTGAGTTTGCTGCACTGAAAGTAAAGGGGCCGAATAATATTGCACGCCCCACTTTTCAGTTTTTTATTTGTTAAAAAAGTTTGACACATCCAATAAATTTCATTCCATTTCACGATTGTGTCCCACGTGTTGTTGATTCTGCACAAAAAATTAGAATTTTATATCTTTATGTTTGAAGCCTGAAATGTGGCAGGGGGTTAACAAGTTCAAGGGGGCCGATTACTTTCGCAAGGCACTGTATTACTGGAGTTTTTCCACTGAGTTCCTGCCTCAGAGTTTTATGACCCTTTTGGGGCAATCAGCTGTTAGTGGCTAAGGGTGCAGCCCACCGTCTACCAGCTGATCGCAGCAATCGAGACAACAGCACACCAGGAGGGCTTCTCTTTCCAAGTTAACCCAAATTGCCCATTTTGTAAATAAAACTGCTGGTTTGATCTTCACTGACCCTCAATGCGCATTATTTTCTTTTATTATTATTGTTAGGTAGTCATTTTTATCCCCCTTGTGTAGATTAGTGCATATTTAGTTGTTAAGGTGAAGGTTTTTGGACCAGAGTTGTAATTATATCAGAGCTTTATGGCTTCAATAAATTTTCACATATATATTTAAGAGAAGCATTTGTGTTTATTTCGTGCAAGAGTGATTTATCTGTCAAAATAAGGTCAAAGTTACCCCACCTTCGGTGAAGCGGTTGATTCAACAGTGACATTCAGCGTGGTTTAGGTTAATAATTATCAATTATTAATGATAATTAACTAATTGATAATTATTACGGGCTTTGAGCCCATAATCACAAAACCAGAGGACATCTCTGATTTTTATTTGTAAGTAATGATTTTTGGTTAAGAAATTATTTTTCTGAATTATAATTTTTAATTATAATTTTTGATAAATATTAATTAATCAATAATTATAACTTCTTACACTAAAGTAAAAAAAAGAGGCATAATAGCGCTCTAAATCTGGTGGACGCTTGTTCGGAACCATTGCTTGGGTTGACAGAGCTCCAAACGTCATAGAGTCATGAATTCAGAGTGTGTTGTCCTGTTTGAGCAAATTTGCTACCTCTGGGAATTTCGGGTGCATTTTGTTGATGGCATGAGATGCAGCATTAACAGCATGGGCCAACTCCTGCTCCAGAAGCCCGTTGGTTTTGGCGGCTTCACATATCCTGTGATCAGATAGAGAGTACAATTAGTGGACTTGTGTGCTGTGGTTTCAGACCTGATGTTTTAGATCATGCATTCTTACCTTGTGATAAGCTCTTCAGCAGCCCGGGCACACATCTGGATCAGGGCATTCTCCTCCTCTGTGGCCAGATCCACAGACTGCTGAGGGTAGAGGTGAGGCCGTAAGGGAGGCTTATCATACTTCAGCTTGTCCTCCCATGACTTCAATGTGTTCTCAAACGCCTGCAGAAGACAATTAAAGAAGATTAGGGGTAAGCATGAAACCAGAACGTCAACAAGCACAATTATCTCATTCATATCCTCCAAGGTATATTCCTCACCCGGTCTCTTGTGAGCATCTGTGCTCTGTTCTTGTGCTGGATCTTGATTACTCCAGGTGGCTGGATCCAGGCCTCACCGTCGACCTGAATGGGAACACCCTCATCTCCCAGAATGGTTATCTTCACTGTTCGACACTGATTCAGAAAGAGATTCAAATTTGATGCCGGCATGTTTTTTCAATTCAATTCAATTCAGCATTGCTGCTCACCTGGGCGATGCGGTGATGTTGGAGCTTGATGACTCTGGATACAGCCATCTGCATGCTCCCAAACACAGCCACAACCTCCAGGATCTTATCATCAAATGATGGAGCACAGAAGATCTGCACAGCATTAAAATAAAATGTAGGCGATGATAATGCAGTTCTCTGTTGCATTTGAAGACTGCAGCATGGTTGCGACGTTTCACAACATAAATACAAAATTAACCTGCAGAGATGTACTGTTAAAGGTGACTACACTTACTGGTGTACACTGTAATTCAAGCAAATACCTTAGATATGGTATGTAGTAGGAACACTTAGGTTCTGTACAAAAAACTAAATGCTCTGACTTTATTGTTAATACATGCAACAGATGACTCATGCCAGAGGAACTGTTATAATTAATCGCCAGTTTTAAAACTACATCCTCTGAGACGGCCGCCCTGACTTCAATAATTATTTGCCTAAATCGTTGACATGTAAAAATCAATATATTTATCAAAACAATCCCACATGTTTTTCCTCTATTTGGCTCATGGAGTTAGACATAAAAAACAAATCTATAAAACAGACAAAAAATTGGATTAGCCTTAAAATCCAGGAGTATCAAATCTGAATAGTGTAAAGTGTAACACAAACAGAAAAGGCAGATGGGTTTTTTTCAATTGGTAATCTTCAAATATAAATTCTTGGTGGGGTGATGCTGATCGTGTGCTGAGTTTCTATGATTCAGTTGGAACAAAGGAATGTAGATGGTATTAATCTGTTTGGAGTTTTGTGTATGGGTGGACAAGTACTGTAAGGATCCATATTTCTCTTTTCTTCTGTCAGCACAACAGTTATATAACAGCATACACACAGACTGTATGAGTGTGTCTTCTCCAGGGGCTCACTCAGGGCTGTTTGTGAAAACTGACACTTTAATCCCTCAGCAGCCATTGTGCTTTGAGCCTTAAACAAACAAGTCCACATATCTCTCCTGCCTCCAGGACACCAGGGTCATGTCAAACAGGCGTCCGCACTGGCATTCATTAGTTAACAATACAGGAAAAAAACGGCCTGCATAGGAAAATATCCCTCTTCCTCTCCAGAGGTGACGTGAGCAGGAGGGTTGATGATCCTAAACACTGGTTTTACTGTGAACGTCTAGTGGACTGTGAATGTACTCACATCATCCTCTTTGGTGCCGCCCCAGAAGTTGGTTCCGCCTGCATAGCTGGGAATGTTCAACACAGCAATCCCCTGAAGGCTGGGCAGAGGGATGTACTGGCCATCACACTGGAAAAGAAGTAAAAACCAGGAAAACCTTGCTTCAGCAGCAGATCTGCTGGATCTTCATAGATTTTGTAACTTTTTGCAACCCAAATGACAAGTTATAACCCCATAAAAAATGGATCCCTGAACTCTGCCTAATTAGTGTCTCTGAGTTCAGGCTGTGGAACAGAGGCAGTACAGAGACACCGGCCCTTTTCACACAGAGGACATGTTATATAAACCAAAACCTGGACTTTATTTATTCATGCTAAACAACAACCCATATTAGAAGAAAAACATGGGCACTGCACCACTAGGGCACAGGACTTTTTATAGGTACAAACGTTTGTCATAACTGTAATAATAAAACAATGTAAAAACATTTAAAATGTTAATGTTTAAACATCCAAATAGTATTTATACATGGTAGAGATGTTTAAAAGCCTTTATGCATTATAATCTCACACAGAGTTTTTTAAACAAATCCATCCTTAAAAGCATAGTATGTGAGAGCATTCATTCAGAGGAAATAATTGCTGTTTTTGTTTGTTTTGTTACTACTTGGTACTCCTGCTGTTCATACTTCTTCCATACCCTGTTGCTAATGAGACTGTACTCCTAACATTTAGCAGTGACCAATCCTCTTTGCTTAATCTGTCTGGATGGTTGATGGAGAATCCTGGACCACCACTGCATCACAGATCCTCCACCATGCTTAACAATCAGTATGAGGTGTTTGTCCACATATTAATCCTTTGTTTCACACCAAACCCACCTGGACAGTTAGTCTGACCAAAGCACACGGTTGTCTCACAGACAAGGTGTTTATCTGGCATCACTGACACTAGAATGGCATGTACAACTTGTGTCTGCTTAGGTTCTAGTCCAGTCTAGCACTCTTTAGGGAAAAAAAATTAGCCTCTGTCTCATATCATATTTATACCTCGGACAGGAAGACAGGAAGTCATAGATTACTAGTAAAAAGTTCCTAGAACCTTTGATCAACTTAAAATGTATAGTATAAATTTAAAAACATGCTTTAATTACATGCATTTTAAAGGGGTCCCAATAGCCACTGAATAAATGCTGTCAAATTAATGGTTAGATTGGAGTGTGAGATTATACCACTGCAGTCAATGAATTTTACTGCCATTTAGCCTTTAATGGCAGGATTAGTTGGTAATTAAAATCTCAATTTTACTAGTACTTTGATACAAAACAAGCTCTACAGTAAAAGCAAATGAGCTAAGCAAACAAGTAAGATCAGATATGAAAGGGAAGGAATACAATTAAAAATGTTGTTTAAGAGTACTACTATAGATAAAGGGCCGTGTTGGTCAGCTAATGTCTAAACAGCTGTTTTGATGGTCATTATTTACCGTTTGTTTATACTTGACTGAACCAAGCAGTTCCTGCAGACTTTAAATACTGTGTCCAGGAATAGTAATAAACACTACTGCCTATCTGTCTTCCTTTTTCAATGATGTTAGGAAGACATGCTGCCTGTACTGCTCCAGCTCAAACCGATGCCAGCTTGACCTACAACACGAACGTCACTGATGTTACAGAACTTAAAGATGTGGCACATGTGCTTCATTTCTTCACACTTAGATCAACGTAAAAAAAAAAGGGTTTTAGATACGCAAACATACGTTGCAAGTTATCAGGTGGTTTGACAGCATATAATAACTAACCTTGGGGCACAACTTCAATCAAACATTTTTAATATTCATTTTTAAACCTTTTGTAAGACCATACCTTCCTGTTGTTTTTTGCCTCACCTCTAGCTGGACTTTTTGCTCCAGGTTCTTGTAGGTTCTTTGCAGCAGCTCTTTAGTGCCCAAAACACCATACCACATCATGTTCTTCGTACGACTCCTATGTTAGGAAGGTGTAGATGGTGCAATTAGCAGTGTGCATAAATAGTTGTACTGATAGGGGCAAAGAAAATCTAAATAACTAAAGTGTTTAAAAGTTGATTTCAGGAGATTAGCGAGATGTGGCTCACCTGCATTTCTCTGGATGCTCCTCTCGCTTGTTGTTGAACTCCAGTGAGATCTTGGCATCCAGGCCAATGCCAAAGTAGTTGTTCATGACACACTTCTCCTTTTAAACCCTCTTGCCCAACAGAACAAGAAGCCCCGTAAGAAACTGCAAAAAGAAAGCCGAGAAAAGGGACACAGATGTGTGAATGACAAAGACAGAAGGAGGCTAAAGAGAAACAGCTCTCACAGCGAGTCGAGGTCGGGGTCGATGAAGGGTGTTGCACCGAACGGGTCGATGTTAGCCAGGAGCATCTTGCTAATGATGGAGCTGCCAGCGATTGAGGCGGCCAGCCCTGCTCGCAGGCCTGCACACAAACACAAACATGTATCTGTGAAGCAGCATCAAGCTGCAGCTTCTGACTGACTTTGCCCTTGTTGTTGCAACATGATGAACGAACTTTTTTTGGGGGTGTGGTTTCCCCAGGCGATGACTGTGTTCCCACAGGGGGGTTTTTCCCCTTGCTGGTGGTGAAGGGGGTGATGGTGAAGGGGCCATAAGACTGGGTGCTGCGGCTGACCCTCCTCTCCGTTGGAGAACAGGGACTCTTTGCAGCTGAACACACACATCAGCATTTCACAATAAAGATGAAAACTTTAACATATTCAATTGGAAGAGTGGCAATAAGAAAGTCATTGTTGAAACAAAGAAAGGTACCATTTGTAGTTTGCCACAAGCAGTGGAAACAGCAAACATGTGGAAGAAGGTGCTCTGTTCAAATGAGCTCATAATTTACTTCTTTGGCCTATATGCAAAGCTCTGTGTGTGATGGAAAACACTGCACATCACCTTGAACGCACCAGACCAATGGTGAAGCTCGGTGGTGGCAGCATCTTGCTGTGGTGATGTCATTCTTCAGTAGTGACAGGTAAGCTCGCTGGAGTTGATGAGAGGTGGTTGGAGCTAAAAACAGGCCAACCCAGGTTACTTGAGGGTTTGTGGTACCCAACAAATGGTTCTACTCTCCCTGATGCAAGTAATTAAAGCAAGTTATTGAAAACTAGCGGCCAAGCTTGAGATAACAGGTTTCAACTGCAACTGACCTACTTTATAGCAACAAGTTGATCTATATTTGTGGGAAAAATATTTCCACAGAGTCATTTTGAAGCATTTAGGTGTTAACCTGTAACCTTCTGTGTTACATAATACCCATGCATTTCTGTATTTCCTCATGTGTTTAACTCTTTTAATGTACACACCTGGAGCAGTTGTTACTGTTACTGTGTTGTTATGTAGAATGTATGAATATCACTAAACTGGCAGAGATACGGTCTCTGCCATCTGAAAAATATGCTGCACAAATAATCCATTTATAAACTTTCAAACTGAAATGCATTACAAAGAAATGTAAACTCAAAAAGACTCACAAAGACAATGTTTTTTTCAGCTTAGAGTGGATATTTCCTGCATTAATGAACGCATTTTTATGAATTTTGTAAAACATCGATCACAAATTGCTGATATGTGAAGTAAGGTTAAGGCTGAATATACTTTTTGACAATTTTGGGGCTTCACATTTGTATCATAAGTTTCCTTTGAAGGTAGGTTTCTTCTGTAAACTTGGTTTGACTCCCTCTAACATCATGTGAACGCTCCATAAAGTAAGAAATAAATGCAGGAATGGCTGATTTAGTGAACAGTAACATGTGCAACAGTCCCTTGTTTTCAGATCCTTTTGTTTCCAGGTCGGGAAGGTTAACGAAAGGAGACAACACAAAGTTGAGCATTTGAGTGTTACCAGCATGTCTTCTAACTGCAATAAAATGTGTGGAAGGAAGGAAGTAAGACTGTGATAAACAGGAAGAACTACTGCCCTTGAGAGGTTAAAACGTCCTGTGGTCGATCCATGGGACTTCACAGTAACCTGTCTGTACTTGGAGACAGCTACAAACAGGAGCTCTACCCTGCCATCAGGTGTGTTCATTTATTACTAAAGAACTTCTCTGTGTCAACAGGCTGTTGTGGAAACTGGAGATCTGAAGATAAAGATCTCAGCCTGAAGCAGGAGGTGGAATATTACAGGAGGGAAGCTCCTCTCCACTCACTTTTAGCATTAATCCCTGAGTTTATTTATGACAGGAAACATGATTTGCGTCAGCAGAACATTTTTCCATGAGCCATGTGTCTGATCTTAGTGGTGCACTGGATGGAATATCCACAAGGTGGCAACATTTAAATCCCTTTCAGCAGCACAGAATTTTTTTTGAAACATAGCCAGAATAGAGAAATGGAAGATTCATAATCAGCCTGTAACGCTGACGCTAACAGGTCAGAAATCACAATAAATGACTAAACACTCACACGACATTGCTTCCAGTTCCTTTGTGTCTTCGTCTTTCTCACTGTCTCTAGTCTCGTCTTCACTGTCCTTCCTGAACTCCAGGGGCGATGGCAGCTCGGTGTCATCCGTGTGGGCATTCTGCTCATCCACCACTGAAGAGAAAATGTGGGAGGAATGAAGACACCATAAACAAGTTTTTAAAAATATGCAGTGCTTTTCAAAAGTATTAACACCCCTTTAACTAGCTGAAAGAAGCAGCATGGCACAAGCCACGCAGGGGGCACAGAAAACCTGTGGAAGAAGGTGCTCTGGTCAGATGTGACCAAAATAGAATAACATGCACAAACCTTTGTGTGTAGGAAGGTTGAGCTACATACAGGAAGAAAACCTGTTAGAGGCTGCGAAAGACCTGGGTTGAGGAACACCTTCCAGCAGGACAACAAAGTAACCATTTTTACAACTAAGGTATCATCTTCCTTTTACTTCACAATCATCCGCTAATTTGATACGGGTTATCGATTAAAATCCCAAAACAATGCATTGAAGTTTTTGCCTTGACCATGACAAAATGTCAAGGGGTGTGAATACATTTGCAAGACACTTCTTTTCTCAAAAACATTTGGTTACTAAAATAAAACAAAGTATTGAACATGCAAAAGCGTAAATTTTATAGTCAATCATCGTAATAGATCAATGTGGTTCCTTCATGAGTAACCAAGGATGTGCACCTCTCACAGCCTGCTCTATGATCTGCCGGACTGCCTTCTTCAGACTGTTGGCTCTGAGCATTAGCTGCTCCCTGCTTTTAAACAGCTGCCGTGGGGATCCTCCACCTCCCCCTCCTTTCTCCGTTTCCTCCTCCTCCAGCTTTCCCTTGAGCTCCGTCAGGCTTTCCTCACTGGCCTCCTCTTCCTCTTCCTCCTCCTCCTCCTGTTCTTCTTCTACAATCGGAGGGGTGCAGTGGGGAAGCGGAAGCAGAGACTGGCATTCTGCGTTAAGGGTCTGCAGGAGGGAGTCCAGCTTCTCGTTCAGGATGGCACACTGTTGGGCACAGGGGGCAAAAGACAGTCAGAGTGGATGTATGCGGTGGCTGACTGAAAACCACCAGTTAGGGAAAAAAAGACATAAAGGGAGCCACAGTCGGATAATGGTGTGTTTTTGTCATTTTTTAGACTTACTTTGAGAGACATAGAGTCGCACTCGTCAACATTCTCTGTGCTTCTTTCATACGCTTTCCCCACTTTGGCAATAAAATCCTTCACAGTTTCACAAAGGATCCTGGGAAATAGAAATCATTTTAAGTGAAAAGGTACCTTGATTTTTTTGGCTGTTTTCACATATAGAAGCTGTATAAACCCATTCAGGTCAGGGATGTCCTAATCCAGTCTTCAGGTGTCACGTTTTTTTAATGATCAGTATCTAGAAGCCCTGAGGAGACTCAGCTCACACCACCTGCTGTTGGTCTACTGGTTACGATTATGCCCGCCACATCCATAGCAAGTCGTTGTTTTCCCAAAATCTAAGATTGTTTTTATGTAAACAGCTTGAAACTTTATTGTAGGATGTGCATGAGTTTTCCCTCACAATCTAAACGTCTTTAACCATTTATGCTTTTTACCATTCATGATGTTGATTGTAAGAAAGAGAGAGATTTTATTGGCTACTGCAGGTCCTGGTCTGTTTGTGTCATGTGACCTGCTCTCTGTCGGTGTAGGAGAGCTGCATGGAGAGAAGCTGACAAATTAGTCATTTAACGTGTTTCAAAATTTAAAGTAAAGTCAGAAATTAACATATACTTATTTATTTAAAATGGATAATGCTCATGTGTTTCAGTCTTTGTTGTGGCATCAAGGTCAATTTTTATCTTCAACAACAAAAGAGTAAACATGCAGCAGCAGAGTTAAGTTTATTGAAGCCTGTAGCTGCATGTAACATTATCATTGCTTTTCTTTTTTTAGGTGATATGGTTTCAGACAACACAGACAACACAGATGTCCCTCTCCCCAGACACCTCCTCCAGCTCCTCCGGGTGGAGCCCAAGGTGTTCCCAGGTCAGCCGAGAGACATAGTCCCTCCAGCGTGTCCTGGGCCATCCCCTGGGCCTCCTCCCGGTGGGACGTGTCTGGAACACTTCCCGAGGAAGGCGTCCAGGAGGCATCTGGTATAGATGCCTGAGCCACCTCAATGGCCCTCCGATGTGGGGGCAGGGGTCTACTCCGAGCCCTCCCGAATGGCCCAAAATCTCACCCTAACTCTAAGGGATGCCCGGGGCCACCCTCGGAGGAAGCTTATTTCCGCCCTTGTATCCGGGATCTCGTTCTTTTGGGGGATGAACCCCCAAATTTTTGGCCCTAGGGGAGGGTTGGAACGAGACCAACCAAAATCGGAGCTTCGCTTTTTTGGCTCCTCCTCTTCACCTCACAGACCGGGCCCAAAATTTCCCCCCTTGCTGCGGAGCCACACCCGGGTCCCTCTGTCGATCTCCCCCCTCCCTTCCCCTCACTTAAAGCCCGGATACTTGAACCCCAACTTTAGGCAGGAACTCCCCCCAACTAAGAGGAAAGCCACCCTTTTTTACGGTCGAAAACCAGGGCCCTCTGATTGGAGGAGTGTCTTCATCCCAGCCGCTTCACACTCGGGCAAACCCGCCCCGCGCATGCTGTAGGTCTGGAAGGGGCCAGCGGCCCCTGGTCATCGCAAAAAGAAGGGGGAAAAAAACCAGGTCCCCAAACAACCCCCTCCCCCCTTTGGCTGCGTCTGAAATCCTGCCCAAAAAAATTTTATGGACAGGCCCGGTGACAAAGGGCACCCCTGCCGGAGTCCAACATGCACCGAGAACAGGCCCCTTAGTGCAGGGAATGCAGACCAAACCCTGCTCCGCTTTACAGGGCCGGATCCCCCCTAATAAAGGGCCCCCTTTCCAACTCCTGGAGACCCCCACAGGCATAAAGGGGGGCCCACCCCAAAACCCCTTCCCCCAGGTCCACAAAACAATGTGGACCGGTTGGGAAAAATCCCACGAACCCTCGGTCCCAGTAGAGGGTATGAGCCTGGGTTTAGGTTCCACGACCGGGGCGAAAAAAAACACTGCTCCCCCTGAACCAGGTTGACTATCGCCGGATTCTCCTCTCCAATACCCCGGCATAGGCCTTACAGGGAGCTGAGGGGTGTGATCCCCCCGTAGTTGGAACACACCCTCCGATCACCCTTTTATGAAAGGGGGACCACCCCACGGTCTGCCCGTCCAGGGCACTTCCCCGGGCCGCCCCGCAATGTTTTTAAAAGGGGGTGTCAACCCCCCTGAAGCCCCACAACATCCCGAGATTTGAGGTACTCAGGCGGTTTATCCACCCCGAACCCCGCCCCCGCGGAGCTTTTAACCACTGGTGACTTTTAGCCGGGGATGAAAGAGTCCAAACCCATCCCGCCTCTGTTTCCACCAGGGAATGTGTGATGGCAGGATTGAGGAGATCCTCGAAGTACTCCTTCCACCGCCTGATAATGTCCCCAGTCGATGTCAGCAGCCTCCCACCCCCACTGTAAACAGTGTTGGCGAAGCACTGCTTCCCCCTACTGAGGCGCCGGACGGTTTGCCAGAATCGCTTCGAGGCCAACCGGTAGTCCTTCTCCATGGCCTAACCGAACTCCTCCCAGGCCCGAGTTTTTGCCTCTGCCACAGCCTGGGCTGCGGCACGCTTGGCCTCACGGTACCCGTCAGCCGCCTCAGGAGTCCCACAAGCCAACCACAGCCAATAGGACTCCTTCTTCAGCTTGACAGCGTCCCTTACTGCCAGTGTCCACCACCGGGTTCTGAGATTGCTGCCGCGACAGGCACCGCAGACCTTACAGCCGCAGCTATGGGCAGCAGCATCAACGATAGATGCGGAGAACATGGTCCACTCGGACTCTATGTCTCCAACATCCCCCGGAATCTGGTCAAAGCTCTCCCGGAGGTGGGAGTTGAATACTTCCCTGGCCGAGGGCTCCGCCAGGCGTTCCCAGCAGACCTTCACTATGCGCTTGGGCCTGCCAAGTCTGTCCGGCTTTCTCCTCCTCCAGCGGATCCAACTTACCACCAGGTGGTGATCAGTGGACAGCTCAGCCCCTCCCTTCACCCGAGTGTCCAAAACATGCGGACGAAGGTCTGATGATACGACCACAAAGTCGATCATTGACCTCCTGCCTGGTGCCAAGTGCACTGATGGACACCCTTATGTTTGAACATGGTGTTCATTATGGACAACCCGTGACTAGCACAGAAGTTCAATAACAAAGCACCACTCGGATTCAGATCAGGGAGGCCATTCATCCCGATCACGCATCTCCAGGTGTCACCATTGTTTCCCACGTGGGCGTTGAAGTCCCCCAGCAGAATAATGGAGTCCCCGGGAGGGGCACTATCCAGCACCCTCGACAGGGACGCCAAGAAGGCCAGGTACTCCGCACTACCGATCGGCCCGTAAGCCGACACGACAGTCAGAGACCTGTCCCCAACCCGAAGGCGCATGGATGCTACCCTCTCATCCACTGGGGTAAACCCCAACACAAGACGGCTGAGCTGGGGGGCAACAAGCAAACCCACCCCCTCCTTGAACCGCCACCTTAACGTGGTGGAGGGGTTTGAGTGCTCGAATGATCCTAGAGGATATGTTATCTGGGGCTTAAATGCCCCTGGTAGGGTCTCCCATGGCAAACAGGCTCTAGGTGACGGGTCAGACAAAGAGCAGTTCAAGAATCCTCCATGAGGACTACTAAATCAAGGCACGCGACGTCGCCCGGTATGGCGGAGCCAGGGTCCCACCCTGGAGCCAGGCCTGGGGTTGGGACTCGCCGGAGATCGGATGGTGGCCGGGTTGCTCCTTGTGGGACCCGGCCGGGCCAAGCCCGAACAAGAGATGTGAGGCCATCCCCCAGTGGGCCCACCACCTGCAGGGGGAACCGTGAGGGACCGGTGCAAAGAGGATTGGGCGGCGGACGAAGGTGGAGACCTCAGCGGCCCGATCCCCGGATGCTTAGGCTGGCTCTAGGGACGAGGAATGTCACCTCGCTGGGGGGGAAGGAGCCTGAGCTTGTGCGGGAGGTCGAGAGATATCGACTAGAAATAGTTGGGCTCGCCTCCACGCACAGTGTGGGCTCTGGAACCCATCTCCTCCAGAGGGGCTGGACTCTCTTCTACTCTGGAGTGGCCCACGGGGAGAGGCGGCGGGCTGGGGTGGGTAAGATTAATTTATCATACATAAAATATAGACTTGATTTTACAGACTTTATTCTGGTAAAGTCATAGTTAGACCTTTACTTAAACCTTTAAACATTCTAAGAAATTACAGTATCGATTGTTTAATCTAAGTTTAAGAACCACAGGTTCTAACAGGCTCTAGGTGTTATGATCTGTGCAACGGAGGAACCCCAGAATGCAGACGAGGAGGCAGCGTGACGGTAAATGAAAATTTTATCAACAAAAACTCACTCTTAGAAGAGGCAGGAACAAAACAGAAGCAGGCTGGCTTGACAGGCATGGCATAGTCCACAAAACAAGACATGAATGGAGACACAATGATTCTGCAATGACTAACAGAACAGGTGTGTATATATATGGAGTGAAAAACCAGGTGGAGCAAGACAGTTTTGACAAGGGGGCCGGTGAAAACGGATAAAGATGATTAAAACGGGAAACAGAACGTGGCTGGAGAAAAAAAACAGAAACTCCTTGAATATAAACCCAAAAAAACTAAAAATGACCAGAACCAAAAACCAAACTTGACAAAACAAAAAAAGACTAAAACATAACCAAAAAAAATAATAAAAAAAGCATGATTAAAAAACTTTTGAGAAATAAAAAAAACCCAGAAAAAAAAACAAAAAACATGTTTCAAAACCTTAACTGTAAAAAAACAAAAAAAAAACCAGAAATAAAAAACCAAAAAAAACCCCAAATCAAAAACGGGAACCCCCCCCCCCCTTAAGGGCGGATACCAGACGCCCAAAACAAGAGTCCAAAAAAAAAAAAACCCAAAACCGGGGGGGGGGGGTTTTGGGGGCCATGGCAGGAGGGCCAAAAAAACAAAAAAAAACCCCAAACCGGGGGGTGGGGGCCATGGCAGGAGGGCCCCCAAAACAGGCACAGAGTTCAGGGGGGGCGACCAGGATTGTCATCCCGAGCAGGCCACAGAGTTCAGGCCGGCGCCCCAGGAGGCCCGCCCCAAGCAGGCACAGATTTTCGGCCGGCGACCGGGAGGTCTTCCCGAGCAGGCACAGAGTTGGGGGCCCGGGCCCGGAACCAAAAGGGGGGTCCGAAGGAAACAATTTAAATTCCCCTGGCGAACCCCGAGGCAGAGCCTGGCCAACCCTTGAGGCCGGAAGCAGGGCCGGCGAAGGGAGGACGAAGCAGAGCCTGGCAAAAACCCTCTGAGGCCGAAGCAGGGGCCTGTCGAACCCCCTCATCTCTGGGTTAAAAAAGCCAGAACGAGGACAAACTTTCCCTTGAAGTCCCCAGAGACAGGATCCGGCGGTGCTTCCCCCCTCAAAACCCTCGTCTAGGGGCTCCGAGGGCCAGAACCCGGGGGGAAAAACTGTCCTTTAAAGTCCCCAAAGAGACAGGAAATGGCGGTGCTTCCTCCTCGAAACCCTCGTCTGGGGCCCCGAGGCCAGAACGAGGAAAAAACTGCCCTTTTGAAGTCCCCGGAGACGGGGATCCGGCGGTGCTTCCTCCCCCGAAACCCTCGTCTAGGGGCTTCCGAGGCCAGAACGAGGACAAACTGTCCTTTGAAGTCCCCAGAGACAGGATCCGGCGATTCTTCCTCCTCAAAAACCCCGTCGCAGGGTTCAGAGGCCAAAATGAGGACCATTTTTCCCACTGAACCCTCGGGAGGCTAGGAGCTGAAGCGTCGGCGGGACCCTCAGTGACGTGCGAGGGGCTGGGGGCGTCGCCGAACCCCTCAGTGGCCCCGTGCCCAGGGGCTGAGGCGTCGCGGGGCCCCCCCGGTGGTGTGAACAGGGGGCGTCCCCCCTTCGACGTCCTCTGAGGCGTTTGGAGGAGGTTTGAGGCCGACTTCAGGTCAGGCTGTGGGGTGTCAGGCCTGGCAGAGACAGGCTGTGGAGTGTCAGGCCTGGAAAGAAAACAGGCTTGGGAGTGTCAGGCTGTGGGTGCGTCAGGCTGTGGTGCGTCAGGCCTGGCAGAGACAGGCTGTGGAGCGTCAGGCCTGGCAGAGACAGGCTGTGGAGCGTCAGGCCTGGCAGAGACAGGCTGTGGAGTGTCAGGCTGTGGTGCGTCAGGCTGTGGTGCGTCAGGCCTGGCAAAGACAGGCTGTGGAGCGTCAGGCCTGGCAGAGACAGGCTGTGGAGCGTCAGGCCTGGCAGAGACAGGCTGTGGTGCGTCAGGCCTGGCAGAGACAGGCTGTGGTGCGTCAGGCCTGGCAGAGACAGGCTGTGGTGCGTCAGGCCTGGCAGAGACAGGCTGTGGTGCGTCAGGCCTGGCAGAGACAGGCTTCGGAGCGTCAGGCCTGGCAGAGACAGGCTGTGGAGTGTCAGACTGTGGAGTGTCATGGTGTGTGTCAGGCTTGAGTTCCGTGAGCACCCACCAGAGAAAACTGAGAAGGTGCTCAGGACCTGGAAGTGGAGGCAGCCCGCCTTCGGGGACCCCCGAAAGCTCTACAGCAGGCTGTAGACCTGACGTGGACTGCTCAGCAGCAGCAGCGCTCTGGAGTCCTGGCGTGGACTGCTCTGCAGCAGCAGCAGCGCTCTGGAGTCCTGGCGTGGACTGCTCTGCAGCAGCAGCGCTCTGGAGTCCTGGCGTGGACTGCTCTGCAGCAGCAGCAGCGCTCTGGAGTCCTAGTGTGGACTGCTCCGCAGCAGCAGCAGCTCCCTGGAGTCCTGGCCTGTACTGCTCCGCAGCAGCAGCAGCAGCAGCTCCCTGGAGTCCTGGCCTGGACTGCTCCGCACGCAGCAGCAGCTCCCTGGAGTCCTGGCGTGGAAGGTGGACGGCAGTAAAACTGCCTTACTGCCGTCTCATAGCCCCCCTCTCCATCTGCCCGATCCTCTCCATCAGCTCCGGAGAGGAATACATGAGACTGGTCTCTCTAAAGGTTTTTAATCTGTTGGGGAAAAAAAAATTTAAACCCCTCCCCCCAGCTCCTCTGGTTTTGCCTCGAAAAACCCAAGCTGGAGTAAGGCGAAGACGTCATGAGCCGGGGGTGCAGCGAGCCTGGGAGATTGTGCTGTGGCAGGCAAAAAAGCAGGCTTACTTGCTGCAGCCCCCCCCGGCCAGCAAGAAGGGAGTTCCCCCATTTCCAGGCATGACGGCAGCAGCCGGGGGGGGACTCCTCGCTGGCTGAAACACAGGAAAGTGCTCCACGCCGGCATTTTTTGCGGCGGGAGGAGGGCGAGGGACTTCACGGGCCCGGACCGGGGTGCGCAGCCAGGGGAGCAGGGGGAGAACGGGGCTGAACCGCCTTCGCGCTCCATCTGCTCCCAGCCAGTGGAGAGGGCCAAGCACCTCCAAATCCTTGGGGAAAGGGTTTCCTCATCGCCCCCCCCCTTCCCGCCGCTGAACCCAGTAAAACCCCAAGGCATCTGCCTTCTGCTTGTCTGCGGGGGGTCCGTAGTTGGCGGAATCATTCTGTTATGATCTGTGCAACGGAGTAAACCCCAGAATGCAGACGAGGAGGCAGCGTGACGGTAAATGAAAAAATTTTATCAAAAAAAAACTCACTCTTAGAAGAGGCAGGAACAAAACAGAAGCCGGCTGGCTTGACCGGCATGACATGGTCCAAAAAACAAGACATGAATGGAGACACAATGATTCCGCAATGACAGAAAAAGGTGTGTATATATGGAGTGAAAACCAGGTGGAGCAAGACAGATTGACAAGGTGCAGGTGAACCCCGGGTTAAAGATGATTTAAAGAACAGAACGTGGCTGGAGAAAAACAGGAAAACTCTTGAATATAAAAAAAAAACTAAAGGCATGACCAGAACCCAAAAACCAAACTTGACAAAACATGAACAAGACTAAAAACATAACCAGAAAAAATAATAAACAAAGCATGATTCAAAAACTGTGAGAAATATAAGAAAAACCCAGAAATCAAAAACCAAACAACCCCAAATCATAACACTAGGGGCCAAAAGTAAAGCAAAATGGCCCTTTATATTTTCTAATGAGGGTGCATTTATTTCTGGTAAAGTTGGACAAAACAGAAAAGTTTTAATGTGGTAAATCAAAGACAAAGAAAGTCATCTAATAATTAATCAAAGTAGAAAGACCTTTATTTTATTAAATAAGATAATGGAGTAAGACGTAGTCTGGAACGCTGGAAATTCAAACAATTTCCATACTTATCCAGACTTGGAAAATAATGAAATTCCAGATCTTTCCAAACTTTTCAAGAGTGCACAGACAGAAACCCTGTGGAAACCATGTGAAAAGACAACAAGGTATGTTTGGTGCTTGCTGGATTCCATTACACTGCCCCATTTCTCTGTCTGTGCTCCATGTCCTGTTGACCCTGTTCAAGACCTGTATGAAAAATCCTTAACCATGGTCATCCCGAGTTCCTGCTAGCATTTTGGTCCAACTCACAAACCACAAAACATGACAACTTAATGATTATTATCCTTAATAACTACTACCCTTCTCTCCGTTCTTTTTTGGCCATGCAACCTCACAACTTTGAAGTCCCTTTCAGATATTAGATGCTAAATTTCCTTTAGTCTCAATAGGCTGAATAAAGCTGTGTCTACCCAACTGTTAAACACTTACTTGGCAGAGGAGATGACCACAGAGTGCTGCTCTGAGTTAAGAATCTTTGTCAGGTGAGTGGCCACTGAGTCTTCATAGGCTGAAATGTGAAACTGCAGGAGAAAAAAACATAAAAAACAATTTGTTGTGGGGGAGCATTCTTCTTTCTTTTCCTGTTTTGAACCTGACCTGAAGTGAAGCAGCATTAAAAAAGTCAGTTGCTTTCCACTCCTACCCATGTCTGTCTGGAGGTCCTGCTGTGTCTGAATGTGCATGTCGATGCGTGTGATTGTCTTTCCGAGTACCTGGCAGTTGTCGGCTCCCTCAGGCGTGGTGGGGCAGCTGTGTTTGGGTGGGATCTTAATCTCATAGGTCATGATGCTCCAACGGTCCAGCATCTTGGTGCTGGCCCTCTCTAGTTTCTCCAGGATCTGGGGCAGCTGGGTGTCGTCATCGCACGAAGGGCCCCAGCCCAGTACCCGGGCTAGATCGTTGCCAGTGCCAAGGGGCAACACCCCCAGCTGGCACTGAAAGGCAGACAGAGGGTTTATTTGGCATCAGTGTCCTACTGCAGAGTGATGTCAGTGGGTGTGTGTGGGTTTTCATGTGTGCCTGTCTGTTTCAGTTAAATGACCTTGTTTTATATAAGTTGGCCAGGAGCAAAGATGTGAAGTTTAACGAGAACAGTGAACAAAGACAAACAGTTTTCCATCTGCTGGTTCCTTTCATGTTCACACAGTTTCTCCACCAATCATTTCTCTTTAAAGGAAACAAAATGTTGCACTTTTTTAGAAGTGGACACAATCATGTTTTTGGTTAGCATTGTGAGCATTACTAAAACAGTAGACCTTGTGTGTATTCCCTGGAGAATTCAACCCTTAACTTTACTTTGAGACTTTCAAAAAGCTGTCATTTCCAAATTCAACATCTTCAGAACAAACAGAAAGCTCAAAAGAATAAAACAGAGTAAGTTTGCTTAACATCATTCAGCCTTGCTGTTATCTACTTAAAACTGTCTCTGTCCAATTATTAGCTGGTCAGTAAAATATCTCCTCCTTGTAATGGTGGGTTCTGCTGCTTTGGTCATACATGCTTAATGATGATGCATTCAGTAACAATTGGAAAATCTTTTTTTCATAAACGTATTCTGACGATGTCTACTATAGATAATTCAGCGTTTCCCCAACCATTATACAAGGGAGGCCCCCCACCCCGCCAATTAGGTAGTATTAGGGCGTTTTAACGGTTGATGTCATTCATTTTATTAGACCACATCGTGAGCGATTTCTGTCCCTGCGTTGTTGCTACTCTACTTTCTATGGCCAAACTTGACAAAAGCTGGAAGAAAACACACTCCTCATACTGTGTGTCACCGATGCTGACACGCTGAGTTAAGTGCGCCTGCACACAGGTGCCAGGTGAAAGCACGCTCCCGACAGCGGAGAGAGAGCAAACAGAAAAGAATAGCGCTAAAACCTGGAAAGCAGACAAGGATATCTGCGGTTTTTAAAAGCGCCAAATTTTGTTTTGATGGTAGAACTTCCTCTCCTGCGAGTAGCAGCAGGGCTAACTCTCCTACTCCTGATACATATGGCGAAGGTAGAAGTACACAAAATAGCCCAAATGTTGACACGCAGCTAAAGTCCAGTCACCACCGAAAAAAAGGTTCTGGTCTGACTTGGCTGTCGGAGGTGAAATAATCCCCCTGGCTATATAAGACTGAGCTTGGTAATTAAATACATACGTAAAGGATAGCTAGAGAAAGACCACAGATAAAAATGACAGAGACAGAAACAGATAAAAGATGTGATAAAGAGAGAGACAGAAAGATGGAGAAATACCTAAGAGAGATGGAGAGACAGTTAAAGAAGATACTGAAAAAAGAGATATGGAAATGATATATAAATACAGTGGTTAGAAGATAAATAAAGAACATTTTAGAGTTTATTTTTTCCTTAGGAATGTTTTGTCAAATATGTAGACAATTATGTAGACAAGACAGAGTCCAAATACATCAGCAGCACATTCATGTCCTGTGCATTACCTGTTTGTGTAGGTTGAGTTTGTCGATCTCTGAAAGGACCCATCCCACACTTCCATCCCCTCCACACACCAGGATCCGGAAGTTGTCAAACTTCTGAAACAGACGCAAACTGACAGAGAAACACATCATACAATCGACTACAAGGCAGTGCGTTGCTTCATCGGTCATCTTTAACTATAAGGATTGGTGGAGATGCCTGAGTTTGTTTTCTCACCCAAGATGTGGACCACCATTGACCAGGTCGAAGACCTGAGCCGGGTTGAGGAGCTGCTTGAAGCGTCGAAGGAATTTCACCCCCTGGTTGTCGCCGCTTTTAGAGTTGACGAAGACCAGGAGGGGACTGGCGCATGATGGAGGGCAGGTGGCCTTCCAAAAGCCTGAAGAGAAATGACTTTTTAAATGTTAAAATTCACTGCCTCACCCCACTGTCTGAAGATATGTAATATAAGTGATACCACTTCCTCTACAAACACATCTATCTATGTTTTCAACGATGGCCTGTTTAGAGCATTTCAATCTGATTCACTTTGAGTATCATAACGTTTAGAAGCCTTCCCATCTAATTAATTAGCAGATGCTTTTGTCTAAACTATATTTCAGTTGATCAAGTATTGTTCAAAGGGTAGTAAATGAATGAATGAGCAAAGAAGTGCAGGTAAAGTCTGTTAAAACCGTTGGTAGTGGAATAGCTGTGCAGGCAGAAAGAATACAACCCTGCTTCTGAAGCTCGTTCCTTCGTTATGAACAAACACTCATCATTCCTAAACCTTATCGAAGCCGTTGGAGACTGCGACTAATGACACATGGTGACAACACGTGCTGTTTCCTATACGCTAATCTGTGGGAGGTAAAGCAACAAGACGCTTTGGTGCTTAAAGCATAATCTTGTCATGACAGCTTTTTGCATATTATAGCTCCCTTCCACCCTCCGTTTTGCTCTTTAGTGTCTGCATCTACACTCTCCTTTGATTTTTCTTCCTTCTGCTTCACCTTCTATGTCATACTGTTGCTTAGGAATGGAGGAAGAAGAGGATGAGCAGAGAAGGAGAGGGAGAAAAAGGAGACAGGGAGCCACGGTACTCCAGCACGTGCTCTAGCTCGTGTCCCCCCTCAGCCAGATAAAACCAAACAGCCCCTTTGCTCTTCCTCGTGTAGGCAGGGGGAATCCTGGTCACGTGAACCAGTGCAGAGGATAGAAAGATGAGCGTATCATCTTTGCTGTTTAACCTATCCATTTTCTCATCTCTTATCTTGTCCTTCTCTTTCATCTGGATGCTCAATCCCCCGTTTTCCCCGTAGTCTTGTCGACTATTCAGGCACCAGTTAGAAGATGGCAGCTTTTCACAGACACAGCGGGCTGTGTTTGTGAGACCTATCGAATGGTGCTGGAGACAGTAAACCAATCCCACAAGCTTATCTGGGTTTGTCTCACAGGTGCTGCTCTAGAATGGCTTTAAAGTGATCTCTGGCAAATAATCGCAACAATACAGTTACACAAGGGTAAACAAATACACTGCTTCCCATACGGTATCATGTTACAACAACAAACATCAATCTAAATTATTAGGATTTTATATGTAGGACTAACACACAGTTGGACCTAATTGTAAAGGGAAGGAAATGCTAAATGTTGTTTACCTTTTTTAAAAAATAAAAATCTAAGAGTAGTGTTTCTAATTTCTAATCAGCTCTACAGAGCTCTCATATGCCTGTAGAAATCCTCTATTTGGTAAATCATGTCCACCTCTGTGTAATCGAATCTTGGTATAAATCCAGCTGTTCTGTTTCTGGGCTCAGAGGTTTGTCAGAAAACATTAACGAACATGAAGACCAAGGAACACAGGTCAAGCTCAAAGCAACATCCCAAGCTTTGAGCATCTCACATAGCTATGTTCAATCTATCATCTGAACATGGAAACTACAGGCCTGCGAAGACATGGCTGTCCACCTAATCTGTCCCATGGTAACTTTGGATGACCCACAGAGATCTACAGCTCAGGTGGGAGAATTGTCGTGATTTCATGTTCTGTAGAGGTTTTGTTTAGTCTTGTGTTTTGGTTTTCTTAATGTCTCGAGTTAACCTGTGTTTTGTTCTTGAGCGGTGTGTCTTCATAGTTTTATTCAACCCTATGTCTCTGTGTCGTTTGTTATCAGTTCCTTTCCCCTGCTGTGTCCTCTCAGTGCCTTAGCTTTCTGTTCCCATCACAGCTGATTATCATCCAGTTAATTAGACTTGCCTGTTCCTTCCTCCAGCAATCATTGTCCCACAATTTAAGTTCCCTGTTTTCAAGAACTCCTTGGTCACTTCTAATGTTCATCATGCCCCCTCCTCACCCTTCATATATCACTGATTTATTCCCTGTTCTTTTCAGTTCATGTTCTTATTGTCTTATTGTTGAACAGACAAAAACTTTCTCCAGATGTGCAAAGCTGATAGTCATACCCCTAAACCCTTGCAGCTGTAATTGTAGCGAAAGGTGATTCTTAGTAAAAAAGTATTGACTCAGGGGACTGAACACAAATGCACAGCACACATTTCAGATTTTTCTTTGTAAAAAATGAACATCACATATTATATTAATTCCACTTTACAATGATGCAATTCTTTATGTTGGTCATCATATAAAATCCCAATAAATACACTGAAGTTTGTGGTTGTGGTAGTGCAAAATGTGAAACTGTTCAAGGAGACTGAATACTACCGCAAGGCACTGTATCTGACCAGCACCATCACAGAATCTATCATTAGCAAGGTGCATGCCCACCTGTCACATAAAGCTATTTTTAAACACCAGAAACCAGCCTCTTCCTGGAACACATACCTGGTTAACACCTTTTATAACAAGCAGGAAGCTCAATAAAAAATAGATTTGATGATGACAGCTGTTCCCAGACTGGTAAATAATGACCTCAAAGGTTGCGGATGCCTTTATTGAATCAGAGCGAATCATGCTCCCGCACCACATCACTTCCATCCCTCCATGTGACAGAACAGTGGGTCAGAGGACAAAGAAAAGAGATCAGCAGACAAATAAGGTGGAATCCCCAGCATTCGCTTCTGAGAATTAACGACTCCTCACAGGTGCAGTCAGGCATCTGCCCCCTGACCCTTTAGAGTGAGTCAGGCAGATTGCACAGGTTACTGCGTGTATAATGCCTACCATCTGAATCGATGCTGTTGAGCGCTGTGGGGGGAATGATGGAGACTTTGCATTGACCCAGAGGACACTTGCGAGGGTACAGGTCCATACAGGCTGTATGCACCTAGAGGAACAAAAAAAAGTTACTCAAGATTCTACAGACAAGACAGAAGATTTCACCTGAGAGCATAATTTAAACATAATTTAAATGGACCACTGTTTTTTGTTGCAAAATTTGTATGCTTGAATGAATAATAAATATGGGCAAATGATCCCCAAGCAACACATTTAAGATGAATTTCATCCTAAGATGTTGTCATGCTGCCTAAAATGTTCTAACATGTTCCTGTAAAGGCACAATCCTGCCTGCATGCTAGTTTCATTTAGCATGGGCTGTTGACGCTGTGGATGTGACAGATGCCTTACCATTGCTTTGCACCAGAGGCAGCGCCAGTCCTGCAGCCTTAGTACGCTGCCACATGTCTTATCACACACGGCACATTTGGCACTGACAGGCAGGTTGCCTTCTAACCACTGATGAGGCATGGCAATCTGTAGGTTTGACACACACATCATAGAAAAGGCTAAAGACTTCTCTTCTGTCTAAATATATAAAAAACAACCGGGATAGTTTGAAACACTCTTTTTACAATAGGTAAATGGCATTGGAAGTTACCATGCCACCCATTTAATTAACACTTCACTATCCTTGTTACTTGGATAATCTTAACTGTAGACTAAAGAATACTAAAATGTTACAGATCATCAAACAAATGTGATTGTCAGACAAAGATAAATTGAGAACACACGAAATCTAGTTTTCAAAGACGATTCCATTTGTTAAGAGAAAATGCCACATTTTTTGACGGCTGGTTTTAATTTCACTTACCACACTTTACTGCCAGAGCCATGACACCAAGAAAGCCATTTCAAGGCTTTGTGCCTATACACAACTGGAGAAAATGTGGAACAGTGATGAATGATCCTCATCCAGGAGGTCACAAAACCCAAAACAGCATCTAAAGCACTGAAAGCCTTGTTTGCCTAAGTTAAGATCAGTAAGACAAGATAAGATAACTCTTTATTGTTGTTGTACCAACATGCAATGTGCAGTATTAATTTGTTTATGATTCAACATTACGATAGACACTGAGGAGAAATGGCATGGGAGAGTTCCAAGGCCAAAACCACTGCTGGCTAAAAAGATCACAAAGGTCTGTCTCACATTTGCCAAAAACATCTTGATGATGCATCAAATGCAAAAAAGTAGGGAAAAGAACGTCATACCAAAAGGCAAACATGGTAATGGGAGTGTCATGGTCTGGTGTAGCATTGCTGCTTCAGGACCTGGACAACGCAGGAAGCAGGACAAGTAAGTCCAGCTCTGAATGCCACTAAGAATACATGCATAAGGTTTTTGGAGTCTCCTAGTCAAAGTTAAGACTTGATAAAAGAAATACTTTTATGAACACTGCATTTTGTATTTACTCAGGTTATCTTTGTCTGGTATAAAATTTGTTTGATGATCTAAAACTGCAAAAAAGCAAAGACAAAAGACATATCAAATGGTGGCAAAGACTTTGTGACAGCTCTGTATTGAAAAAGGAAAAATAAATAGCAAATAGTTGTTTTCAGTTAGAAACCACATTCAAAGAAACTCACCCCATCCTCATCTTCAATTATATCCTTCCCTATAGAGGCCAAGGTCGTCCATTTACAGTTGTTAGTGGCTCTTACAGCACAGCGTTTGTGGGCTTTGAATTTGCACACTAAAAGACACAAATAGGACTGAAAAGGTTCCCACCCTTTACAACAGCTGTCACTCAGCAGCAGCATCCTGCAGTAATACATCAGCTCAATATGCCTGGAGATAGACACTTTAATATGAACCGCTGTTTATTTCTATAAAATAAAATATTAATAATGCAGGAGTCATTGTTCATCTTTTTATAAATGTACTTTATAAACTGACAGTTATTAAGTATGGAAAAAAAATCAAGAAGGTAAAGTCACTTCACTAGCTGGCTCTGTCCTGAAACACCCTTCATCCTAGTACACATACACTATACAAAAGAAGGTCTCATAACCAATACACGAACTTCATATATGTAACATGATGTTCCAACAAAATGTGCTTTATTTCTACATTTGGACCCATGCAAAACACGTCTTCTGACAAATTTTTAAAAATGCCACCATCAATACCGAGAGGCCCTGAGGGGCACGGCTAGCTTTGGGGGATGAGCGGAGGGGTTAAGCGTTAGTGTGGTCAGGAGGACGAGAGGGAGCAGAGCAACGCTGGTAGTTTCGCCATCTTTTCAGGTAGAGGATTTTTCACCCCTCTTTTCAGCAGAGGTATAGGGAGGCTTTTTGGAGCCCAGCGGATCTGAGCCTTATCAGTTCGAGCTGCTGGCTCAAGGGGCTGACTCAGCGATGCCTGAAGCCGGCGCAGCTGAGGCAGTGGAGCACAGAATGGGTCCAGTTTCTGAGTGATAAAGCGATGATAGCAGCATCATTGCTAACATGGACTAACGTTCAAAGCCGTAACAAACTTTCAGAAAGTTTACATTTACACTTAGATTTATATTATCTCAAGTACAGCATGTGATCGAAGGTATAAAGAATAAAACATTATGATCAATGGTCACTATTCAACTCCTGACTCGCCATTGAGGTGGTTTTATAACCGAAAGTGGGGATGTGACGTAGACATGTACCAAGCTGTACCGTTTAGGAAAATTCAACTGCAGTAGCCACCATTTAACCCAAAGAGGGCAGCACTAAGACGGTATCAGGACAATATTGCAGAATTAAACAAGTTTACATGAAAATGTAAAAAACTGCACAGTAACATAAAAATACTGTGGCAACCTTTAGGCTCAATGTGTACAGATTATCTGCAAAAAAAGTTGATTTGGGCTTTGGTTCCACTTTAACCCAAAGATAATTAGGAAAAAACACTATTCTGAATTGTTACAGAGTGACTTTGAAGACTTTCATCTGCTGTGTATTAAGGCTCACATGGTATAAGTGAAGAGATTCATCAACTTTTAATGTGTCAAAGCTGGCTGCTCTAAGTAACAAATCTGAGTGACATGTAGAAAATATAGCATGAACATTTCTCACCCTCATACCTGAACAAACAGACTGTTCTCGCCTTTTTCTCCAGAAGAGACAAAGCACTTAGCAGACTCATGAATAATGCCTGTACTCTGGGGAACTTTCCTTCCAGCCACCCCACCCAGCTCATGTACAACACTAACACACACACACAACGTTGTCTTTCAGCAGTCAACACAGATACTACAGGTCCAAGTCATATCCGGGGGCAGCAATCAATGTTTCTATCTTGTCTACCGCTAAATGCTGTTAGGGAGCATTAGCAGAACATTAAGAGAATTCAGTGGACATGATATCACAGATTGTTAATGGCCAGGCGTCCACAAACCAGACTGAAAGCAAATACTGTCTCTGGGACTTTGAGTGTGTGTGTGTTAAATATAAAAGAACAGAGGACCTCAATAGCACAAATCAATCCCCACTGACTATCCTGCTCAGGATATAAAAGGACATTTTAGCCGTGTTGATTGCTGTAATTGGCTGGCTGCTCTTGAAGTTTAATACAGACATTCTCCTGTTCCCTACTGCTTTAATCTCTTCTCTTCCATTTTCCTCACTGCTCTCATAATATCTTTTCCTCCGGTTTTCTTGGTACTTCTTTCTCACTGTCACTCAATTATCTGTTGGTCAGAAGGCTGGCTTCCACTACAGCTTCCTCCACCTGGGCTAAGCAGCTACCAACTGTTTCAACATGGCTTGTGTAACAAAAAGTTCTCTCTTTTGGATATTTAATAAACACTAGCGATGTCTTCAAAAATAATGTGTTGCGTAAAAATGGACTGTGTCTATAGTAATGGTCCTGTAGCAATACGTTTAACAAGCTGAGATAAACAAGTTCAGGCACAGACAAAACACAAATAATCTTCTCCTTATACAAATCACTCAAAGTATTATCAGGGTTATAGCTGGTCAGGTTTCTAAACCTTTCCTTTAATGACCCTGATTCATGCCTTGGTTAGCTTAGTTTGAGCCCTCTGACTTCAGTCTGTTGTTGGAAAGCTGTAATTTATGCACACATTTCCACAGGTTTACTTGCAATAAACACATTCTGTTGTTAAGTCAAGGCGTAACAAGATCTCATTGTACAATTCCTCAAATTGTTTTATTCGTTTTTGGTAAAGAAAATACACACATTGTGTATACAAATTGTATATATTCACAGATATAAACAGGTTGTAAAAAGCAAATGATCCTGAACATGGCATCTGATACAAAGCTTCCTATTGTTGCAATAGTAAAGGGTTTTTGAAGAAATCTGGACAGAATTTGGTTATCACTAATCCAAAATCTAAAATACTTAAACTTATCAAGAGAATTTAAAAAAAAACCATTGTGAGGTTTATTCTGTTTATGAAAAATTTCAAATAAAAGCACGTTCAAAGTTGTTTTAGCATAAGGGCCACCTCATGGCTACACCGTCACCTTAGCCGGTCAAATCTGGACTGAAATCTCCTATACCGAATACATCTACTTTAAATCAAAGTTTGTAATTTGTGAAATGTTTAATTGTGAAAGAAAAATAAAATGAAGTAATTGTTACTTATTTATTAATTATCTTAATAAACGTTAATGTTATAATCACACTATACCATAATGATAAAATTTTAATAGTAATTTTTATTATTTTAGTGCAGTTATTTATAGAGAATCATCTCAGGTATTGGAAATATTGGTGATAAGAAATTAGAAATCAGTGCATCTCTAACATTTCTAATGGTTAAGCTTTATTCAATGTTTTACAGATTCCATTTCACCCAACACTGTCCCGTGATTGTTTGTTTTGTGCTATAAAAGCTGAATAATTATATTTAGAGCCCAATAGTTAAATATCGCTCTGAGGACTCGGTCTGTTGTTATTTGCTTTCTGCTCTGGACAAAATATGACCTCACTGAAGATGATAACGAACACTAAGAGGAGAGGAACTTTCTACGTCTATCGAAAGTGCAACTTCCTACCATCACTGGTAAACATTAGATAAATTATTATGAGGAACATACAGATGGTTCTCATTATGATCTGCTGCTTGCCACTGATACTTTATACCACCAACTATTAGAAAAAACAAATAAAGTCTCCTCCTCTCTTGTGAACCTGACACCTTTCAACACCCCACCTTACACTTTCCTTCACTGATAGAGGGAGGAGATATGGCGTCATTCACAAGATCCTTTGGCAGTTTTCTCTTTGCTCATGGTAAATGGAGATGGTGGGGATGCAAAAGAAAGTAAGCTGAGTCAATGATTATCTAACACACAGTATGGCAGAAAAGCATATGGCATGGCATAATCTCTTGAGCTGGCAACAGGCTTTCTTTAAATGCTAACTCCTTTCTCTCCCTGCACCACAAGCCGTGAGTCTGATGGGCGTCCCGCTCCACAAGCCAGAGCATTTCAAAGTTTCACGCTGGCTTTGGTAAATCCAATCTGCTGCGATTCAACAGACATTTGGAAGTATAACATTTCCCCCTTTGTGACTCACAAGTTCTTGCACAACAACTACCTTGCCAAAGCATCTATAGGTCCGCCAGCTCAATAGCTTGGCAGTCCTTAAAGATCTGATGGAAAAATGATCCACCTAAGAGTCACTTTGTTCGTGAACATGTGTGTTGCTTGCATGAGGCTCTTAATGTTCAGCCCCCTGCAGTAAACTATTTTGTCTACTGCAGGAGGATGTTGATTGATAGCTGATCCTTTGCTTGCAACAGCACAACATGACATTGGTAACATGCAAGGCAGCATTATGGGTAATTTGGAGGTCATTATTTTATGTACAGAAAATGATTTGATGAACCCAGGGTCCAACAGACACTAGTCTGTTGTAATTATACCACTGTGGTTCTACTGGACAACTCTAATTGCTTTTTGTTTCGCTGTTTTCGCTGTATGCAGTTTACCTTCCTTCTAAATATTTTGTCATGTGTCTCTCAGGGTGCGTGGACGGAGGCTGATTTAGAATATCATTTGAAAACATACAGTGCCTTGCAAAAGTATTCATACCCTTGAGGTTTTTCACAATACAACGACATATTTCAATATATTTAATCAAGAGTGCATGTCTTCAGTACCACAGAAGAGTAAAGATTAAGGAAAATAATTTGAAATGTGTTGTGTGCTTTAATATTCACTAAATACCTTGTAGAACCGTCCTCTACTACCATGACAGCTGCAGCTCTTTTGAGGTATGTCTGTACCAGCTCTACCAGGGTGTTCTGCACTGTGAGTTTTCCTCCACTCACCCTATTTTGCATGTCGGTCAAAAAGTTTAGGTTTAGTAATTGGGTTTCCTTTTGTCTTCATGCTATTTGTTCCCTAATGTTCTCTATCAAACCTCTGAGGCCTTCAGAGAACAGCAGTTGTACTCAGAATAAACTACACACAGATGGACCCTATTTACCTATTTACTTCAAGTGACTGGGTTTTGTGTAATAAATGGGTTAAAGGAGGCTGAGTACTAATGGACGCCACACCTTTCAGTGTGAAAAATTGAGAAACCCATGTATTTTCCTTTCATTACACTGTTATCTGCAACTGTATCTCAGTTTATTATATAAAATCCAACATAATACAAAGTTTTTGCCTGTAACATGACAAAATATGCAAAAGGTCAAGGGCATAAATACTTTTACAAGGTCCTATAAACCTATATTTGAACTGTTTCTCTGCCTGCTGTTTTAACTTCCTGGAAATTTAATTTTGACCCATTGTGCTACAATCCAAAAAGACAGAGGAAATAATCCTACTTTAGTGTTCCCATGTGTGCCAGTAAATATATAAAGTGTTGTTTGGTATTTACCTTCGCAGGAGAGGCCATGAGACGTGACCCCGGACAAGCTATCTTTACAGACGTTGCAAAAGGTGGGTCGTGCATGGGAGCAGGCGTACCAGTTGTGCATCCCTGAGAAATGTTCCACATTAAACTGAGCCGTCTGACAAAGGAGAAGTTAAAATAGGTTGGCAGCACTGAGAAAACAGTCAGAGAAAAGCAAGCACAGTGCACTAAGTGATAACAATCAACACATTCTCATTCCCAACTTGTCACGGGGTGACACTCTGCCGAGAGCCCCCCCCCCTTTCAGTTTTAACGCATTGGCTGCTTCTTTGCCATCACTGTCTGATGCACAGAGAGCTGCTCTGCCTCCTGAGTATTGCTAGTTATCTGCAGCTGAAATGACACTAAATGACATTTTAAAACACAGGCTTACAGATAGTGGAGCCAGGTGGAAGGAAACATCAGAAGTACCTCTGGTGATTCTTTTTTACCTTTCTTCTACTGCTTTGACTCTGATGCATTGATGAAGATTATAAAAACAACACAGCTGTCTGGTAAAATATTTAGATTTTATTGCCGAGATCTGCCAACATACACCTGGCCTGATCTATGTGTCTTAAATTGGAGCTAGAGTTCTATTTCGATAGGCTTCGCCCTTTAAGGCTATCGCTATACTCATAGAATCTAGGGTTACAGCACATAACCAACGATTTGCTCACTGTGGTGCATAATATCAGTAACAATATCTCTCCAATATCATGTTTACCAATAAAGGTTGTACAGCAATGAGCGTGCTAGGAATAAAGTCGTTTCTGGTTGAAAAGATTACAGTTCTATAATTTACAATCGTTAGTGACACCATGTTACAGAGAAATTACCATTAAAATATTTAAAACCATGTTTCAAACGCAGCACATTAGTAGTAGGGGTATTTCAACCAGGAGATAAACGCACTGTAGCTGTTTTCGTCTCTGTTACATGTAGAAGGAAACAACATGAGTAGTCTACTGTTCACAGCTGCTACTAGCTGCTTAGCGACCAATGAAAAGTAAGGTAATGATTAGTTAGATGGTCAGGTATTTATGTTTCACATCTTACTAGCCTTTCGGATTTCAAGGACTACAGCATTAGAGCCAATCATCTGCTTATGCTACGAGTTTTACTAGTAATAGTGATGTTGACAAAAACATTTTTGCTGCTGGCAACACTCTTACTAAATTACTTCCAGCCTGTAATAACACTCCTTGCATATTTTTATAACATTTGAACTAAACTGTGATAATATTGATAACTGTGAAGAATTTGCGTACAATAAATTCTACATTTTCAAACAGTTACATGCCTAGTTTGCGCTACTGGTTTAATGTGATACAAACTGGGTTAAGTCCTGCAACTTTTACTAGGTTTTAGATTTTTGGCAGCCGTGTTGGATTTTGAAGTCAGGGCTGGAGGCTGAGCTCAGATTTTCCAGACTTTCCAACTTTAGGAGGTTCTGGTTGTGTTTCCGAGAACAAAAGGAATCCACCTTTACACGAGTCTAGGAAAGCTGCAGGGGAACGTGAGCTGTAAACCATGACCGGGTGTCAGTATGAGACAAGTTGGGACTAAGAATGGGCAGCAAAAAATATCCATTTCTGTTTGTCACTGTTACAGATAATTAAGCACTAAGGCTTTTTGACACGAGATAAAATAGTGAACATATCCAGTTTCAGTCTATTCTTAACTTGGAAGCCTTTCCTGTAAAACAACAAACATTTAATTGCAACTTAATTAGGAAAACAGTTGTATTCAAAAAGCAGACAGGGTCTCTATCAGGACCCCTCAACCTGTGACATCTGAATGCAACTGGATCACTGGAAGCTTCAGTACATCTGGATGTCAGGACCCTGTGGAGGTAATGAGAGTGGTGCACTGTCCCAGCGTGGGCGTTGCGTCTGCAGCAACTGGCACAGCCCCGTTCCCAGTTTGTGTTTTGTAAGTGGAACTGTAACAGGTGCTGGTAAATGGGACATTCTCACAGCGCCACATAGGAGAAAGGCTTTAAATCAAAGTCTGTCATCTATGCATCTCAGCTGGGTTGTTTTTGTGTGTGCACATGTGTGTTCCCTGTGGTGAGCCGCGCTCAGGGGTTGCTGCTGCACTGCAGTGCAGTGAGGGGGTGAGGGATGGGGTCTTATATAAGATTTCCCTCTCAAATCAGAGCCGCTGTGTGCCTGTACTCCTGTCCCTTGGTCCTGAGCATGCCGGAACCCGTCACTGTCAGAGCTCAGCCCGGAGCCTACATCTCTGTTGACAGCAGGGTCTTCCAGAGAACGATGGTTGATTTTTGCGTCATAAATTGCACAGAACTCAACTGTTGTGCTGTAAGGTGGCTAAAGATGGGATTTCATGAGACTGCAATTGTAAAAAACAGGTGCTGTCAACGGCAGCTTGCTTACAGTTTTATTTTCTAAAACACCAATAGGTAAAGAATTAGTTTTTTCTTTAATTAGCTGCATTTTTTCCACTGTGGTAGAGTCTTTGCTCTAACATCCCCATAAAGGTGTGCACATGTGACCACATCAAGTCTTTGAAACTTTTACACATCCGTCCAGACATTTCTTAAAGCATTTTTTTTCACCGTAGCAACTTAAGGTTTCATACTGTTTTCCATCAAATCTATAAACTATCTACTGAAAAGCAGTCTGCAACAGAGGAGGATTCGCCTAATGTCAGATCTATTGTTGCTGCAGCACTTTCTCTCAACGCTCCCCTCCTCTCTTCTAATCCTCTCCTATCCTGGACATGAAAAGGGAACCCACTCACAAACAAAATGTGGCACAGATCTTATTTAGAAAGTGGCCCTTACCTCGTAATGCTCTCTGGACTGGACGGACTTGAGTGAACTGATCCAGTCCTCCATCTCTTTTCTGTTCTCGGCGCAGAGGATGAGCCTACGGAACGGGGTGATCACCTGGAGAGAGAGGCAGGGCTACTGTGAGGAAGTGAAGACGGACCAGGCTGTGGCTGAAGTGAGAGGGGAGCGTTTCCATCGCCTTCTCTCCCCCGCCCCGCGGTGCCTGTGAGCGGAGAGAGAGAGAGCGATGGGCTCGGTCGTTGAGACGGGGAGAGGATGAGAAGCCCCCACCTCCCTCCATTTATCTAGCTCCTTTTAACTCGTGCTCACTTACACCTTCTTGAGTTGGCAGCTTGCTTCACCTTATCATCCTTCTCCCAACCTTCTCTTTATCTCCATCCTTCACGCTGCTTTGTGGTAGAAATTTACTGGCAGACAAAGATCATTAGTATGTGTCTGTGTTTAAAGGAGAGTCCCTGGGGATAACCCAACAGACACACAGCCTCCTCTCATCACTCCATCACTTATTTATGCTCCACTGACTCTTCTCTCTAAACTGGGATTTCCTGTTCACAGCAGTGAGAACAAAAACACAGAGCATCAGCTTATAAACAGGTAATGTTACACTAATAAATGTAACTTCACCCTCATTAAGAAACGCTAGTGAAGAATGATTACAGCATTGGCACCCTGACCAGGATTTAAACACAAATATCATCTTAATTTGAAAAATGTGACAGCGTTGGTTTTGTTCCAATGATTTATGTGGACATGTGGAATAAACTGGATCCAGAAAGGTGTCAAAATAAGGACATGAAAAAAATACTGCTTTAAAAGAAGAGACCTAGATCTGCGGGACTTCTAAAGTATAAAATTATGAGCTGAAAACTGACTTTTATAGAAGAAAATGTTCATCTTTTAAACCTCTAACAGGTCCACAGAATGATGCTGTCACCACCAATTTTCACTCAGATTCTCCCACCTGAGCGGTGGATCTCTGCAGCTCATCCAGAGTTACGGGCACCTAACTGGATTATACCGAAGTCTCACACATATATTCACATTCACACCAAGAAAAGAGCACCAACTTTGGGCAACAAAAACCCTACCAACTCTGTGAAAGCTGAATGCCACATTGTCATGGCTCCTTGTCCTTCTCTGACCATGGTTCATCCTTCTCTCTGTCTTAACAACAAAGGATGAAGTCTGGAAAAACTCACACAGCCAGTCTGGACATTCACACCAGAAACAAGATGCTGCATAGCTTTTCTAACTGGTGGGGAAGCACGCACAGTAAAACCCCTCCAGATGGTCCAAAACACAGCAGCGCATCTAATCTGCCTACCCTACACACACGGCAGTCTCAGGGCAGACTGGTTCATTCATGGTTCTACAATAGTGGATCTAGTTACCAAATGCTACGAAAGCAGGGTATTTCACTTTGCATTCAAGAATCCCTTAAAGACAGCTTCCCTTCCCTTATCATATGCTTCCAACAGGATTTGTTATTAAACTGTTATTAAACATACAATACTTTGCTTTGGATAAAAACATAAGACTAATGAGTAGATGTAAAACACTGATGTATGCAGCTGTTACCACTGTTGCCTTGCAACAAGGAGGTCTTGTGTTCGAATCTCGGCCTAGGGTCTTTGTGCATGTTCACCCTTTGCATTCATAGGTTCTCTTTGGGTATTCCAGCTTCCATTCACAGTCCAGAAATATGCATGTTAGGTTAATTGGTCTCTCTAAATTGCCCTTAAATGTGTGTGTGTCTCACTGTGGTGCTGGGATCGAGTGGTGACCCATCCAGGGTGTAGCTCCACCTCTCACCCAATGATCGGCCATTATTTTTGACACCATGTTTTCATCTCTGCTCTTGTTCTCCACAGGGATTGGCAATGTTGTATCATTTAATGCTATCAAAGGAAAAGGAAAAATGTGTTTAAACTATACCCCAAAAACGGAAAGACTGGGATTGTTATTTTCTGTTGGCCATCAATACTTGCTGCATTTAATTGAGTACAATTTTAATTTAGTAGTGCAGTTGCAACTAGTGAAAGTAATTAAAATAATGAAGTAGTATATTTGACAAAGGCTACGTTTCATTTTTAGAGCAATAATTGTGCTTGTAAGGCTCTGACTTTATCCAGATAAATAAAGACCGTGGTGATAGTAGCAGCACTGTTAGTAGTAAACCCAACACATCACAAAAATATTGTGCTACAATTTCAAGCGTTTATCATCAATAGCTATTAAATACAATATATATAAAAAACAACTTAACAACAGCATCCAGCCTATCTGATGTGTCACTGGGGGAGATGGAAACCCCTGAGTTATTGAAAATAATAACAATGCACACACACATCTATAACTTTAAGATTTTAACTGATCTACTGATTGATGGTTAGATGGTTAGCATGATAGACTCATAACTAGAAGCTTCTGGGCTTGCGCGGCGCTGATGGTGTAGGGGTTAAGCACACGACCATAGGCAGAGGCTACAGTCCTCAAAGCAGCTGTCCTGGGTTCGAGTCCGGACCTGGCGACATTTACCGAATGTCTCCCCCTCTCTCGACCCCTCTTTCCTGTCTGCCTACTGTCAAAAAAATAAAAATAAAGGCCACTAGTGCCGAAAAATATCTTTAGAAGCTTCTGGGCTCACTTTCTAAGAGGAGCTTGCATGTTCTTCCACTGCTTGTGTGGGTTTTCTCCAGATACACTGACTTCCTCCAAGGATTAAGCAACTTCAGATGAGGAATAGATGAATAGATTCATCTTCTATTGGGATGATGTCACAACCAATTTAACCATGTTCCAGCTGTGAGTTGGGAAACCAGTGCCATTTGCTAATTGTTATGTTTAGTGACCATGCTAACTACTACCAGCAATACAAGCAGGCATTTAAGTCGTTATCTACGTTCAAACACTAGAACTGCTGTCACTCTGTTTTCCATTTGGTGACGTTGGGGTTTTAACAAAACAGGTCTTATGTGGGTTCAAACATAGAGAAGTAAAGTCCTGCAGTACAGAATTTTTAATATTGTGTGTAACGTAAGTAGAGAACG
>JAHHUM010002599.1:1213184-1400772 GCA_036173005.1 Crenichthys baileyi
GTGGTTCAAATGAAGTCAGAGAAAGCAAAGAATTATGAAAAGCTTTTTAAAAGAACTATGTGTACTTTACTACATGTCTGCCATTCAAGGCTAGGCTGCGACAGAGTGAGAGAGAGCAAGGCTTTTAGTAAAAAAAAAAAAAGCAAAGCTGAATGAACAGCAAAGTTGCTCTGTTTTATCATTTTAAGCTTTTAGTCTCTGTTTGTCCTGGAACATGCTGGATGTGGAAATGTTAACGGTCTTTTGAAAATTAAGGTATTAAGGTAAGGAACTACAGTACGTCCAAAATGTTTTGTACCCCTGTCAGATTTTTGTTTAAAGTGATCTTTAAATTTTACCAACATGTTTCTTTTTCTGACTAAAGGTAATATTAACATTTTGGAGTGGGCCAGCTAGAGTCCAAACTTGAATCTCATATAGAATCTGTGCAGGGAGATAAAAATGAGGATGATGGCAAGGAGGCCTTTCAACCTCATAGAATAGGAGCTCATAACCAAACATAAATTGTCGAAATCCCAGAGGAAACATGCAAAAGAGCTGCTGAGCAGTCATAAGAGGAGTCTGACTGCTGTCATGCCACTACAGATTTTTCAATAGAAGAATACGGTCATATTTAATAAATTAGAACATGCGCTCCCATTGGGCTCGTTTAAAACAGCCTTTAGGTATACCTTTTATTAAGCCCAACTTTCTGTATTAAAATGGTCTGATGTAATATTCTAAGAGGTTAGTGTGCCTGACAAGGCATCGATGGGGCTGAAGATCTAAGAAGAAAGGAAAAGAATTAATTAACGTTCTGAGCCTAGAGAGAAGGAATAAGTTAGTGTGCCTGACAAAGCGTAGATGGGGCAGTGCTTGACAAGGCGTAGATGGGGCAGTGCCTGACAAGGCGTAGATGGGGCAGTGCCTGACAAGGGGTAGATGGGGCAGTGCCTGAGAAGGCGTAGATGGTGAAGATCTAAGAAAAGAAAAGAATTAATTAACGATGGTGCCTGTAGAGGAGAAAAATTAGGCGGAGACTGAGAAGAATAGGTGTGAAGATTGGATCTGCAGCTGAAGGATGTCGGGGGATGAGGACCTAGGAGGATTAAAAAGGTTAAATCAGCAAACTGATTAAAAGGAAGAGGCAGATCTGAAAGGCCAACCACCACCAGTTAGTGCAGGAAGCTCATACCTAAGAGCTGGGAGATTGTTGAACCACTAGCACAGAGTGGAAGTCTGGCGACCGTGGCTGAAGAAGGCCAACGGCCGAGTTGATGGAGGGAAGCTGTATAAACGCTTGGGTTGCTGCTGTAGAGGCAGCTCCAATTCTAAGTGACTTGAGACCTGACTAGGAGGCGGGTTGTACTAGTCTAATGGTGCGTTCACACCGAACGCGGATTCTGCGATGGGGGCGGCCGATTTACATGTTATCCCTATGTAGAAGGCGCGTTCAGGAGTGGTGCGGTGCGGCGCGGAGGAGACGAAGGACGCGGCGCGAAGGGCGCGCAGAGCGATGCAACAGCGATGGACGAGTTGAAAAATCTGAACTTTTTCCAAAATTCGCGTTGCGACAACTAATCAGGGACTTGATGTGGCTGTGAGGTAGGGTGAATGACAGCAGCGGAGAAGAAGCGGTTGTCAGTGATGGAGGACAAGATTATAGTGGCGGTGTGAGTTGTATGACTCAGAACTAATTACTTTTACCGAGACAAGTACAGAAAGGACCTGGCCTGGTTATGTTTAGGCACAAACATCTTATATTTAGGAGATGTGGACATTAAAAATCGGCTGTTTTTTTATTGAGCTGAGGTGTATTTACTCACCGAAGTTCAGCAGCAGGGATACAGCGCCAGTAGACTGTGGTGAAGTTAGTTTGAAGTCGGATGTTCAAGCTCCGCGGAGTTAGCGGCATCTAGCTCACGGTTGATCCGATTCAGGCACTCAGATTTTCCACAATTGTTTGGTTCGGAAACTTATTGACGTCCCTAGTGAACCACCGCACGTCAGAAGTGGGAGCAACAGAGAGCAGCTAGCCGAAATCTGGGTGCCTGAATCGGATCGGCCGTGGGTTGGATGCCGCTGGCTCCGTGGAGCTTGAGTGTCCGGTGTCCGGCTTCGGGCTGGCTTCACTGCAGTCGCCGGTAGTTGGTGTCCCGGAGGCCGATTCGTGTCCCAACGCGGGTCAGCAGATCTTCGAACTGGGTCCTGGATAGACGGAAGTACCGCTGAAATCGACCATCATCCAAACGCTGCTCCTGGAGTAGGTGGTGGTACTCTCCGAACTGTTCCTGTCCCTGAAGAATAATGACGTCGGCGGCATTTTTCGGCTCTCCACAGGTAAAACACCGTGATTATCCGTGAAATCCATGTCCGGCATGTTCAGTTGAAAGCAGCCTGCAGCAGATGGCAACTCCTGATATTTGATGACGCCGAAGGGTTGCCGCTTGTTGACATTTGGCAACGCGGCGTTCACGCGGCAAGTCAAGCGGCCAAAAGTACACAAATGAGGCGAAATATTCGCAGAATCCGCGTTCGGTGTGAACGCACCATAAAGATGCCTCAAAACTTAAAGAACCAGGAGGCAGACATGGGGGCTCCTTCTAGAGTGAGAAAGAAGGGGATGCTTGGCAAGCTAAGTTTGCAATGTTTTAAGAGTGGATTCAAGCATGCGTGAGATGGGCAGAACGGGCCATCGAGGCAAACATTAGAGATGAGACATGGGTCTTTCCCTTTGGTATGTTAAGGTTGAGTTTGAATTGATCAGGATAGAACTTGAGGTCTGAGAAAGCTAAATTTCTAGATGGAACTAACAAATTGATAGGGGAAGTAAATTCACCTAACCTGAGAAGCCCGTAGAAGGCTTGAACATCATAGGGTTAAGATTAGATATGTCTTCCCCCAACAAAAAGCCAAGCAAGACCGAGCTGAAAGATATACGAATGAAGGGGAAGAAGGGAGGGGAGAAGAGTGGATGAAGTGAGCCTGACAGGCGCAGAAGAGGAAGGATGAGAAACTGGCTAAGGGAAGAGGGGAAAGGAAACATAAGAAGATGATTGTAAGAGCTAAGCAGAGCCTTGGAGAGGGAATGGTACAACCTGATTGGCGTGAAGGATGTAGAATCAGCTGAGCCTGACGAGGAGAACAGAGAGTGAGACCTATCGAGCCTGGTAAGGCGTGGAGGGGATATGAGACTAGGTATAGAGGGTGCTGACCTGAGCGAGCCTGACACGGAGTAGAGGGAAAATTATGAAAGCCTGACTAGGCAAGAGGATGAGAACTTGCAGAACCTGACGAGGTGAGCAGAAGATGAGACTTGGACATGCCTGACAAGGCGTGGAGGGGAAATGATGTAATCCTAATAAGGCGTGGAGGCCTGACTGTAACTGACAAGGTAGCGAATGAGGGATCGGCTTGAATGAAGGAGTGTGAGAGGGAAAAAAAATAGCTGCGCCTGACATAAACTTGAAAGATTTTAATTAAAGGTTCTAAGTTGTACTGGTTACTCTTACCTTTATATGAATTTCATGAAAAGTTATTGTTTCTTCCATACCTCTGTCTGTCTGAGGGGCTCACTGAGGCACAGATGCACAACGCTGTTAGCAGCTGCTAAATGTGCAAACCTAATCTTGCAAGTGCCACCATTTCTAAAAGACACAAAGATAGATCTGCTCTACTGAGCAAATATGGCTTCCTACACTGTTGCAGATTCCCAACATAAATTAGTTGTTAAAGTTAAAACCTGCCAATGTTATGAATGTGAACGAGGAATTCAGCCAGACAAAATAACTAATTGATCTCAAATCAGTTTGTATTATGCGGATTGAGTGGAGAAAATAATATTTGAAAAAACTGATTGTAATATCTTCACGCTACTAAAGCCTTGCATTATGTGTGACTCTTCAGTCACACTAAGAGCTTCGGAGATCGAACCTTGAGGAACTCTGAAAGCTGCATGAACCAAAGTCCAAACTGGTTTGCTGTGTGGGCCAACGATGAGTGGACCCTTAAATTAGACACGCTCTTGTCCAGTTCTTTAGATTTGGACTGAGAAAACTGACTGTCCAAGCGGTCCGACAACTTTAAATATCTCCAACTTTTGTTGGAGTAGAACTCCAAAATATAAACATGAAGCCCTTCTTTAAACTACTGAGAGAGCAGCAAACCTCGATGAGTGTTAAAGATTAATCAGCTTTGTTGACAATGTAAACTGGATTAATGCGCTGCCCCTGCAGAATCTAGGAACGGAGCCTAGGTGGGACGTTAGAATGTGTGGGAGCTTAGAATCTGCCTGAGCGAAAAAGAGAAGTGAGAAACACTGAATGCCTGAAATGTAGCTGAAGGTTGAAAAAAGGAATGGAAATAAATGGAGTGATGCATCTCACCTAGAGACAAGCAAGGCCGGGCGTTAGCGAGGTGAACTCCGATGGGAGGGGCCGAGGAGCAGGCTAGGCGGCGGTAGAGCGGAGAAGAGGTAGCTGACATGGCCGAATTGAAGGCGAACTCCGGAGATGTTGAGTGAGATGAATGGAGCGCTGGATAGAATCCATGGACGATATTCATGAAGCAGAGAAGATTGAGGGATGACTGGAGTAGAAGAAGACGTCGAAGCTTGAGGTGCGGGAGGATCGGTTTGAGAGACGAAGATCAGAGGAGAAGCTGTATGCAGAAGACAGGCAGGAATGTGCAGCGGGAGCCAGGGTGGTGGAGGTCAACCTCGGCGACGCTTGGCAGGAGGATTTTAAGGCACTTCCGGAGGAGGTGGAAGGGGGAGGTGGAAGGAGAGAATTATGCTGCGGCAGGAGCGCAGAGAGCTGAGCAAGGTGGGATAAATCCAGATCGGAGTCAGGAGACATGCAGCACAGTCTGGACTTGGAATGACGGAGAATGGACACCAAAGCGGGAGGCCAGGCGAATGGTTCTGCGAGCTAGTGAGGAGGAAGGAGGGCGAACATCCGTTGCGAACAACGAGAGGAGCCACCAGATCGTCAGACTGAAGTCGAACATGACGTGGCTGAACGTCAAAGTTCAGCTGCAGAACGGAGGGTTTCATGGGTGAAGATCTTTTAAAGTGGAGCCTTGAAAGATGATTGGCCAGGGAGAAATCCAGACTTGACGCTGATTGGTGGAGCAGAGCCGCATGGAGGAGTAATCAGACGAAGCTGGAGGTGATGGTGAGTCTTCCATGTTGAATTTCCGTTTAAACTCCATTACACAGAGAGAGAGAGAGCTGTTTTAGTAATGCTAACTATGTTAATCGCTATGGTAAGATGCTAACGCCAGGTTAAAATGTCACCTCTGTAGTAGTTTTCTTTATTTTAGAATACAAGTTAAACCCTGATTTAAAGCAGCTCCTCTTCCACACACACCATGTGACGTTGCCTCTGCTCCAAATATAGCTAATTAAGGACCGCTGACAGCAGAAAGCCAACAAAGACATTTTTTGAACGCTGATCTTCTTGTATTATAGATGATGAAGGTGAGATAAGAAAAGGTCAAACCTGGGCAAGAATCAAGTGTCCTGCTTTCATTAAAAAAACTGAGAATCCAGGATTCCTGACTCATCAACAGAGCACCTATATAAGACTTTTACAAGGAACCATAATTTTTTTAGGTCTTTGTAAAAGTTGGCACCCTTTTATTTTGACATATTCTGATCTGTTCCCTTATGTGATGACATCAGAGGCACATGCATGTGGAGGGTAAATTGTATCTTGATTAAACAACACTTTACCACAAAATATAAAAATCAATAGAAAACCTGACCATAAAATGTCGTTATACAGGTGAGAAACTACATGTGAAGTGAGTTTGTTTGATTTTGCTGACCTGTCTAACTAGGAGCTCTAAACACTCTAAACACAAATGCAGGACTGACAGCAGCCCCTGCATTTCTAAATCTTACAAAACAAATTGAAAAATAGTTGGTCCCTAATACCAAACAGCAACTGAAATACACAAAGAAAACCAGTGTGCTTTGTTGTGAGTTTCCCTGTAAATTTGCAGGGGGAATGCTGTAAGAGAGCCAATCTGAAAGACGAGAGGCGGGCTTTCCTGGCCAGTCTCTAGTGTTTGGGTTGGGCTGAGTGCTACCTCACATGGAGCTCAAGGTGCTCCATCTACAAGCTACAACAGCCTCATCAATACACACACACACACACACACACACACACACACACACCACATCAAAATGACAGTCTAAGCAAGTGATGAATAAGCTTAAAGACAGAGAAGAAAATCAGCTGGCTGCTAAAGCTCCATCTTCAGATACACAAACAGAGAAGGCTACATCAAGCCAAGACACATGTGGATAGAACATTTTGTTCAGATGCTTTACTCTAAATTTGTAATAACAAACTTATAACTCTGTTATTTAAATAAATCACATTAATTATTTTATTAATGCGCAATGGTCTGCATGTGTGTTTGGTTTGTTATGTTAATAGTTGTAGGTGGAAGCTTTAATTGCCAGTCTGGAAAAAGTGAGAGAAAAACGATTCCCGTCTCTAACTGTATAGTAACTGTTTCTGATGTTGATGGTATATCCAGAATGTCCTTGCTCTCTCCCCTGAGGAGACTTCTGCACAACACACACATGAATGTGCATGAAGCATGAAGCATCTCTGCGCTGACATGACTCAATGAATTCTATGAACTACTCAACCAAGCAGCACCAAACTGCACAGAGGACGCCAGCAACATCAGTCATCCCCCTCAGGGAGCAGAATGGCAGAGCGACAGACAAACAGACAGTGCACATTTTCATAAAGAAGCAATGTCTCTGCTATGGACTGTAAAGCCTGGTGTTCCCTTGTTGCTGTAAACTATTGGCATGCATGTTAAACAACAGTTGCAGCTACATTACCTTTCTGCTTCACCATTCCTCCGCTTTAGTCTGCATTTCCCTGCCCTTCTTCTGTCTCTGTCCTTCCTCTACCTTTTTTCGCCACTGCTCCCGCGACGTCCCCCCCACCCCACCAGGGAGAGCATGCGTATGAATGCAGTCAGCGGCAAAGTGACATCACTCCAGGATTTCCTTCGCTGGTCTAGCTTTCGGTGTGCTTGCCTTTGCAGTCTCAAACTGCAGTCACTCATCAGTAATAATACATTCAGGACCCTCTTTCATCTCTACATTCTTGCCTTTTTTTCTATTTCTGGCTCTTTCAAGCTCCCTCCCTCCTTCACTTCCTTCTCTTCTTGCTCGCCCTCCCTTTGAGCACCTCAGAAGGATCCTCATGAGGGCAATTTTCTGCATTTATTTTACCTTTATATAACAGAAACGTTCGTCCTAACCCAGCTCCATCAGCAATATTGAAGCATCCAAGGTTTTTGTTTCTGAACATGTAAATACTACAACCATTAACATCACACCATCTCAGTTCCTAATCCATGTCATAGCGCACATGCAGCAGGCACACGTAGGCACTCAGTGAAGCGTTTCAAGGCGCTGCTAAAAATAGCCACACGCTCCCCTCAGGGCACTACTCCCAAGCCTTCCTCCTCTTCCTCTTCAGTACTTTTTATAGCAACATCCCTGGGGAGGAAGAGTCATTTATAGAAAGCAGAGGGCACCGCAAACTCTTTCACTTTCAGTTTTTGTCCTATTTGCTCATAATCCTTGTGTACTTCATTTCCCTGCACCTCGTTCAAATAAAACCAGCAACAACTTACAGCAGCATCACTTGTTTTCCTCCAGAGGACATGTTTTGGTGAGAAGCATGTGAGAAACGTATGCTGGTAAATGAAACAAAATACCCAGAATGCCATGGAAAGCCCATTTTCCTCCACACCCTTATAATAATCCACCTGAAGATGTAGTGACTGTGAGCGAGTGTTGAGGACATTTGATGTTCAGTAACAAACAAAATATCTTTGTCACTATAAAGCATGTGGCCATTAAATAATGCTTGCATTGCCTTTAACAAGTTAGCCTTTTAAAGATTAAAAATCTGCTGTAAAATGATCATGCTTGTGTTTTATTAACCGGAGTTCCACTAAAAAAGGGGTTTGGGTTAGTATTACATAACACTGATAGTATTTGGTGAAAAGAAAGGTATAAAGTAATTTCCCATCGGGATAGTAATTAATTATTATTCATTCAATTTCGATTTCGTCAAAATCATGAAAGTACCAGAAAACAATTATATTCTTTCATACTATTACTTTGTCATATTCCACTTTGCCAGTACGCTCTTAATTTGAAATGTCTCGGAGGTGATAATCGCTTCCACCTCTCTCAGGGTAAGAACCCACATGCCATGTGCATTCTTGTTTTGAATAGTCAGTGTCAGCATAGATATCAGAACAAGTGAAGGAGAGTGAAAGCAGCATCACCATATAAATTGATGCATCGTAGGTACCAAACATCTCACTGTAGATGGCACGATTTCACACCTGGAATAAGTCAGACTGAAAACAACCAGAACTGCTATTTGAACATTAAACGAGGGCGTATCAGGGAACATTTTCTGTTTCAAGGCAAGCCACTGTACTCCAAGTGCAAAAATTGAATAACCAGTATTGATGAAAATAATAATTTTCACAATTATGTTTTTCAGTAAATAAGGAGCCCTATTTGCCCCTTACAAGATTTATTCTATTTAATTTAATATCAGAAAACAATAACCTGAGTAAATTTGAACTAGCAATTTTCAAATGATAATTTCCTTTTTTAAGGGATAAAAAGCTTCAAAACCAACCCAGCCCCAGCTGAAAAGTAATTGCCCTCCTTTTAAATTAGGAATTATCATCATTCAGACAGCTAAACTTGGTGGCGGCTGCGTGACCTTCTGGGGTTGCTATAGTTTTTATTTCTGCTCCATATTGGAAACTCCCATCAGTTCATGGTCTTCAGGATAAGCACACTTGGGTTACTAACTGACTGAAGGTTTTGGAGTGGCCTAGTCAAAGTCTGGACTTAAATCTCGTTGAGATGCTGTGGCATTCAGATGTGACTGTTCATAGTCAAAACCCCTCCAAGGTGGCTGAATTAGGCCGATAAAAATGGATTTGATGATCTGAAACATTGGAGAAAAAACTGAAGAAATTTGTAAGGAGGAAAATAATTTTTCACAGCACTGTATGGGGCAGGAAAACTAGCACTGCCCATCAGCTTGAGCACAACATCCCAACAGGGAAACATGGTGGTGGCAGCATCCTGATGTGGGGATGCATCACTTATTGGGGTTGACTGTGTAAGCTGAGTGTTTCCATTCTAACCTCAGCTGTCACTTACATTCAGTTTACTTTTGAACCAGGAAAGACCAAAGCAGACAACAGAAGGGCTAAACAAATTAAACAGGAGTGGCTCCACTTTATCCTGTCAGTTTAAACCTGACTGTTATTCTTGGTAAGTATTTTAAAAAATACTTTCCTAATAAAAGCTGGGAGATAGCACTGTCTTTAACTAAACCTCAGAAATCATACACAAACACTGATGTCACCTTTGCTCCTTAGTTAATGTAGAATGTATGACTGGCTTCTAATACTGTATAGTTACAATACAATGAATCAAGGACTTCATAGTGAAACATGTAAATCTAGACTTTTTCTTTTACCAATATCATGTTGGACAAAGCTACAATTACCATAAGACACACTGTTATATTTTAAGGTTTGCGGTCTGGCCATTTGTGATTTGTGAAAGCTTTTTACGGTATTTGGGATACGTAAGATTTTGCTCCCATCTTATCTTTTCATGCACCCAGTATCTTGTATGGTTTTGTCTCTTTAGCTGGATGTATCTCTGCTGTTAATTACCGTGTCTAGAAAGAACTGACTCAATCAAATCTACTGTTTGCAGATCACAGCTTGATCATATTGAAATCAGAACCGGCCTTAAAAGTGTGCTTCAGGCATAGCTAGGAACACCAAAGAGGTTTTAGAACAACAAGTTTCTAAAGCTAGCATTTGTGTAAGGTTTCCATTCTTCTTTTTTCACAGGCTGCAATGTTAGTCCACCAAACCTTTAGCCAACAAACAGATCAAAATGTAAAACAAAAATGGAGTACTGTTGTTTTGGTTGTGACTGTCATCTCCACTGTGACATAGTGTGAATTAAATGTGTATTAAGACAGCAAGAAGAACTCACTGTGAAGCTGTTGTTGACATTCTTTGTGCTGGACTCTGCAACACTGGCATCTGATAGGTCCACCTCATCAAAGATAAGGGACTGCAGCGAAGACAGGGATCAGGTATAACGAGGAAGGAGATCCAGAGAAGACAGCACAGAGAGATGAGGGACACAAAGGAAAATAATAAAATTAGCTTTTTTCCCCATTACTGACAACACATCAGGTTAAGCTGAGGTTAAAGTGAACTGTAGTATGAAGACAAAGGTGAGGCTTTGGAGAGACATGTGTTATCATGGCCACAGAAATGCAAAGCTTAAAAGGAAACTTCTCAGTGTAAAATGGAACTAATACAAGAGCTATGGCAAATATTAAGGACATCGCTTGATGGACAATAGAAAGAAATTATGTTTTATTGCTTAAAAAACATCTTACACTGTCTTGTTTTTGTCATTTTGGTTGGAGCTGTTAAATGAGATGCATTTAAAGCACCTGAATTTGAAATGGTTTTCTTAGTCTTTAAAGCTGAGTATTATTTTAGTTTGTGTCATCAATTTCAACAAATGCAAAACATTAGCCGTAAAACACTAAACACTAAATGAAGCCAAGTGTTCTACTGCAAAATCTGACTATTTGAAACCCTCCGTGATCCAATCATTTCATATAAAGGACGGGATTATGGCCACACTTACTAAACTGTCATACTGAAATAGTACGGATCTAAATATTTTCCACCCATTAGTAGTATTAAGCTTCTTTTCTAGCCATTGTCATATAAACTAATTTAAGGATATGTAAATGTTACCAAAGAAGTCCTTAAAGGGATAGTAGTTCAGATAGTTTGAAATGCAGTTTGCTTGATAAGTTTTGACACCTAAACATCAGCTGTAGAAACCTCTGAGTGTCTTAATATTACAAAGCAGAGGTTATCAGAAGTAGACCAAGACAAAATGTGCATTTAGACAACTCCAGTCTCAAACATTGGTTGATTTGAATGATATTTAAAAAACCTTGAAATCCTAGAGGTTTTTACAAAGCAGATCACGGTAGGTCACAAGCTGAAACAATGACCTTCCATATATAACTGGTACTGCAAGGGAGAACATGTCAGCTTGCTAAAACCTCTTCCTCAAGGTCAGCTGTTTGAACCCTTCTCTTCAGGTCCACAGGATTGAGAACAAATGGCTGAAAGTGCTACAGATTGAATGACGGTACACAATCCTTCTCTATGTTCAAATACATTCTGCACAGCCTAGAGGCGTCCTTGGGTTCGGTGTTGCATTGCATTAGAAAGCCTGGACCTCTCAAATATTTCCTGACGATTAGCAATAACACTGGAAAACTTGTATCCATGCAGGTGCAAGATCAACTTCATCTGTTATAAAACAGCCCTCAACTCCTGCACAGCCCCTAAGAAATATTTACATTTTTTTTAAAATTGCCCTAAAAGAATAAGTTTTTCTTTGACTCTAAGAAAAGAGTTTAAAATGTGTCCAGGTTGATAAGCTCAATAACTGCTTTTTGAATGGCTAAGAAAACATTTTTTGCATGACAGAAGTCTAAAAATACGTTTTGTAACATAAAACAAAGTTTGGTCTGTTTACTGGTATGAAGATAAACCAAGGTGTAAAATAGTTATATATAATATGTCTGCTTACCAAAAACATAGACAGTCATTGGGTGGGAAGTACAGGAGGGCCATCCATAACTCTTAAGGTAACATGGTTTTAAAACAAAGCTAAGAAAAGCTATTGTTTTTAGTATCTGCCTGCAGGCTGGTTATCCAGCCCAACCAATTAACCAGCTAATACCAGCTTGTTAGTCTCATATTGCAGGAGCAGAGTGGAGCAGAATGGCAAACATGTTCTACGCAATAAAAGCTAAAAAGCAGTAATAATTGTAGACGGTGTTTCTTTTTTTTATATTTCTTCTTAAGTCTATGTATCAAAATTAAAAAATTGATGGAGAACATTGTAACGCATTGTAAAGCAAAGAGATTCTGAATATGTCTCTGATTCTGATTTGTTTACAATCAACTGAATTAATTACACATAATCAAGGATTCATTTGATGTTTTATTGAAATAAATCAGAATTCAGTATCAATTATTTACCTTCAAGGATATTTTAAAGGCAGTAGGAACAAGATTTAAAGGTTGGATCTGGTGAACACTACAACTTTGTTACTTATAACTGTATGAATCAAGATGTTCTAAAAGTTTAGAATTAGTATAGATCATTTTGGCATTCCTCTGTACTGCTTTAAGTAATAAAAACTGACTCTGTTCCAAATGTCAAGGTTTATGGGTTTAGTCACACCTATATATGCTATCTAAGCTGGGTCCTATTATTCACAAAATCTTTTGTTGTTCTAAGCAAAAATAAAAAACTGACTTTTTTGTTTAACAACAAAAGGTCCACTTTGTCTGGACCTCTTAAACAGCCATCATTTTCTCCGAGTGCCGGAAATGCGCTTCACCACAAAACAGCACAACTAAAACCCTCAGAGGAACTAGATCTCCCTTCCCTATCGATTTGTCTGTTTCCCTATATGAGAATGGGCTGTAAGACATAATGGTGGATGCTACTGTTTTTTATTAAATTTGTGTGGTGGACGACCTGGAGCCAGACGTCAAGGGGAGCCGGAACAGGAACATGATATCCTAACTGTGCCGTTATGTGTAAGGCTTGCCGCTGAGCCGAAAGGGCAGCAGGCCAAAACCCAATGCCGTCAAAGGAATGCCCTCTGACTGCATGTGTTTGTGTGTGTGTGTGTGTGTGTGTGTGTGGGAGGAGTGAGCTGCTACAGCTGTCAGAGGGAATGCCCAGTCAACATCACTCACCCCAGGCCAGGCTGGAGAGGGAGGGATCCTAGCCAACTCGTACTCTTTGTATGTGTGTGTCAGCATTTCCACATATGGCTACAAGTGTGTGTGGAATAGACGCTGGTGATTACGAGCATGGATGGTGTGCCAATGCCGTTGGATGCTCTATTGCTCTATGGTAGCGTCATGTGCAAGTGTGTATGTGGTAACTGTTCTCACCGACCCCCTACCACCACACCACCAGCTCTACAATAACACACTTATGTATGTGTGTACAGACATACTTAAAGTGAAGTTTTAAGGAAAGGTGAAAGATAGGTGGAAAAATGCAGGCATTCAGACCTTGTGTTACCTATAAATCCACAGCTGAGCTCAGTGGCAGCATCTCAGCAACCTGAACTAGCCTCCTTCTCTTTCCTCTGATGCTTCACATCATTCATTCTGCTTTCTGTTTGGAACAAGACTTGGCATAGATTACAGAACAATAGGCTACTGGGTACTTTCTGGCAGGGAGGGAGGAATGGATGGATGGATGGAGGAATGGATGGATGGAGGAATGGATGGATGGATAGACTTTTATGGTTAATTTCTAAGGTCTGACACTGATTTTGTCTAAGTTAGTGATGGGTGAGAAAGGAGAGGAGGACAAGCTGCAGTGCTGCTGAGATGAAGCCTCTCTGATGGATCAATGAGGAGGTCAGATTTCTTGTGTAGGGCAGCACAGCGAGCCAAGCCATCTTAGAAACACTAGAGTGGATGGACATGTAGGACAGTGGGTATTTATTAGATCTATACAGACGGACATAATTGGCTATGACAGAAGATTGTAGGGCTTGTAACACACTAGGTAAAATGGTTCCTACAGGAAAGTTTGGAGGTTTTCTGAAGTGCAGTAAAACAAACATCTGCACTCTTAATTTATTCAAAGCTTTATTTTTGTGTACAAAAATAGAGATTTTTTTCAGTGTCTTCAAAAACCAACTTCACTTTTAAGGCAACTTAAAAAATCATTTTAATTGCACTTTCTGATCGGTTGGGAAGGATATTCATACCTCTCTAATTTTCCACATTTTGCCACAAATTGCAATGTCTTTTATTAAAGGGTTTTTTGAAATAAACCAGGGACTTCCAATGGAAAGCTGAAAATGCATAACTTTCTGATTAGTAAATAAAGACATTCTTGACATCGGCCATCATCTTCAATCAGATTCAAGTCGGGACTCTGGCTGGATCACTGCAAAACATAAACATTACTTCCAGTAATATTAATGTCAAGCAATGTTAAATTGATAAAATTAAAAGATGAATTTAAAACTTTCTTTGTTGAAGTTTATGTCTGTAATAAGTCAAAATGTGGAAAAGTTCATGGGAAATAAACACTTTCCAAGGTACTGCAGATGCTATCATTTTAGCTAAGTACAGTATTTTAGCTACATTTATAATGAGAACCTGATCTAAACTGAGGGGAGGCCAGTCAAGCACATCAACAGTAATGTGCAGGTATGGCAGTGCACTGCTGAAATAACCACAGACCTCCACAAGAGAGCAAAGCATTTGGTTCTCCTATCTGCATCCCTGGTAACATTACACCTAAACATCTCAACCATGGACTCTGCTCTGATGTACCACCATAACATCACCGATGGAGGTTAATGTAAAGTTACTGGTAACGGTCTTGATTGAAATCATCCAATTCTGGCAATCAGACCTTTGTCTACAGCATTGTTAAGCTTTCTCAGTTTAAATGTACTGTTCTGGATGCAAGATGGTACTGAGCGACACTGGATTAGAGGCATGAGTCTTTTGTGGCTTTATGATAGGACTGCATGTTTGGAAGCCACTGATTTACATTTAGATAGAATATATTTATACTTTACCTTTTATCTCCTTGTTTAATCAAGCTGACTGTGATCAACATTTGCTTTCTCACTATGACAAAGTTGGACAGTAAGAAGAATAAAAACTAATTAAAAAAAGAAATCAACAAAATAAACAAAAGATGAATTTGTGCACTGTTTCAGAAAACCTAAAAACTTTCCTCTGGAAATACAAAGTGTACAGCAACATGGGTCAAAAAAGACTACTGAGAAGCCAGATGAAGCTACTGATCTGACCATGATAAGCCAGAGTTTGGTAAGTGATAGGCCAGCAGTGGGAGACATAATTTCTGCATGTTTACCATTTTATACTTTTAATAAAGGAGCCTAAATACATTAATCAAAATGAATAAGAGGCTTGTCGTTTAACCCCAGAACATTGGCTGACTTTTTCATTTCAATTGATATTGTGCCATCTGAGTAAGCAGCTGATGAAGTGTGCCATTTGATCTTCGTCACTTCTGTTCAATTTTATCTCCACAGATAATTAAAAAGAAAAAAAAAGATTATATAACTTTTTATAGGCACACAAATCAAACTGAAAAGCAAGTTTTTTCATTGTCCTACAGTTAAGAGTAGAGGCAGTTCCTGGCTTCCTTCAATTTACTAATTGGAACGTATTATCTACTAAATCTGACTGTTACATTGGATTCAATTGAATGCTACATATGAAGTTGACCAGTTTCTTTTGCACAGTGCCATGAGATTACCTTTAGAAATTATATGAATTAAAGTTTCCATTCTACGTACCCTAACTCTAATGTGAAACTGAGAAAAGGGAGGAATAACTTAAACCAGGTTTAGAATATATTGAATGGGAGTCTAACTGAGAAACAGGTAAAATAATAATATATTGTTTAAGGTCATGTTTTACTAGTTCAGATGCACAAAATAAAATTCATTAGTGATTAAAACAGTAAATAATGAGTACAGAGCTAATATTGTTTCACCTTGTCATCTTGAGGAGGCTTGTTGCGTCTTAATTACACTGTTATTTGTCACTGTTTTTGTCTCTTGGATTAAAAATAAAATCAATAGTGTAACAAACAGACACTCAGCTGCTGACACAGACCTGTGTGTTATTTTGGCTTTTGCAATTATTTTAAATTTTTTGATAAAGGTGGAGTCCAAAGTATGTGTAAGGAACTGCTCCATGAGGCACTATGAAAGGCAGGAGCTGGACCAGGGTTTGGAGGTTTGGACCATACCTTTATCAGCTACACTGGAAACGTCCAGGAGAAAATGATAGGGACACAGCAGCGGGCATCACACAGAAGAACTGGACAAAAACCAGGAAGAAACAGAGTAACGGATGTTTGTCTCTTAGACCTTACTGTTGATTACTGAACTCTGATCAATTAATTGATTGACTGATTGATTCATTATTTCATTTATTTCTTTTTAATGTTCATTTTAAAAGTGTAAACCAAATGCCTTGTGTTAAAACATTGTTAATCAACTTTTGGCCTTATAAAAGAACCTCACATTTTATTTTATTAGTTTATGTATTTTAAAACAAAAACATTTTTAGTTATTTAATTTTCTTATTTTTCCTGTTTCTAGAAAGAAATGTCTGGATTACATTATTGACTGTGTACCCGTTTCAAATGAGTTGTTGTATTCTTATTTCAATTACTTTTGTAATGTAGATATGTGTAAACCAGGATTTATCCTCTGTTTTCTCAGTAATCTTGAGTTGATCCCTTTTGACTGTCACAGAAAGTCATTCGCTTCTTTAAGGACAACTTAGACTAGCAAACTGAACTTGCTCAACTCTCTAAACCGCTCTGGAGCCAAACTCTGGAGCCAAATCTGGGCTTATATGATTAAATAGAGCACCTTCATGCCATACAGAAAAACCATAAAGGCCTTCAGAGAGTTGAGACTGGGACTGAATGAGATTTTTTCTATTATTTTAATGATACCAATCAATTTATCAGTGAACATTAAACCCTTCTGGAACCAATACTTTAGCCATATGACATGAATGCGGCACTACTGCATATTGTTGGACTGGCCCTGTGGCTGAGCCATGCTGACCCGAATTCTCACTAGGCCCTCCTCAGATCCACTGGCACCAAGAGGTGGAGGGGAGCGCCGTGCGCCCGTCCAGCACACGGACAGAACTCGCCAGCACACGCGGCTCCTGGACACCCTGCGCAGCGCCCGCTCCTGCCAGCGCGCCAAGGCGCTGCCAGACTACATGTGCAAATACACACACACACACATGACCCAGATCATGAAAGTTGGGTTAAAAAAACAGAAAAGGAAAGAGATGTTAACAAGTGTGAAAAGCACAGAACGTTTTCGTTTAAGAGAAGCTGTTGTTGATTCTTATGAGTAGCTCCTGTCTTACCTGCATGGGACAAAGCTCTTAATTTACAGAATCTCGTGGGAATTCAATGGTTTATTTTTCATCAAACAATACGCTGGTTTATAGTGTGACGAAAAATATCACACAGAACATGACAATCCTAAGTCCTTAAGTAGAAGACAACTTCACTTCTTGATTGTTGAAAACATTTCATCTCTCATCCAAGACTTTGTCAGTTTTTAGACTAACAGATATATTTAAAAAATATGACTATTACTGAAAAGTTTATTTATTTAAGAAAATTCATTCACACGCATTATGTAAAACACAATATATAAATTAATTACACACAGACTGATGTTTTAAAGCCTTTATTTCTGTTAATTATGATGACTTTACGCTTCCAGCTGATGAGAACAGAACTGATTCACTTTTCTGCCATGCCATACCTGTGCTTCATGTTTTCATATCACCATGTACTTCCTTTGCTCTAATCAGCCTTATTTAGCCCACCTGAGCCATGCCTAATTGTCTCCCTGTCTCACCTGTGTGCAGCACTTCAGCTCTTCCCAGCCTCTGCCTCTCTGCCAGGTTCTTGCCAGCCTCATGCCAGAAGAAATCCAGTGTTCTCTCCCTGCTATCATTTTCTTCCTAGTTACCAGGAAAGTTCATGTCCCTGGATTGCTCTGTCCTTGCCTTACCCACGATGGATCTCTACTGCTGTTCTGATATCGGGACTCCAAACCCTGCTCCGATTACTGACGACGGATTCTCGTCTAAACCCCTTAATAAATATGCTAACATCTGCCTTCCTTTGTGTGACAATTGCCTGTTGACTGACGTTTTGGATTGTGGCTTTAATTGTGGAGTTTTTCTGTGTCTGTGATTTTCCCTGGAGAGACAACACACAGACTGAAGAGGAGCACTGAAACAGTCCTCCGTCTGAACGCTTTGCATCCGTGCAATCAGTCTGTTCACCTGGGTTCCCAGCTTTCCGCCTTCTCTGTCACCGTAGCTGCGGCTTACCCTCCTGCCTGTCGGCGCTGCAGGTTAGTGAAGCAGATTATCTCACGTTTACATTTCCCCTGGAATATTAAAGTCACCAACCTGCTTCTTTTCTACGAGTGTTGATTGGTGTCCCGAACAATAACCCAGATTTTTGTTCAATAACCGTATTTAATTCCTTTTTATTCAGAGTCTGCATGTGGCATGCAGAAAGTGTTGCTGAATGGCAACAGTGCTAAGCACTGCGCCACTGTGCAGCCTGTTCAAAAAACAAAGAACCAAAATTAAATCTTAAAAAAAGCTGAAATAATTAGTTTCCAAAAAAAAGTGTATACTTATCCTTGCAACCAAGCATGTTCCACCTGAACAATAAATATACCTATAAAATGTTACTAATATTTCTGCAAGTAGCACATTACTCGGAAATCTTCCAGATGAAATTTTCCCACGTTTCCCTCGAAATCAGAAACAGGACCTTCAAACATTCCAGCGCAACAAAACAGTCAAATTACTTATTCTAGTCTTCTTTGTGACAATCATCTTATGGTCTCCAACATAAAACCAGATCCTCATCTTCAACACAGTGAGATGTAATTCTTTGCGCCCAGTCCACTTTGAGGTGACATCCTCTTCAGTTTAATGCTCTTCAGAATGACTTTTGTACTTTGCAGCACAGAAAGAAACATTTAAACTTTCTGTTGAGATGTTCCAGGATTCTGTGGTCCAGGATTATCTGAAGTCTTTAGTAACTGACAAGACAAAGAGAGGGAAAATATTGACAGTTACTACAATTATTATATATTTAAGGTATTTTCTGGCTTCAATTGGGCATAATTCCATTGAATTTAAAAATAGTTTACAAACCCAAAGGAAACTGAAAAGTTTTTTCTAACTCATCGATGCTTCTTTAGAGACTAGTCGTAGATGCTGATGGCTGTGGAAAGGAAGGATCTTCTGTAGAGGTCTGTATTACAGCAGATCAGAAGAAGCCTCTGACTGAAAACACTCTTGCTGTATGACAGTCTGATGAAGAAGGTTTTCAGGGTTGTCTGTAAAGTTCTTCATTTTATGAATAATCATTCTTTGTACAATCAGCTGCAGAGGTTTCAGAACAGTACCCAGAAGTGGGATGAAGTAGAGTGGAGGCTGCAATTCTGGTTTTCTCATCTAACTATGAACACACTCCTAAACCTTCAGGAAGATGTTTACATCTGCCACATGTTTAACGTTGCTGTTGCTGACAACGGTGTGTTTATCAACAAACTGGACTTTATAGGTTAAGAATAGGATGTCATCAAAGTTCATGTACATGTAAAAGTAGACAGATAAATACTTTTGGCAATATAGTGTATTTATACTCTTCCATCACCTCCACTTCTTCTCCCAAGATGTTCTGGTGGGGATGATGTTATCCACACAGAAGTTTATATAGTCAGTAACACACTCAGTCAAGGTATTGATGTCCTCTCCATGTGGCTGGAACAGTGTGTCTCAGTCTGTAGCCTCAAAACAGCCCTGCAGGGCTTCTTCAGCTTCCTCTTACCATCTTCTCACAGTTGTTTCTATGACTGTTTTCCACTGAATCAGGGGTTATATTCGGAGCGGCGAAAAACAAGATTATGGTCTTCCTTTAGAGATGTATGCATCCTTGACATTTGCATAAAACAAATCTAACGTTTTGTTTTCTCTGGTAGAGCAGCTGACAAAGTGTTGAAACGTTGGACGTGTAGCAGAGAGTGAAGCATGGTTAAAATCCTTAGATATTCCCACAAACGCATTGGGGTGTTGTGTCTGTAGCTTAGCAACATGTGAGCTGATGACATCACATGCAGTCGGCAACAGCTGATGGTGGAATGTACACATGGCTAAAATAACTCTCTGGGTAAATAACAGACGAAAACTCAACTTATCTGGGATTGGGGCCATAGTCCATGTGTTATTTGAGCTTTTGATATGTTATTCAGCTACGCCTAGTTGTAAAAGTAAAACCACCCTGTTGCTATGGTTACACAAATTTAAAGTTTTATTACAGTTTTTAAAAAGAATAAATCAGAATGAATGCAACAGAGCTACTCCAACATGCAGCCACATTGAGCAGCGCAATTCTATAGTAATCACTGTGACACCACAAAGCAATGAAGCTACTAAAAGGCTACATGGAGCTGATAGTTACCAGCATCTCTCCTGTCAGCTGAAGTGGAAGAAGCTGTCAGGAAATGCAAAGAAGAGAGCAGAATCTATCAAGACTAGTTAACAAAGAAGGCCAGAATTTGTTGTCCTGGAAACACTGGGGTTTTAAATAGTTTGGCTTTACATTGGGATCAGCTTCGTGCAACTCAGAAGACAAGCAAGCTGCTTGTAGCAATCAACTACTTCTCTAATATTAACATTAACACGATAGCCCTGTCAAATCCCCAGTAGTTCATGGTATAAAATGTAAGGATGCTTACCTTTGCATTGATTCCAAGACTTCCTTCCTGAGTTCTCTACAAATTAGTTGCATTGCTGCCAGTTACTGTTGCTCCTCATGCTTTGGAAAACGTTCCCATATGTCCACTCTTTTCTTCCCAGCGTGAACTTTTTTCATTCCAGAAGTGTCCTGCTGCAGACCTTAAGAAGAATCTCCATTGGAGACACATGGCCTCCACCTACAGCTTCACACATCCAGTCTTGCTTCCGCTCAGGAGAATTATGTCTCATTGGCTAGTTTTCCAATTCATTCCACCTTTCCACAACTAAAATGAGATATTACTGGATTTATTTTTTCCTGCCGTAATTCAATCTTTATTTCGTGGACAAAAATACCATGGTTTCTGTCATAGTTATTGTCATACGAAATTAGTTTTTTTTTGGTTTAAGTCTAGCGGTTGTATGTCAAAAAAGGTAAATAATTAACTCTTTTCATCACTTTTGGTCAAACAAATGAACACTGCTGTTGGGTAAAACAAGCACTACTCATAAGTACCACGCACAATCTCATTTAGAAGAAACAAAATAAGAATTTACCCCAGCAGGCAAAAAGAAACCCAAAGTGAATCAGAAAAGACAACAGATATGTTATTTGTAGTGATTAGAGAAAGCTATTGAGTGGGAGAAAAAATTGTTTGATGAAGGCTACTGATACTACTCTAATTTCTGTATGAATTTACATCCAGCAGAACCTGCTTAGTTTGAGTTAAAAAGATAGAAAACAAGGAAAAATGTTCCATTCTAGCTTCATCTAAAGCTAACAAACACACCTCATATAATTCACAAATAAACTCACTATATTTCCAGTCTAGTATCAGTTGCTAGGCAACCCGCTGAGCCCATATAGATGGATGTCCCAGGTAACAGGTAGTGAATCCACATTTTCACTCTTTGATTTTATGAAACACTGAAGGACTTCAGTCTGAGTTTGACCAAACTAAAAACTATCTGCAAACCCAGCAGCAAGCTGTTTGTGGTATTAAATGACAGAACTGATGTCAGCCTTAGAAGGCAGTTTGGTGTTCCTATCTAGATTGTTTTACAAACTGGAGAGTTCATATCTCCTCTCCAGTGTATGTCCCCTGGGGGAAACCGTGAGTGGAGCTACCTTGGCATCTTTGGCGTAGTAGAGAGTTCGACCTCTCAGTTTGAAGTAGCGCTTTTTCCACCTCTGGAAGGAGCTCGTCTGTTTCAGCAACAATCCTTCCTTTATGCTCGTCTGCGGGGAGAAAGGACACAACGTTTTCAGAAAACAACACAAAAATTCCCTCTCACACTGAACCTGCTTCCGATATTTATTTCTGGGGAAACTGTCAAGATAAAAAATACCTGCTGTTTGTGTGTTAGCTGTAATTTTATGCATGGGAGGAGAGGAACAGGCCAGAACGTGGAGAAGAAAGAAGACCTATTAGCCTACTCACACACACCAACCTCTCATTTCTCTAAAGAGGTTTAAACACACATCACTGAAGCAATGGAAGAGATGGAGTGAACAGATGGAAGGAAAAAAAATTAGCGGGTAGCAACAGCTTTCAGATGAGGAATGAACTCTGAAGTATCAGCTTTTAAACACAACAACGCTTCCAGCGTAGTACAAACACTATCTTTCAGGAGGCCAGTTTGACAATCCTAAAACAGAGACATCATAATATTCCCTGTGAATAATTATAATGAAAGTTTTAAAGATCTTGAGGATTGAAAGTCATTTGTAGAGCAAGGCTTGATTATTGTAATTTTTTTGTCATTTCCATTTATCCTTGTAAATCACTTCAACTTTTCATCATCAGCTGAAGGAAAACAGAACTAGAGAGCACAGCACTAACATAACTTTTTATGAATCTTTTTTTCATTGTGGCTTGTCATGCAGCAAAAATGCACCCTTTAAATTTTAACCATTTATCTCTGAGAATAACATAAAAATATAAATTTTCCTGGCACAGCGCTGGTGCTGTAGGGGTTAAGCGCGCAACCATGTGCAGAGGCTATAGTCCTCGAAGCGGCTGTCCCGGGTTTGAGTCCTGGACCTGGTGACCTTTGCCGAATGTCTCCCCCTCTCTTTGCCCTCTTTCCTGTCTACCTACTGTCGAAAAAGAAAAATAAAGGCCTCTAGTGCTGCAAAACATATATATTTAAAAAAATATATATATATTTTATGTATTATATTTATTTAAAATATATAATATATATATATAATTATTATATATTTTATATATATATTATATTTATATATATATATATAATATATATATATATATAAAATATATATATATTAATATAAAATTTGCCCCTTATTAGTTTAGAAATGACATAAAAAAACCAAAAAACCCCCAAAAAAATCAAAAGGGCTTTTTTAGGGGCCCTTTATTATACAAAATTTAATTTTTTTGATCGTTAGAGACCATTTGGGCCCCTCTAATCTTCTACAAACAGTCCAAACGAAAAAAAACCTCATTCAGCTTTTTTTTTGGCTTTTTTAAAAATTAAGTTTCTTTTTTCGGGGAAAAACGTGGGGGTTTTTAAAAAAAGCTGAAACTTGGTGCCGTGCCCTATTAACCAGCCCCTAAAATTTGTTCCCGGCATCCGCCCCTAAACCAAAGAAACTGAAGCGGAGCTCCACCCTTTTGGGTTTTCGGGTTAGAGGATAAATTTTCACCGGCTGGTTTTCCCTTCCCAGGCGCCTTTAAAAGGGCCCTACCCTAAAAGGCAGACTTTTTCTTTGGCCCCAAAGCCCAAAATGGCCCTTCACATTTTCCCCCCTGCTGGATAAAGATTTTATGGCTTCTTTTTTATTTTGGGGGGTAATTTTTTTAATTTCCCCTTTTGGCAGAAAAACAGTACTAGTCGCACGAACCCACTTCACCATGGACTGTTTTGGGAAAAACTCACACAAAACCCACTCCAGGATTTACAGGACAGATGAAGAAAAAAAAGTCCCTAATTTTTTCATGGCAAATCTCCCAGATGCCCGAAATGTAAAGTCTTTTTTGAGAAATCTTCAGAAACTTTATTTTGGGCCCTTTACTGTGAGCAGCACGGACTCTGCGAGCACTGTCCCGGCTTGATGGCCCGAGCAAAATTAATTTCCTATATTTTGGGCCCCAAATTCCTACTTTTTCCCCCACATTTTCGCCATGGCTTTTCGGACGGGGGAGGCAAAAAAAATTTTTGCCTTTGTAGCTTTGGAGAAACAAAAAAAAAAAGAAGGGGGGTTTTTAAAAGGGGCCTTTAAAACCCAAACAAAGGAAGAAAAAGGATATAATAATGGGGGGTGGCCGTGTTTTGCTCACGTACCCCCAAACCCAGCCGCTAGGTGAAAGCGGGGTTAAACATATAAAACGTTCAAAGGGTGGAGATTTTTCACACTGACCCTTTTTATTGGTAAACACTGCAGTAATTTGGCCCAAAAAAAATTGAGCTTTACAGGGACTATTCAAAACCAAACCCAAAATTGCGGGTGACTTTTTTTTCCCCTTTAAATAAGTATCGGTTTTTCGTTTTTTAAACGGTACACACTGCGGGGAGCAGCCAGATACACCCAAAATTTGCAAAAAAGGGGACAGGCCCAAAAAACGGTTTCATTTTAAAAGGGGGGGGAAAAACAAAGGGTAAAAAAAAAAAAGGGGGGAAAAAAGGAAAAAAAAAGGGGGGGAAAAAAAAATTTTAATTAAAATGAGAAATGATTTGTTGCGAAAAATGAAATTTAAACATTTTTTTTGGTATAGCCCATAGACCTTTTCCCAACTTTTTAAAAGGGAAAGGGATAATGGGTTCACCTTTAAAAAACCAAATCCATTTTTTTTAACTCAACCTTTTTATTTACCCTTTTAAATTTAGTTTGTTGGGGTCCCGTGATGTTTTCCGTTAAAATCCTTGGGTGTTTTAAATTTTTTTCTTTTTGTGTTTTTTAAATGTTAAAAAAGGTTTTTGCTATATAGGGTAGGAACATGGGACTGACTGGTAAAATAGGGGCTTCCTCTTTTTGGCTCAGCAGTCCCCTTTACCACAGCGGGGGCAGGCACCCGGTTTTGGGGCATTACTGCAGCGGCCGCACCGATCCGTCTGTCGTTTTACTTGCCCCCGTTCTTTCCCCCAAATCCCTGAAAAAAACCCCAAGGGCACTTGAACTCCTCCACTTTAGGCCCCCGGGCCACCCCTCCAACCCGTAAAAGGGCAAAGGCCCAAAAACCCCCCCCGGGGTTTTTGGTCGAAAAACCACGGCCTTGGAGGAGTTGATCCTCTTCCCCGTCCCCTTTGCACTCCCCTTTTTTGAAACCCCCTCAGTGCATGCTGGGAAATCCTTTTGGCCCAGACACAGCTTTCCGGACCAGTCGTCCGCGAAAAGGAAGAACCCCAATTGACTGGCCCCCAAACCAAACCCCCTCCGGGCAATGGCTGCACCTATAAAACCCCCCCTTTCCTGAAAAATTTTTTGAAAATGACGTGGGGTTTTGTAATGTATGTTTTTTGTATCATACATTTCATGAAAATACATACAAAGATGGATGTTTCAAATGATTTTGAAATTTTTTAACTCCACAATGAAAAAGGGTTTAAATTAGTTCAAAATTAAAATAATCTCAGTTCAATTTTGATTTTATTTATCCCCCAAAAAAGGGGAAAAAAGACATCCAGAAAAAGGGGGAAATTTGATAAAAAAAAACCCAAAGTTTAAAAAGCCCACTATGGCCTGCTTTAATTTTTTTGGTAAAACCCTTTTCTTTTGTAAAATCTCATGGGCCCTTAGCATTGTGTCTCTTCCTGTTTTTTGTGCTGAAGTTGTGTATTTGAAATGTAAAATTCAGCATAATGTCAGGTAAAAGTGATGGTGTTGTTGAGCACATGGCCTTTTGTTAGAGAAGGAACAGAAAGATGAAGGATGACCGAGAAATAATAAGACAGACAGGTGTTTGACAAGAGAGTAGTATTTTTGATAAAAGGTAATGGGTTATCTATCCTCTACAGCGTAAGCAGGTATGTGTCACTACAAATCAATCCCAGTGGGGAACAATACACAAAGCTATCATCATTATGGCCACCATCAACTTTCACACGCAGCAAATGAAAAGAAATAAATAAAGAAAGACACGGAACAGTGGACACAGCAAAGATTAAACACACACAAGCGCACAGAGATGCAAACGCTCTGTGCAAGATCATTCTCTGTGGGCGCATCGAGGTGAGGTGGGTCGCACACAAACACACACATGCTGAGGCTATTTATAGCTGAGGAAGGGTGCTCTGGTAGGGGAGAATTACAAACAGACGTAGAGGACTAATTCTGACATCCTGCCCACCAGCTGTGTCAACCTTAACACCAAAAACACTGCAGCAGAATACACGCTAGCAGTGGAGAGAGATCATACAGATGCACGGCTACATCGACCTGGAACGCTCTGTGTATGCATGATGAGAGGTCATCAAGGGTTGCCTGCAACTTCAAACAATTGACTTTCTAAGGAGCTGGCTTAAATAGACATTATTTTAAAAGGCCTACCTAACATATTTCGTCTGTTCAGACTTGGGTAGTGACTATGAAGAAAAGGGAATGCCCAAAGGAGAACTGGAAAAGGACGGAGAGGATTTCCTAAACAGCCTGTCTACCTTTGTTTGTTTCTGTAGGTTGTAGGACCAAATTCCTGCCGTGGATTAAGGTAGAATACCTCAAAGCTGACTGCCATATAAGGTGTGAGCAGTTTGCCTGCTTCTACATATTACATATCAATGTAAAGTCCAGCACCAATGCTGTGTCCAACTAAAACAAACGTTGACAAAATGAAACAATTCTATCAAATCAACTACAAAAATGTAAAATAAATTATTCAACTAAGCTCTTCCTCCTGCTCTCCATATTTTACCCACAGCTTTCTTTAAGAGTGTTTTGTCCTTCCATGAAGTCTGATTTGATTCAAATATAAACTGTATTTTCCTCCCAGGCCTAAAAACAGGAATTATAAAGCCATTGTTAAAAAGAATAATCTGGCTAAGTTGCTAATGCCAGGCTGATCTCAAATCTCCCATTTATCATTAAGGTTATTGAAAAAGCTGTTTCAACAGTTAAATACCTTCTTGTCAATGACCAGCCGCCTTTACGTCTTCCAGTCAGGTTTCCGTGCTCACCACAACACCGAGAATGTCCTTGTCAAGGTGTTCAGTGACTTTTGCATAAATGCAGCCTGTGGAAGAACCACAGTGCTGGTATTATTGGACCCCAGTGCAGCATTTGACACTGTTGATCACGGTATATCACTAGAGTGACTGGAATACTGGGTCGGTCCTTCTGGTACAGCACATGACTGGTTTGAGTCCAACTTGAAGGACAGGGACTTTTATGTGTAACTTAACATCAGAGTTGACCAAAAAAGAAATGACATTGCAGGGTTCCCTATTCAATATCTACATGCTCCCCCTACAACATGATAAGCTGCCATTACTACGCAGGTGACACACAGTTCTACATTACAATGTCACCAGGTGACTGTGAACCTATTCAAGCATTGGTTAGATGGATTGAACAAATTATTGTGTGGATGTTCCATAATTTGTTGAAGTTAAAAAAAAAAATGTAATAGTTATTTCTTGACCAAAGGAGGAGCGATCAAGAGTCAGAACACAGCTTCGGTTATTACAGCTAAAAACCACTGATCAGGCCCGAAATCTGGGTGTAGTGATGGACTCGGATCTGAACCTTGAGAGGCACATAAGGACAATTAGTTAGTTGGCCAAATAGAACCTGAAGAACATTTGTAGGGTTACACTTTAATTGGAGCTGCTAAAAGAGATGCTGCTAATCGAAATTTTGTTGTATTTTTCGACAATAAAGCTTCTCTCTCTCTCTTTCTCGGACTAATGTCCCGGCAGGAACTTGAAAAACCTCAACCATGCATTTATCTTTAGTAAATTGATTATAGCAACTGTGTCTTCACAGGTCTGTCTAAAAAGTCAATCAGTCAGCTGCAGCTGATCCAGAACGCTGCTGCCCGCATCCTCACTAAAACTATGAAAGCAGAGAACATCACCTCAGTTCTAAAGTCCTTACACTGGCTCCCCGTATCTCAGAGAATAGACTGTAAAATAGTTTATAAGTCACTGAATGACTTAGCATCAAAATGCATTAAAGTTTTATTACTGTTGTATCAACCTGACCGCTCAGATCTTCTGGTTTTGGACATTTTCACACAGGAGTGTACTCACCATTGTTGCCAGCAGTTCAGACATTAATGGCTGTGTGTTGAGTAATTTTTAGGGGACAGCATGCTGTTACACAAGCTCCACACTGACTACATCACATCCAAGTGTCATATCTTCGATGTTTGCCCGTAAAAAGAAATAATACAATATTTACAAAAATGTGGGGCATGTACTCATTTTGTGCAATACCGTATAACGATAAAAACCTAAAGCTTCGAAGTGCAGTGAAATAACACACTACATTGTCATGATTTGCAGTGTTTTGGTTGCTCTAAAGAGTTTTGCCATATCTGTTCACTTTTTGTGCTTATATTTGTCAGGTGTTGAGTTTTGGTTTGGGTCCTGCCTCTGATCGTGATTTGTTTTCCATGTAGTTCTATTTAGTTTCTTGCGTGTTCTGTTTATGGTGCACTTTAGTTCTGTAGGATTTATCCTTAGGTTTTATTGTCTTTGTTTCTCTGTTTAGTTCTAATCATGTCGTGCCTCCACTTTTTACCATAAACAGCTTTATTCAGCCTACTGCTCCATGCCAATCTGTCTCACTGTTTTCACCTGTGCCATGATCTATAATTACTGAATTTGTCCGCCACTGTTGGACCCCCATGGATCTCTGGGTCCAGCGGCAGATGGTGGAGGCCCTGAGGAATCTGCCTGATGACCTGGACAGGTGTCCAACTCCTGCAAACTCCTGCAAGGGTGTCCCAACTTTTAGATGTGTCTTGCTTCAACACACATTAATTATTATTTTCAAGGGTTGCCAGGTTCATTGGCTAAACAAACTTCTTGGTTGAATAGAATAAATTATCAATCTAATTTGGGGCTTTGCTGTAGGAAGTTAAGAATTTTTTTTTTTTAATAAATTAATGTACACGCCATATAATAATGTACATGGCCCATACATATATTATAGTCTTGCAAGCTGTGCCAGTCAGGTACCCCTGATACTGACCATTGAAAGATAACTTGATCGGAGCCCCAATCCAATACTTGATGACTGGAGAGTATACTGAGGACCTCATGAGTGACGGAAACAAAACTGAGCGATATATATTTATGAACAAGATTTTGAACAACCCTGTTCGAGCTTCAGAGTCCCAAATTGGAGTCTTAATTCTCCACGGCCCATCAGTCTTTGCTCCAGTTCTATTTTCTATTTTGCTCCTCCTTGGCCTCCATAGTTCCTCTCCTTGTCTTCATCTCCTTCCTGTTGCCAAGTAGGCCAGAAGTGATCTATAAATAGCCTGCTGCTTGCCTCTATGAACTGCTCTTGTCATCTGCTAAACTGCGAGACAGAAAGCAAGTCCTATGCTGAGGAGAAACGAGTAACCTGAGCAACATGTACCCTACACCCACACTCTGCCTGGCTCCTGGCAGGGTGACACACAAGCTCTAAACAGCAGAAACACGCACACACACACTCGCTTACACAATGGACAAAGGGGCAGGCAGTTCAAATGAATTCAGCAGCTGTTGCTGATGGATAAGAGCTGAGCTGGAGTTCCCTCATAGGAAAGCAGAAGAGGCCCATGTCCTGCCTTTGATAATACCCAGACAAGCAGCTACTCAAAAAGCTGTTGTATATCAGAGTGGACCATTTATGAACCTAAGCCGCAGCAAACTGGATCAACGACCCATCCTTCTAATGGGATAACTTCTCTGTCCCAGATTGCTGTCCTAAACCGATTGCTTTTCCATTTTGAGCCTCAGAGAGGCTTCTGTCTAATTAGTCTGATGAAATCTGCCTGACTTCCCACCTCTTTCTCTAGTTAGAGCTTACTAGTGCTCTAATGAAACTAAGGTTAAATGTTCTTTACAGTAGGTCCTTAGAGAACAACACAGTTATATATATTAGAGAAGAAGACAGTTATAGACCTTCCACTTTTACCCACCTAACTTGCTGGCAGAATCTCATTAGCTTGCTGCTTTCTTTAGTGAATTATATAGCTGTTAATAAGTAAAAGTACAATGTATGGTAAGATGAACAGATACACAATACAATTTTATTCTTATCAGTAAATGTGCACAAGCAGGTTACCCTGAGAATAACACTCTTCAGTGTGGATGCTGCTACTGGGGGGGAAGTTATTTTCAGCATCACTAAGGTGAAGGGAGAAGCACAGAGATGTAGGAAACTATTTAAAAGGTAACTGTATTTTTTACAACATGTAGAGACCTGTCTGAAGTTCATTCGGGCAACAAAACATAAGACAGATAAATGTACTTTTACAGTTTTGGTTGTTTCATGCTGGATTTTTTTGGGTACATAAATGAGCCATCCTGCCATAGGATGCCAATCTGTACCCGTTCTAGAGACATTTGACCAAAGTTGCTGATGGTGGAATTATTCAGCAGCATCAGAGGAAGGCTGGACAGAGTACAGCAAAGCAGGCCTGCTTTGTCTTTTTGAACCTTCAACCTCTTTCTGCTGTAAAACCTGCTGGATTGGGAAAGGCTGGGTTAGTGTTAGGATCTACATTCTCTAGAATACAAATGAAGATTCCTGTTGTAATATTGCTATCCATGCAAACAGCACCAATCAGTAATATATAAGATGCTAAAGATGGTTTAAGTCCTATTTCATCGTTGTGTTAAAATATTAATAAAACCCTTTTTAGCAGATGCTACTCTGTCACACAAGCAGCATGATGTCACCTCAGCTCCTAATATTAATCAATAATAACCACACAGCAAAAAGATTTTAAACGCTTTTAGTTACAAGTTGGCTAAAATATGTATCAGCAGGTCAAAGGCTTTACAAAAATCAAAGATCAGAAATCAGTCACAAATTCAGATGGTGGATGTCTAGTTAAGAGGTTTTTCCTCCCTGCTTTTGTGGTTCAGCAACAGGCAGCCTGACTTTGACTCAAGGTAGTGCTGGGCAGTAAACTCATTTCAATCATTTATCAAGAAACAGAAAATATCAATAACGATGATAAAGGTAGACATACAATACATGTGATCTAGCCGGCAGTATGTGGGGTCAGCACTATTTAAGCATTTTTACACGACAGTGAAGAGGGTGCAACCAGCAGTGTGAACTTGATTTGCATTATTTTCTGGTTGTGCTGAAGCATGTATGCAGTTTTAAACGATAATACAAATGGGATTTGAGCTGGGTGAGAAAATGTCATTATTCAATGAAGTCATTCAATTCTCAAGGGAATTCAGAAGGTTTATGACATTCTCATTAGTTATCATCAGTCTATATCGGCCAGCTCTTGTTCAAACTGTGCGGAGATGAAGAGAGGAATGCTGGATAATTGGACTTGGAGCAGAGAGCTTGATGTAGAATACAGACAGCTTTCTGATGAACATATCATGAGCAAAGTAACAGCAAGATTGTTTTGAGCAAGAGAGTCGAAACAAAATACAAACAAAACAATATTTCCTATTTTGCATTCAACAAGCATAAACATTCGTTTACATTCACACAGAAACCTGTCCATAAAAAACTAACTGCACTGATTTACAAGTTTAAAAAGCAGTGAACACATACCTGCACCTTCCTAGAAGGAAGCCTTTCGTTGATTGGTAATTTCAACTCATGACCTTTACCATGAAAACTTGTGCGACTGCATCCATAAAGCAGACTGGTTACACATCTGTCTGTGCTGGAAGGCTGCTGGGAAAAGCCCGCTGTCTTAGCAGTCATTCCTTGAAATAAGGCTCTGTCAAGCATCTATTAGCAAACAGTTTGTCATTGCTTAGCCTAGCTAGAGTGCATGTGGAGCCAGAACAATCAGCTCTTTCAGACACCAGAGCCGAAATGTTTCAAATTCTCTCCCAAATAATTCCTCGGCTCCAACACACTCCTGTGATTCTCTTAGCATTTTGTCCTCTCTTTTCTGTGTAATTGTTACTCTGTACCCTTCCTCCCCCAACTCCCACGACCTGCTAAAATTTCACTGAACTGATGGTTAAATTACAATCCAGTAAGTGGGAGAGGGGTAATTCCCCTGTCTATGATCTCCTTTGTGAAACCAGACCACACATATGGGCAGTTACAGATGTACCGAGTCGCAACAGGGAACAATAAAGGATGCTAGGGTGCCCTCACTACCTCCTGTTGTAATGCTTCCTATGATGTACCAAGGAGGTGGAAAGACCTCTGCATGGGCAGAAATCACATAGAGAAAGATTCAACAACAGATTTAACTTACAGTTATACTGAAAATGACCAGTCTTGAGCATTACTTTAACTGTAGGAAACTAAGTACACTCCAAGGGGCAGTAAGCACACACTGTCTGTTGCTCTTCTCATGGTAATTCACTACCAAACAGCAAAGAGGAATAACGGTGAATTCCCTGTCCTGGCGAACGTTTCTCTCTGCTGGGTGGCGAAATGACTCCATGACGTTCTCCAGGGTACTTTGTGGCTTTTAGAATGTCAACATGAACCAAACCTAAAAAACAATTGGCTGGATTTTCAGAAACTGGTTCTGCCTCAGATTGATGGAAAATACTTGTGATGTTGTGTCTATTCACATTAAACTAAAAGGTTTTGTAGCATTTTTCTTTCTAGCAGAGGATTAAAAAATAAATCAGATGGAAATAAAAAGCAACAACCAAAAATCTATAGAATAACAACTAATGGATCATAAACACCTTCAAAACCCTTTTTAAATACCTCCCACTTCCAGGATGATTATCAGTAAGCATTTTTATGGCATACTGAAAGTAAACTTAGGGCTGGATGAAGGAAATTAAATTTTATCCTGTTACAGAAACAGTTCCAAACTTTTATGAAAGTATCAGAGATTTTTGTCCTCTATAAGTGGGTGGGGCTAAAATGATGTAAGCAAATGTAAATGCAGTTAGCAGTAGACTGTAGATAAGACTTTTGTGGTGCTCTGGTCGTGCATCTGGAAGACATAACAAATAATCTGAGCGTGAGTGTGTGATTTTTCACCTATTTTTCTTTGAGAAACCATTTTTGTTATACTATCATATTTATATAGCACACAGTGCTGGATGAGTAAAGGACACAATAAAAAACAGCTTCTGAAATATGTGCATATGGCTCCCACTTATTTTCTGTGTGCGACGATGAAATGTGAGTGTTCTCATTGTATGTGTGTGTGTCTGTCTGTAGGGGTTATTGAATATTTGAAAATCTATTTAAATAAACTGGTGCATATAAATCGCTTTATTCTTAAAAGGCAAATATGCAAATCAATTTTTAACATTACACTGGCTCGTTTGAATATACTTAATGACAAAATGGCAATCAGTCAAAATAAAGAAAGAAACAATGTTTTATTCAGTGCAAACTTCAATAAAAAAAGGTTCAAGTACTGTTAATCAGAGGATTGCACAAAGGATTTGTTGGTTGCCTCAATGTTGTAATTTTGCTTTGATTTGATATTTCTCTCCATTTTGTTCCCACCTCTTGTTTGTTGCCGTTTGTTTCTGCTAAAAAAAGCTTCATGTGTGATTTTAAACGTAACCACACCTACCCGAGCAGGTGAGCCAATCCTGTTCAATTTGTATTACTGAAACAACTCGTGTTCAGAGGAAGCTCTATTTTATTGCATCAAGAAAACTTCTAAAGCAAAGTAAATGTAGCACTAGGGCACATGCAATATATATTTCTACTCAGGTGAGACGTTTTTACATGAAGAGGCCACATTCCCCCTTGTTTTTTACCCAACAAGTGTTTTCTACAACACTGCATTCCCACTGAGGGGGCAGGCCTAGCTGGAAGTTACCAGAATGCATGTCTGAGTCTGTTTACAGATGGGAGAGAGAGAAAAATACAAGATAGCTAAAAGTGATCAGTGAGAGCACTGGAAAATGCATAAAAATCCATTTTCCCAAAGTACTGTGCTCATTATAAAGATGCTTGCTCCTATTTAACTGAAGTACAAATTTAGATCTAAATCTAACATCCTCAATGGTATAGAGCCCTCTCCTAGGTATACCAACCACCCAAAGCACTTTCCACATAGGGTTAAGTGCCTTGCCCAGGGGCACATCAGCATGGCGCAGAAGCAAGTAAGAAACGAACCCACAGCTTTCCAGTTGCGAGACAACTACTCTCCCCAGTGAGCCAAATAAATGCACGAATTTGCATCTAAAAGGCCAGTTCCAAATATCCATAAATGGAAATTTCAGTGTCACCTCGTCCTAAAACACCTCCTCCTTTCTCTGCAAAAGCCTCAGCATATATCTTCTCTGGATTACTCAGAGGCTCGCAGAGCAGCAGCAGGAGCAGCAGCACTGTGGAATGCCATTAGCTCTGCTTTCAATCACAAAGCCACAGTATTAGTCACACATTTATAAGCTCTGTTCTGCAACAGAATGACAGGGTGGGAGCTGAGAGTGGAGATGACAGCAGAGCAGGGGTTATGAAAAGACTTATTCACTCTTCCACATCAGGTAGATTCATGCATGGTAGAAGTTCTCCTCTGCTGGATGATCATATTTACTTTGGTCTGATTACTGTATACATTTACAACAGTTATTGAGAGAGAGAGAGAGATTCTGCACAAGGAGAGATACAGTGCCTTGCAAACGTTTTCACATCTCTTCACATTTTGTCATGTGACACCAGCAAACTTTATTCTATTTTATCAGGATTTTATGCGATAGAGCAGCACAAAGTGGTGCATAATTGTGAAGTGGAAGGGAAGTGACATGTGGTTTTATAAAAGTTCACAGATAACAACCTGCCTAGTTTGGCATCCATTTAGATTGAGTCAACCTAAGTCAGAATTTGAAGAAGCACCATTCACTGCGATCAAAGCTGCAGGGCCTTTGGGGTCTATCTCTACCAGCTTTGCACATCTTAAAACTGACTTTTTTGACAATTCTTTGTTGCAAAACAAGTCAAGCTCAGTGATGCTGGATGATGAGCATTCATGATTTCAAGTCTTGCAACATATTCAGATATGTTGATAGATTGATTAGATTTAGGTCTGTACTTTGACTGATCCATTCTAAAACATCAATCTACCTTAATAGAATCCATTACATTGTAGCTCTGCCTGTATGTTTGGAGTCATTGTGCTGGAAACTTATCCTCCAGCCCAGTCTCAAGTCCTTTGCAGAAGGGTTTGTTTTTTAGGATGGTCTTGTATTTAGCTCTATTGATCCTCCTTCAGCTGTTTGCCTGTGCCTACTACAGGTAACATGACAAAATAGAGAAAATTCCAATGGGTGTGAATACTTTTACAAGGTACCGTAACGCTGAACTTCAGGCAGACAGAAAGCAGAACAACGTTCTTATCTCAGCATCTGCCTGCTGCTAAACAGCAACTATTTGCAGTTTTCAATATAATGATTTTCCACCTGGTGTTTATTACACTATTTGACAAAAGGCAAATAGATGGAAAACTTAGTAACAAACAGCTGTACAGGAGGAGTTCATTTCATCAGTCCGTCAATATCATTGGCACCTAAATGCGTCTTTCATGCCTAAAGGCTGAAATAAAGATTTTTCAAGTTACCATAAATTACATAATGTTCTTTGGAGTGTGCCAACCAGCTTGGATATGAAAGCTTCATGTAACTTTGAATGGTTTGTTAAGCAGGATACATCTACCAGGTAGTTGTCCACTTTTTTCCCTACGCTCTGTCTTTTATGATATCCAGTCACGATTCTTTCAAACATATCCTGCTAATCAGACTAAGTCAGGTAAGTCACGGTGCAACATATGAACGCCCGTCATCCAAACCATGTGTCTTGCAGACACCACAGCCATGGCGTTGACCAGTATGGAAAAAAACGGTTGTCTGGGGCAACCAAAGACCCGTTGAGATGGCAGACAAAGAAGAGGTGGGCGGGGACAATGTGGTGGGTCCGCAAACACACATGCACATGGGTCCAGAGTTAAGCAAACAATCCAGTGGAACAACACTCTGAGTCAGTGCCTGCGTGATCCATTTGGAAATCACAGCTCACACACACACATACACAGATAAAGTAAGAGACCTCTGTCATACAATGTGAACATGCTGAGCACGCTGTTACAATTACAGCAGAAGTGCTTTATACTATTGTGGCGGCAGGGTGAAGTGATTCTTGAGTGACCTGGAGTGTGCTGTAAAGTGTCGGTGGAGATTTTGTTCTGCAGGCCCATTATGATAAGACGCCGTTTATACCCACCCTTCGAAGCTGACATGATTTTACTGTTTGTTGGCGTACAGGGTGAAAGGAAGCGGGAGCAGACACAGCGCATGCGCTACAGCCGAGGCCAGATGTCAGTCAAAGGGCCGCCACGCTCAAAACAAATAAGCACACTGGGGCTAATTTCAGCGTAGCGGCCTGCTACACGGATCTGGGCTGGCAAGAACCCTGCTTCAGTATACAGTGCCTTGGACTACTTCACCTTTATAGGGGTTAATGCAGTAGACCAACACTAGGTAGTGAATAAATGTGAAGTGGAAGGAAAATGATACATGGTTTTCAGATTTATTTATTCTTTTTATCTTAAATTAAAAGTGTGGTGCGTATTTATATTCAGCCCTGTTTACTCTGACACGCCTAAAAAGGCAGCAACTTGCTGCCTCCAGGAGTCAACTAATGAATAAACAGCTTCCACCAGTGCCTGATTTAATTTTAGTATAAAGTTAGGTCTTCTGTGCAGGCCTTGGAAGAAAACAATCAGCACCATGGTGACCAAGGAACACAATAGAGGTTTTACGACAATATCCCAAGCAATTAACAACTCGCTGGAATGAAAAGAGTATAGCTTATCTCCAAACCTTCCAAGACATGACTGTCCACCGAAACGGACATGCCATGGTAACTCAAGATGAGCTGCAAAGATCAACAGCTCAGGTGGGATAATCTGTCAACCCAGCCTTTAGTTAAGGGTGGCAATATGAAAGCCATTGTTGAATGGAAGCCACAAGACGTAATATTTGCAGTTTACAGCCAGACGAGGCCTAACTGTAACTTTTTGGCCTACATGCAAAACACTAACAATGCACACCACCCGAGCACATTATCCCCATCGTGCAATGTAGTGGTAGCAGACGCTCTTCTTTAACAGGGACAGGGAAGCTGGTCAGTTAAGAGGAAGGCGATGGAGGTAAATACAGGGCAGTCCTCAAAAAAACTTGGCAGAGGCTGTAAAAGACGGAGGCAGAGGTTCATCTTCCATTAGAACAGTGACCTTAAACATACAGCTAAAGCTACAATGGAATAGTTTACATGAATATAGAATGGTCCAGTCAAAGCCCCGACATAAATTCAATTGAGTATTTGTGGAAAGACTTAAAAACTGATCTTCACAGACATTCTCTGTCTAATTTGGCTGAGCTCCAGTTTTTTTTTTTCAAAGAAGACTGTGCAACATTTTTCTGCATGTGCAAAAAACTTAATAAATTAGAATTATTACAGCTGTAGCTGCAGCCAATGGTGGTTCTACAAAGCACTGACTCAGATACACACCACAAAGGCATGCCACACTGCCTAGATTTTTATCTGACTTTGATTTTCCTTCTGCTTAACAAGTATGCGTAACTTTGTGTTGGTAGTCACATTAAATCTCAAGAAAATACATGGAGGTTTGTGGTTGTAACATGAAACAATGAGAAAAAGTTCAAGGTGTATGAATACTTTTGTTAGGTACTATATGTGTACTGCTGGATGACTCATTTCAGAGTTACTTTTATTATGAAACTCTTGAAACTGCAATAGCAACAGGCTAATTTTGGTCACATGGTACAACAAGGCCAAAAGGAGACATGTGAGAAGTTCTGTAAATGGTCAAAGCGTTAAAAGTTGGGCTTCATTAACAAGAGAACATGCATGTTTGCATAGGAAATGTGTGGCCAGAGACTACTTTGCCCAAAGTTTCTAAATATACCCGTTTCATTCTAAATAATGTAGGCGAGTGGAGTGCTGCAGTCAATAATTAAGTGGGTCCTTTGCTGTGGGAGAAGACGGAACTCGTTTACAGTGCAGAGGAGAAGCGTGCCAAGTGAGCTTAGGTGTCACAGAATTAGAGCAGCATCCGCTTGTTAAGTCCTGCAGGACAGAAGCAGTTGTGCAGTCTCTGACCTAGCATCTCGTCTATTTTATCTTCTGTTATTCTTGGTGTGTGAGAAAGAAAAATAACAATATTTGGGTGTTTTTTTAAAACTCAACTGTACTTACAGGGTGATAAGGTTAGCTACATACAACCCATAAAACAGCCTTTAACAGCAATAGTTCCAAATAACTATGTTCTGAAAAGGTTTAGCTCACACAGGTTTTCCTGTGTCTTTGGGATCATTATTCTGTTGATGACCCAGTTTAGACCAAATATCAAATGTCAGACAGAGGAGTTGCTAGCTCACTCAATGACACCACGGTGTTCAGCTGGACCTTCAGAAACCTAAAGGCTCAGGTACAGTCACAGTTCAGGGTGTAGCGCAGGACTTGGCTGACGGCGCGACAGCCTGAACAAGCACTTATATCTGACGCTGACTTTGGTGCAGTATTCTCCGAAAACAAAGGGGGCAGTATGCCACATAAGCAGTGGAAATGTAGTAAAAGAGAGAAAAAACGGTTGATGTCACACAGCAAAAATGGCTGAGTGCTCTATCGAAAACATTATTTCTTATCAAAGTGACTCTGTTTTTTGCAAAGTTTCAGACTCGGAAGAGTAAAACAGAAAGGATCTAAAACTGTACGTTGATACAACTTCAGACTCTTAACAGTAAAAAAGCTATAAACACTTTAAACTGTTAAAAGTGTTTATAGCACTTTAACAGTGCTATAAATATATACATTCTAACTTTGTAACTCACATTTATGTTTCTCTTACCCATTTTTTTATGTCGTTTTTCTTTTCTGTTGCTCTCTTCCTGATCATGAAGAAGAGATTTATTTGTGGGTAAAATGTTTGCACCTTCAACTTCCTTCATTCTGAATGGATGCACCGTCGGTGGCAAAAATTCGGAGGTGCTCAACCAGGCGCCGCGACAGCTCCAGAGCCCGCACACAGGGGCGGGGACAGTGTGATTGCATCACTGGTGGCGTGCGCACCCTTGAATCCTGTTCAATGTGTCAAGTATAAACCTAGCTTTAAACCTGTGCTCATTAGCTGCTTTTGGCTTTGTAGAAAATAATAATAATACCACGGCATAGCAAGGACTTATCCCAAATGATTTTGGGGAGCAAGTGAGGATGAGTTAACCTATTCATTTTCTTACATGAACAGCTTTCTGTCGACCATTATTTTACATATTAAGATCACGAGGTATGAATTCATCTTTTCTAATGCTAATAAGGAGGCTAGTTATGACATAGTCGTAATAATACTGTTGCAATTTCTTCCAAAATTTGGGACGATGCTGGGAGCAGTGGTAGGAGTTCGTCCTGTAACCAGTGGGTTGCCAGTTCGAAACCCCCACTCAGTCTGTCTCAGTCGTTGTGTCCTTGGGCAAGACACTTCACCCACCTTGCCTGCTGGTGGTGGTCAGAGGGCTCGGTGGTGCCGATTGTATGGTAGCCCTGCTTTTGTCAGAGTGCTCCAGGGCAGTTGTGGCTACAATGTAGTCTACCACGGTCAGTGTGTGAATGTGTGTATGAATGGGTGGATGACTGATTGTAGTGAAAAGCACTTTGGGGACTCTGGGGACTTGATAAAGTGTTATATAAGCTCAGGCTATTTACCATTCCATAATTTACTTTTAGAATCACAAACCTTTTTCCAATATTTGCCTGATATTTTCCACAGTCACTGAAGCCTCCAGTACGTACAAGTATTTCTCAATTTAAACAGAAGCAACAAACCAAAACAATAAAAAAACAAAAAAGAGAGTGAGAGATGTGTGTGTGTGTGTGTGTACTGTAATATAGCACTATGACAAGCTGCTGAGAAGGAGATCTGAGAGCTGTAATAGTCACTGATGTACTGCAGGAAATTGGTCATACATGTATAGTTGGGCAAGAGGCAGATTAGACCTGGACAGGTCTCTAGTCCATCACAGGGCAGCAAAAACAGAAACAGGACAAACAACCATGCACACACTCACACCTAAGGATAATTTGGAAAGACCAGTTAACCTAATGTCCATGTTTCTGTACTGTGGGGGTAGCAGAAGTACCAGGAGACAACCCACACATGGATAGGGAGAACACTCAAACCGAGGACCTTGCTGCAGGGCAACAGTGCTAACATATAAATACATATGCAGGGAAAACATTAATGTCATGGCAAAAGCAAGGTTGTCTTCAGCCCCACTAGAAGATGTATTGCATGATCCTCCCTGAGATGTGTCCTACCAGCAACAGGTCTTATCACGTTTTTAAGAAACTAGCATCTTAATGTCTGACTGCAGTTTTGCCATGCAGAACAGAGATGGACAGGAATACCCAGATAACGTGTTTCATTGCTTCCTCAACATCAGCAGAACCCATATGCTGAACACATGCATAGATCTGTTGACTGTTTAAGCCAGAACTTTGATAACATTACAAGTCAGACAGCAGTCTGGGCAGCTTGGCTGCTGGGGGATAACCCGGAGGGGTGAGCTGTGCATGCATGTGACAGAAAAGCTATTTAAATATCTGGACAACCCTTAAAGAGACTGGGATTTCTTACCTTGCTCCTGATCTGTCCAGAGGTGGACACTTTCCGGATCAGTTTCTGGGGGCCTTCCTGCTCTGCCTCGCTGTCGGAGGACTCGTCCGCCGCACCGGTGCCGGCGACAGCGCCCACTACATGGGCATGGACCCCCGCGGCGGTCGAGACAGCCCCTTTCTCCGGCTCCTGTCGGGGACAGGGATAAAACCAATCGGGGTTATACTTCGGTCGCTCTGTCGCTCCCTTCCTCTCCTTAAGGCGAGAGGGAACGTCTCTCCTCGCTGTCATCTCCCCACGTCTCTGAGATAAGGACGCTTTCTGGGATCTGCGTGGGCTGGTGGACGCATAGGGGACTAGATGGGGAAGACTTCACGCTTCCCCGCCGCTCGGGCAGATAGACGCTGCTATGGCTGCAGCGTGCGCGGCTAGTCCCCATCCAGAGACCGCCTCATCCTCTCCGTCTGTACCGTGGCAGGGACCCTAGTAGCTGTTTTACTCTAACACCCACAAAGACAGCGCCACTAACGGGAGTAATACTACATTTATTTAACTATAACTCAACAGGATGAAGCGAAGATCAGAGACAGTGTTAGAAACAGCAGTTAAAGAAAAAATCACTAAAAAAAAAATGCAGCTTTCCCAACAAAGGATAGGGACTACTTCAAAACAAATTAAAAAAATTAAACTTGTTTTATAAAAAAAAAAACCAAAACCCCCAAAATTTTTTTTCCAAAACCCCCGTTAGTTTTTAAAATGGTTTGGGGGGGGGATTTTAAAGGGGGGGGGGGGTTCGTTTTTTCCAAAACAGAAAAAAAAGGGCCCCTAAATTTAAAACCCCTTTTTATTTTTAAGAAAATCAGCGACAAAAGAAAAACGTTTTAAAAACACGACTGCTCTGAGATTAAAGAAACATTTCAACACCAAAACCTCACAGTTACGCCTCAGTATTCATAGAAACAAATCCAACTGTTCACTTTTCTTCGGGGGAAAACCGAACAGAACGACCGAAGTGAGAAGCGGACGGACTAAAGCAAGTCCCCGGCCGGTGTTTGACTTTTTACTAACCAGTTCCTCCCAGACAGGGCTGCGGCTGAAGGGGTACACATCCTCCATAGTTCCAGACTTCGTTCTGCGTCCGCTCCGGGCAAGAGAGAGGAAACAAAACAGGGAAAAAGGTGGAGGAATTCAGCAACCTGCTTCGCCGCCTTGGCTCTTCGCCACCCCCCGTGTGCGCACCGAGGAGGAGAAGCTGGACGTGGAGCCCTGTCCGTGTCCTCCCACCACTCTCTTCTCTCTCACCCTCCCTCCTTCTCGGCTCTCTCCGTGGCCTCTTTTTACCTGTGCTCCCCTTTTCTTCTTCTTGTTTTTTTTTCTCTAAAGTCCCGCGGGGTTTTTCTGCGTGAACTTTGACAAAAGGTCAAACCCCGTAAAAAATTTCGAGAAGCCCGAAAAATTCCCCCCGGGGAAAGATTTGGTCAAAAAATATTAGTAAAAAAAAATATAAAGATATTTTGATTTTCAAAAATACATTTTGGACCCCAAAAAGGTTAGGGGCCCGGCGCCAACCCTTTGGCCCCCATGTCTTCCCCAAAATAAAACCAAACAAAAATTTATTTTTCATATGTAATATGAAAAGAATGGAAATAATGAAATTATTTAAAAAAATTTTAATTTTAACTTAAAATAATTTAAAATTAAAATTTACTGTTTTTTGGGAAAAAGTATTTTTTGCCCTTACCGGTGGCGTTTTAAAACCCGGCTTTTTTTTTAATTTGTTGTTTTTTTTTTAATCCCTTATCTAAAATATTATATTTTTAAGTTTAAATTTAAATTTAAAAGGGGAATTAAATACAAAGGGTTTATATTGTGATTTCTTAATTTATTTATTGAATTGTGGCACGTTTGAACCTCCACACTTATGTATAAAAAATTTATGATTGAACAATTCCCCTTTTACAAAATGCCACTAAATGATGAACAATTCATTCTGTATTTTTACCAATTATAATTTTGTTTATTAGTTTTACAAAGTTATTCTTTTTTTTTAGAACATTTTAGATAATTGGCAAATAAATCTACAACAATTTGAATGACTTCATCTTTTGAAAGTGTTTTGTATTAGCCAATATTTAAAGGCAAATCTGGGTGGTTTTTAAGCAAAGATTTCATTTGGGAACATCTAAGTAAAATTAAATATTTTTTTGCAATTTTATTAAAAATGTGAAAGTCAAATATAAAATTAGCCCACAACGTTGTGACAAATACTTGCTAAACTGTGTAATGGTTTGAATGAAGTCCTTTTTACACAGCAATCACAATACATTCAATCAGAGATAGAACATGAGGGAAAAAACACTGAATAGAATTTTTATGTATGCACAGCATTAAGAATGTTATGATGGTATCATAATAGGATGTGCCATCATGAAGTATAATTATTTAGGAAATATTTCAGTGTCATTCAATCAATCAATCAATCAATCAATCAACCAATCAACCAATCAATCAATCAATCAATCAATCAATCAATCAATCAATCAATCAATCACTTTTTATGAAGCACTTTGCATAAAGTTAAATGTAACAAAATGTTTTTAGGGAGATAAAAAAAACAAACAAGAGAAATTGCATATAAACAACAATCAACAATCAAATTGAAACATTCTAAACTAAGTCTAGAAAATAAGAATTGTTGTTAGACAATGAAGCTAATGAATCAGTGTAGTATTTGAAATGAAGAAAGACCAAATGAAGATACGAGCAAAATTTAAATAATAAAAACGCAATAAAATGCTCAAATCAACAGAGATAAAACATAAAATTAAATATAATTTAGAGTGAACCAAAACTATATTTAAAAGATAAATAAAGTTAGACATTAAACTAAACTAAAAAAAACAAAACAAAAAACAATGAGACAAAATTCAGGATAAAATATTTTAAAAATAATAGATAAAATAAAATAAAATAACGAAAGAATTAGCTAGTAAAGTTTAAGGAGGAAGATATTTTTTATATTTAGCTTGATGAAAGATAGTTATTGCCATGTAAATAACCTTTTTAGGAGCACAATAATCTGGGTTTTATTCTGATTTTATGGCTAAAGATCTGCAATACAAATGTGCTGTTAGTGCGTCTGCCTCTTTTTCCAAGACATTTTCAGCTTACAGTAAATGGTAGTTATTCAGTATTACTGTGTGTTTTTGTAATAACAGTAAATGGCGCAACAAAAATGCCAGATCCCGTCTGCGCTGAAACAGCGGAACTGTTCTTTACATAAATGATATTCACCGGAATACTTTAGCCTGGGACTTCTCTGTCCCTCCGTTATCTTCCTCCGGCTCCGGCGGCAGTATGAGTTGACAGTTGTTATGAAATGGGGATAAGGACGTTCCAGCCCGTGGAGTGACCCAAACCTGGAGCTTTTTGTTCCATAAGAACAACACAAGAAGCTGCAGAATGCACTACCAGCTGTTACGTGGCGGCACAGCGGCGGCGGTGGCCTCTAGAAGGGTGCGGAACATTCTGGGTTCGGTCCTGGGTCGGGATGGCTGGATGTGGAGATCCCATGAGGTCAAACTTGTGAGCACATCCTCAGGTAATCTAAAGACTGAACTCTAGTGGTAACGTCTCTGGAAAGGTCAGTAGAGGAAGGATCAGGGAGCCTGTTAGTTTTAATTTTGATTCTTTATTCCTTGAATAAGGAGTCAAAGTGGCCACATCAACAGCCTGCTTCTCTGCTTTAGTTTACTGCACAACCAAAGACCTGATTGTAGTTCATCGTGGTAGATGTTGGTAGATGTAAAACCACTGTGGTGATTGAAGCAAGAATAACTTGAAGGATACCGCACGGTCAGCACCAGAACTAGTTTCTTGGTGAAAGGTCATTTACTCTTTTCTGTTGACAGGCCTAGTGTCTTTCAGTTTTAACTGAAAATTATTCCCATACTTGTATTTTTGTTTATCAGGCGGTGTGTTATCCCCTTTATTTAGTTATTTATTCTGTATACAGACAGCTGCCTCAGTGCCCTCCCTGACAGGTACCTATTCAAGCTAGCTGATGATACAGCCCTGGCATGCCTTTTCCAGAACACCGTGCAGGAACCTGGTCCAGTGTTGGATATGTTTTTAAATTAGTGTGAGAAGTCCCACCTGCTGTTACTCTCTGAAAAAGCTGTTTTTATTTGATGTTACCTGTAAAAAAAGATGTTTTTAGAGAGTGTTTTAACTAGTTGCATTACATGCTGGTTTGGTCGCATATCAGAAGCACAAAAGAACACTCAGGAAAAATGTGATCACTGCCAGTAAGCTGCTAGACAATAGTTTGGTTAACTTGAAACACATAAACAGATGTCTCTTCACAAGGTGAAAAGTATCCTTGCTCACAGAAGCTTCCACTAGTTACTGTTTTCAATGTGCTGCACTCAGGTAGAAGGTACTGCTACCCTCAACTAAAAGGTACTGGTACCCCCAGCTAAAGGGTACTGCTGTCATCAGGTAGAAGGTACTGCTACCCTCGGCTAGAAGGTACCGCTACCCCCAGCTAAAAGGTACTGCTGTCATCAGGTAGAAGGTACTGCTACCCTCAGCTAGAAGGTACTGCTACCCCAGCTAAAAGGTACTGCTGTCATCAGGTAGAAGGTACTGCTACCCTCAGCTAGAAGGTACTGCTACCCTCGGCTAGAAGGTACTGCTATCCTCAGCTAAAAGGTACAGCAACCTTCAAGTAGAAGGTACAGCAACCCTCAAGTAGAAGGTGCTGCTACCCTCAAGTAGAAGGTACTGCTGTCATCTGGCAGAAGGTACTGCTACCTTCAGCTAGAAGGTACTGCTACCTTAGGTAGAAGGTACTGCTACACTCAGCTGAAATATACTGCTACCCTCAAGTAGAAGGTACTGCTGTCATAAGGTAGAAGGTACTGCTGCCCTCAGCTAAAAGGTACTGCTACCCTCAAGAGGAAGGTAATGCTACCCTCAGCTAGAAGGTACTGCTACCCTCAGGCAGAAGGTACTGGTGTCATAAGGTAGAATGTACTGCTACCCTCAGCTAAAAGTTACTGTTACCCTCAAATAGAAAGTACTGCTGTCATCAGCTAGAAGGTACTGCTGCCCTCGGCTAGAAGGTACTGCTACATTCAGGTAGAGGTAGTGCTACCCACAGCTAGAAGGTACTGCTACCTTCAGGTAGAAGGTACTGCTACCCTCAGCTAACAGGTAGTGCTACCCTTAAGAAGAAGGTACTGCTACCCTCAGCTAGAAGATGCTGTTACCCCCAAATAGAAGGTACTTCTGCCCTCAGGTAGATGGTACTGTAGTTTGTTTTGTACCTCCATCACCCACAGTATCTCCTGCAGTCCTATTAAACTACAACAGAGACATTTTAGATATAAGAAAATATAGTTACAGCAATAATGATGTGGCATTATTTAATTTAGTGTGATGTTTATGAAATGCTGAATGGACAACAATTATATTATCTACAACCCTCTTAAAGACAGTGTTAATCAAAGATATTTTATGTTTTATCTCATCAACTGCATTTCATGCACCTATTCCTGCATTTCATCCAAATCAACCCAACATATTCATACCCCTTAAAGTTTTTCACTTTTTGTCAGGGAAAAAACCAAAACCTTCACTACACAATAGACCAACCGAGAGTAGAGCATAATAGTGAAAACCTGCATGAATTCGTATTCAGCCCTCTATACTTCTGATACCCCTAAATTAAATCCAGTTCAACCATTTGCCCTCAGAGGTTGTCTAGTTAGTAAATAGAGCCTACCTGTGTGTGACATAATCTCAGTATAAATATACCTGTTTTTTGGAGGCCTCAGATAACAGCATTGTTAAGACCAAGAAATACAGCGGACAAGTCAGGGCGAAAGTTGTGGAGAAGTTTAAAGCAGAGTTAGTTTCTAAAAATAATCCAAGCTTTAAACATCTTATAGAGCTCTGAAAAGGAGAGAGCCTGGTAAACCTATCAAGACATGGCAGTCAACCTTAACCTCTATTGTTAAAGCAAAGCCATAGAAGTTCAGTTTGTCACAAGCCATATAGGGGACACAGGAAACATGTAGAGGAAGGTGCTCTGGTCAGGCCTACAACTGAAACACCATGTGTGCTGGAAAACTAACACTGCATATCACCCTGAACACAACATCTCCACTGTGAAACATGATGGTGGTAGCATTATGCTATGGGGATGTTTTTCTTCAGTAGGGACAGGGAATCTGGTCAGAGCTGAAAGAAGATGGAAGGAGCTGAATCCAGAACAATCCTGGAAGAAAACCTTTTAGAGGCTGAAAAGACTTGAGAATGGAGGTTCACCTTCCAGCAGGACAACAGCCCTAAACCTACACTGAGAGCTACAATGGAATTGTTTAGATCAAAGCATATCCATATTTCAGAATGGCCTAGTAAAAATCCAAAATCCATTTAAGGATCTGCACACCAAACTGCTTAGTTGTCATAGTGACAAGATCGGACTGGTTTTATAAACTTCCTTCAAACTTTCTATAAAGGCTCTTTGGTTCCAGAGCTCATGAAGACTTATTTTGTTTTGCTGATAGGATAATTAAAATGAAAACTGCATGCTGTGCCAACTGGTCTCATGGTTTGCTTTTTAGTTATATAATGCTATTAATCTTATATAGAATCTGTTAAGGGGGCTGAATATTAGGGTGATGGCAAGGCGGCCTTCCAACCTCTGACTTAGACTTGGATCTCATAACCAAAGGAAAGTTATCAAACTATCAGTGGAAACATGAAAAAAGCGTGTTTTTAGCTATTATAGCAAGGGTTTGATTACTGTAATGCCAAAACATATTTTTCCATTGATTATTGGGGAGGGTATAAATAATTTTTAACATATTTTTTATGAAAATTTAAAAAAAGAGAAATTAGTATTTGTAAATAATATGTCTTGTACATTGTCTTTGTTTTGCGAAATGTCTTTGACTTCTAGGTTGAATGAAAATAACTTTGGTTTTAACTGTCCAGTGGTATGAATCATTTTGGAATTGACTGTAGATATGCAGGTTTTTTGTGTCAAACAACAGAAATAAACATTTTGCAGAAAAAATAAATTGTGCTTTTCTTCTCATCTCTCAGGTTGTTTGTGAGAAAGACTCAGTCATCCTCTGCTTTTTGCAGGTGACACCGTGACAATTGGAGAGATCTCCTACAAACTCAAAACCCCTCAGAATCCAGAACGGGTTCCCCTCAAATACCGTATGTAACATTCAGCATGTGTACAACTGTTAACTCATCCGTAGGTATTGCCTTGTCATCAAGACTTTTATTCTTTGGGCTTGATCCACTAGTTTCAGACTCACTGCCTCAAACGGTGGCTCAGCACCTACGATGGATCATGCAGAAGGACCTTTTGGGCCAAGATGTGTTTCTTATCGGACCTCCAGGACCCCTAAGAAGATCCATAGCTATGCAGTATCTTGTAAGTAGCTTATGAACAAACATCTTTGTCCAAAGCGTTCCAAATGGTCATTCTCCTTGCTTTTCTATTTATTTAAGATCCAATTATTCATTTTTAACAGTTGTAGATACCTTTGGTCTGGATGAATGAGAGCGCCCCAAAAATAAATCAAAGAATAAAAACAAAAAGTGATTGTGTATATATACTTTATCTTCAATCCACTTATACTCATGTATGTAGCACTTTCCTCATCACAGGTAATGGTTTAAAGTACATGTTTATGTTGTGCAGAGGTAGTGCAGTAGTTCCAAACTGATCATCAGCAAGTGCAACCAACTCTATAAAAGCAGGTTTAGCAGTGTGTTGGTGTGCAGCATACAGGTGTGTGTTAACACAATGCCAATATACAAAAGCTTCAACAATGACAACAGAGGAGCAATTTGTTGCTGCCCATTGATCTAGGGCTATAAAGTCAGCCTGAACATGTCTTCCCAAAAGAAACACATATTCAGCTGCTGATCTTCCCAATAGTAGACCATGCAACTTTCAGAAAAATGACAAAATACCCAAAATGGTCTTTATCTCAGATTCCACAGGCATCGGTTGCCATGTTAATGTTTAAGTTCCTGACAGAGCACTTGGAAACAGACTAAACAGTGTGTCCAGCTTGGAACGGTTACCAGGAGGAATCTTCATTTCTCTTAAAATGGCAACCTATGTTTGCAAAGCTGTAGCCGAATAAACCCCTGGACCTTTGGAACAATGTTCTTCGGACAGATGAGACGAAGTAAAGGGTTAGCCCTAACCCTTTAGCTACAGAGGATATCAGCGCCGCAAATACCTCAACAACTCCCAAGCACAGTGGTGGTGGGGTGATGATTTTGCCATAATTTGCAGCCACTGGACCTGGGCACCTTTTAGTCATTGAGTTGACCATGAACTTACCTGTATATCAAAGTATTCTAGAGTCAAATATGAGGTGATTTCTGACATAAAACTGGGTCATCAACAGGACAACAACCCCAAACATAGAGCATCTCCAGTGAAATAACTGAAAAAGAAAAGAATATATAGGGTGTTACAGTTAAAGTGTTACAATGGCCTAGTCAAAGTCGGGCCCCAACCTGATTGAAATGTTACAGAGGGCCGTTAAGAGAGCTGTGCAGAAACAAATGCCCTAGAACTTTGATGAACTAAATCTTCTATTCGCCTTCATAGACAACCTCAAATCCTTTGTCTTAGAAAAAGTCACTGATAAATGAAAACATCTAATTTACCCCAGTGGGCCCACCACCTGCAGGGGGAACCGTGAGGGACCGGTGCAAAGAGGATTGGGTGGCGGACGAAGGTAGAGACCTCAGCGGCCCGATCCCGTATGCTTAGGCTGGCTCTAGGGACGTGGAATGTTACCTCACTGGGGGGGAAGGAGCCTGAGCTTGTGCGGAAGGTCGAGAGATATTGACTAGAAATAGTCGGGCTCGCCTCCACGCACAGCGTGGGCTCTGAAACCCATCTCCTTGAGAGGGGCTGGACTCTCTTCTACTCTGGAGTGGCCCACGGGTAGAGGCGGCGGGCTGGGGTGGGTTTGCTTGTTGCCCCCCAGCTCAGCCGTCTAGTGTTGGGGTTTACCCCGGTGGATGAGAGGGTCGCATCCCTGCGCCTTCGGGTCGGGGATAGGTCTCTGACTGTCGTGTCGGCCTACGGGCCGAGCGGTAGTGCAGAGTACCCGGCCTTCTTGGTGTCCCTGTCGGGGGTGCTGGATAGTGCCCCTCCCGGGGACTCCATTATTCTGCTGGGGGACTTCAACGCCCACGTGGGAAACGACAGTGACACCTGGAGAGGCGTGATCGGGAGGATTGGCCTCCCCGATCTGAATCCGAGTGGTGTTTTGTTATTGGACTTCTGTGCTAGTCACGGATTGTCCATAATGAACACCATGTTCGAGCATAAGGGTGTTCATCAGTGCACTTGGCACCAGGACACCCTAGGCAGGAGGTCAATGATCGACTTTGTTGTCGTATCATGAGACCTTCGGCCGCATGTTTTGGACACTCGGGTGAAGAGAGGGGCTGAGCTGTCCACTGATCACCACCTGGTGGTGAATTGGATCCGCTGGAGGAGGAGAAAGCCGGACAGACTTGGCAGGCCCAAGCGCATAGTGAAGGTCTGCTGGGAACGCCTGGCGGAGCCCTCGGCCAGGGATGTATTCAACTCCTACCTCCGGGAGAGCTTTGACCAGATTCCGGGGGATGTTGGAGACATAGAGTCCGAGTGGACCATGTTCTCCACATCTCTTGTCGATGCTGCTGCCCGTAGCTGCGGCCGTAAGGTCTGCGGTGCCTGTCGCGGCGGCAATCCCAGAACCCGGTGGTGGACACCGGCAGTAAGAGATGCTGTCAAGCTGAAGAAGGAGTCCTATCGACTGTGGTTGGCTTGTGGGACTCCTGAGGCGGCTGACGGGTACCATGAGGCCAAGCGTGCTGCGGCCCGAGCTGTGGCAGAGGCAAAAACTCGGGCCTGGGAGGAGTTCGCCATGGCAGGCCATGGAGAAGGACTACTGGTCAGCCTCGAAGCGATTCTGGCAAACCGTCCGGCGCCTCAGGAGGGGGAAGCAGTGCTTCGCCAACACTGTTTATAGTGGGAGTGGGAGGCTGCTGACCTCGACTGGGGACATTATCGGGCGGTGGAAGGAGTACTTCGAGGATCTCCTCAATCCTGCCATCACGTATTCCCTGGTGGAAACAGAGGCTGGGGACTCGGGGTTGGACTCTTTCATCACCCAGGCTGAAGTCACCGAGGTGGTTAAAAAGCTCCGCGGTGGCAAGGCTTCGGGGGTGGATGAGATCCGCCCTGAGTACCTCAAATCTCTGGATGTTGTGGGCTGTCATGTTTGACACGCCTCTTCAACATTGCATGGCGGTCGGGGACAGTACCTCTGGACTGGCAGACTGGGGTGGTGGTCCCCCTTCATAAGAAGGGTGACCGGAGAGTGTGTTCCAACTACAGGGGGATCACATTCCTCAGCCTCCCTGGTAAGGCCTACGTCAGGGTATTGGAGAGGAGAGTCCGGCTGATAGTCGAACCTCGGCTTCAGGAGGAGCAGTGTGGTTTTCGTCCCGGCCGTGGAACACTGAACCAGCTCTATACCCTCTACAGGGTACTCGAGGGCTCATGGAAGTTTGCCCAACCGGTTCACATGTGTTTTGTGGACCTGGAGAAGGCATTCAACTGTGTCCCTCGTGATGTCTTATGGAGGGTGCTCCAGGAGTATGGAATCGGGGGCCCTTTATGAGGGGCCATCCGGTCCCTGTACGAGCGGAGCAGGAGTTTGGTCCGCATTGCCGGCACTAAGCCGGACCTGTTCCCGGTGCATGTTGGACTCCTGCAGGGCTGCCCTTTGTCACCGGTCCTGTTCATAACTTTTATGGACAGGATTTCTAGACCCAGCCAAGGGCCGGAGGGGGTCTGGTTTGGGGACCAGTGGATTTTGTCTCTTCTTTTTGCAGATGACTTGGTCCTGCTGGCCCCCTCTAGCCAAGACCTACAGCATGCGCTGGGGCGGTTCGCAGCCGAGTGTGAAGCGGCTGGGATGAAGATCAGCTCCTCCAAGTCAGAGGCCATGGTACTCGACCGGAAAAGGGTGGCTTGTCCTCTTCAGGTTGGAGGGGAGTTCCTGCCTCAAGTGGAGGAGTTAAAGTATCTCGGGGTTTTGTTCTCGACTGACGGAAGAATGGAGCGGGAGATTGACAGACGGATCGGTGCGGCTGCCGCAGTAATGGGGGCGCTGTGCCGGTCCGTTGTGGTGAAGAGAGAGCTGAGCCGAAAAGCGAAGCTCTCGATTTACTGGTCGGTCTACGTTCCTACTATCACCTATGGCCATGAACTTTGGGTCATGACCGAAACGAGATCCCGGATACAAGCCGCTGAAATGAGCTTCCTCCGTAGGGTGGCCGGGCACTCCCTTAGAGATAGGGTGAGGAGCTCGGCCATTCGGGAGGGGCTCGGAGTGGAGCCGCTGCTCCTCCACATCGAGACGAGCCAGTTGAGGTGGCTTGGGCATCTATACCGGATGCCTCCTGGACGCCTTCCTCGGGAGGTGTTCCAGGCACGTCCCACCGGGAGGAGGCCCAGGGGACGGCCCAGGACATGCTGGAGGGACTATGTCTCTCAGCTGGCCTGGGAACGCCTTGGGCTCCCCCCGGAGGAGCTGGAGGAGGTGTCTGGGGAGAGGGACGTCTGGGTGTCTCTGCTGAGTCTGCTGCCCCCGCGACCCGGTTCCGGATAAGCGGAAGATGACGAGTACGAGTACGAACATCTAATTAGAGGGCTGTTCAATAGGTGCAGGTCTGAGAAATACAATAATAGTTCTCATTGTTGCAGTTTCTCTCTTTTTTTCTGATGTTTAACTACCGGGGTTTATGAGGTCATTTTTTTATTGTTATTGTGATCTAGGAGTTGACCAAGCGGGAAGTGGAGTATGTGGCGCTGTCCAGGGACACCACAGAGACGGACCTGAAGCAGAGGAGAGAGATCCGATCAGGAACGGCCTTCTACATAGACCAGGTACTTCTGATTTCCAGTGGATTTATGCACTGTCCAACAAGCACAATTCAGTATGACTCCACCTGCCATAACAGATGCTTTAACTAACATTTGAACCTGATGTTTAATACAGTAAGTACCAATTGTTTAGGTTCAAATGTGGATCTTTATGTGAGACGTCTTCGGTCTGTTTACTCTGTCTGTTTATGTTGCACATCTTTCCCAGAAGCAACAATTTCAATACAGACTCATCTTGACTTGTCTATATAACCTCAGTCAGCAAAGGTTTTGTAGCATAGCCCTTAGATAAACATATTTCTTTCTGTATAAGAGATATTATTTAAAAAATTACGACTGATAAAGTCGTAATTTTTGATAAAATATATTGATATATATTCTATATCACCATATCCATAGTGATATAGATTATTTTATGTTATGTTTTTTTTAGGTTTTTCTGCATTGAAAATGTCTTTTAAAATTTGTGTACTAATACTGAGTATTAATATTAGTATATTAAGCGTGCAGCCCATGTTCGGAGGCTTCAGTTCTCGATGCAGCTGTCGTGGGTTTGACTCCCGACCCAGGCGACCTTTACTGCATGTCTTCCCTCTCTCTCCACCCCTTTCCTGTCAGCTTATTGTCAAAAAATTAGAAAAATAAAGGCCACTAGTGCTGCAAAAAACATTAAAAATATATATTGTATTAGTATACATAAAATATAATTCCTAAAATAGAAAAACTAAAATCTAGTGAAATATTGAACGAGTAAAATTTTTCAACATTTTAGATTTTGAGCTAGTTATATGTTCAGATTGTATTATATTATTTTGACCTGGTATTAGTTTGACATGGATGCTCAGATTTCTAGGATGCAAAGGTAGGATTAGGGATGTCCTGATGATCAAATCAATGCTATGTGTTTGAACAGTCACTAGCCTCAGGGTGCAGTAAAATAACCTTCACTAAACATGTTAGTGTCATCTGCAAACAAAATGAACCTCACTCTATTAGTGGAACTGATAAAGAATGAGGTTATGGCTTGATTTCCATATATGACATCAGAGTCGGGGTGTCGAACTCAAATTCATACTGGTAATTGTTTCCCCCAATGAAAATCCAGCCATTAGAGTCCATGCCTTAGAGTAGCAGGAGAAGGTGGGTAAGGAAAATATTCATTAAAGCTCAGTTTTCTACACTCTGATCCACTCCGATCTGGTCCAAGCCAGATACCTAGCAACTCTGACTGATGTGCCAACACACCAGCAGAGCTTTCGGGGATTTGTATTCTTATGGGTACATTGGCTTTCTACCAGCAGGCCTGCTCTAGTAGACATTTAGTGTGATCTTGCAGACCAAATTTTGCCTGAAGGCCTGAGTTTGACACCTATGATGAAGAGCTTCCATGTTTATAGGAGAATGTATTGGTGGCTAACAGTAACTGCTTTGCATGCGAAGCATATAACCAGCATGCATAAAAGTAACACACAGTCACATCACTGCGGCAGTACCAGACGTTCTACTGTTCCCTTCCCTTTATCAACTTACGTGCAGATAAACACACCCATACTTTGTGAGCTGAGTAACCATGGAAACGAGCAGTTTCTTATAATCCATATTGGCTCCTCTGACTAGAACTTTCTGTTCTCCGTTCCATTTGAAATTTGAAAATAAAGGAAAGATACAGATAAACATAATCACCACACACTGTAAGATCACTTGTAGTTAGCTGGTAAGCTGTAATCATTTACTCTACCATGTCTTTATCTTCAGCTTAATAATATCTGTGTGAAAATAAACTTGTTTTATAGCATCTCAGACATTAACATCCTGATTCACATTTTATTTTTCACACATTTTTTCTTTAGCTTGGGTATCAGCAGCCATTTTTGCCCTCGCTCCTATTCAATGAAATCCCTTCCCGAATCTTTTAAAAAGATCCGTAGGTCTGTAGCAGGGGTCTCCAACTCCAGTCCTGCAGCTTTGAAATGCATCTCTGCTCCAAAACACCTCAATCAAATGCATGGCTCATTACCAGGCCTTTGCCAAACTTGATGGCATGCTAAAGAGGTAATTCAGCCATTCGATTCAGCTGTGTTGGCACAGAGCCCCAAGGAATACCTGGATGTTCTAGCACAGGGATGTATCTAAATGTTGCAGGGCAGTAGCCCCCGAGGACTGGAGTTGGAGATCCCTGGTATAGTTTGTTGTATAATTATTGAATCTATAAAAGTTGCGTTTATTAGTTTTATGAAAAACCACAATTTTATTTAATTCCTTTATTTAATGATTTATAAAGTGCTTTAAAACATCCAAATAAGGAGAACAATGTGCATAATAATAAAACATAAAAACACTCAAAAAGATCACAGAAAACAAACTAATTCAGTTAAAAAGAAATGTGCCAAGGAACAATAAAATAGGCTTTCTCAATAAATGCGTCTTGAATTTGCTTTTAAAAAGGCCCAGGTCAATGATGGCATGAAGATCCAAAGGAAGCAGTTTGCAGAGCGTGGGTGCCACCACAGAAAAGGCCCGGTAACCCCAATGTTTATGCTTAGTCCTTGGAACAGCTGACTAGATGACCTCAAGAACCTGCCACACACACAGATTGATAATGAGGTTTGAGGTCATTAAGAGATTTTAAAACGAACAGTAAAAGTTTAAAATCAGTTCTAAAATGAGCAGGAAGCCATAAAACAATTGTATGTTAGAAATTTAGAAAAAAAAGGAGAATGAAAACATATTTATGAATGGCCTAATCAAAGTCCAGATCTAAATCCAATTGAGAATTGATGTTCACAAACACGCTCTATCCAGACTGACAGAATGTGAGCTGTTTTGCAGAAATGACTGCATAAACATGTTGAAGAGTGTTGTTGTGACATAAGAAAATGGGAAAAGTTTAGTGGTTTTTGCAAAGCACAATGTACAGGGGTTGGACAATGAAACTGAAACACCTGTCATTTTAGTGTGGGAGGTTTCATGCCCAAATTGGACCAGCCTGGTAGCCAGTCTTCATTGATTGCACATTGCACCAGTAAGAGCAGAGTGTGAAGGTTCAATTAGCAGGGTAAGAGCATAGTTTTGCTCAAAATATTGAAATGCACACAACATTATGGGTGACATACCAGAGTTCAAAAGCTTTGGTATGACCTTTGGTCCCTCATGCCAATGCCAAACGTCGGTTTCAATGGTGCAAGGAGCGCAAATCTTGGGCTGTGGACAATGTGAAACATGTATTGTTCTCTGATGAGTCCACCTTTACTGTTTTCCCCACATCTGAGAGAGTTACGGTGTGGAGAAGCACCAAAGAAGCGTACCACCCAGACTGTTGCATGCCCAGAGTTAAGCATGGGGGTGGATCAGTGATGGTTTGGGCTGCCATATCATGACATTCCCTTGGCCCAATACTTGTGCTAGATGGGCGCGTCACTCCCAAGGACTACCGAACCATTCTTGAGGACCATGTGCATCCAATGGTTCAAACATGTATCCTGAAGGCGGTGCCGTATATCAGGATGACAATGCACCAATACACACAGCAAGACTGGTGAAAGATTGGTTTGATGAAAATGAAAGTGAAGTTGAACATCTCCCATGGCCTGCACAGTCACCAGATCTAAATATTATTGAGCCACTTTGGGGTGTTTTGGAGGAGCGAGTCAGGAAACATTTTCCTCCACCAGTATCACGTAGTGACCTGGCCACTATCCTGCAAGAAGAATGGCTTAAAATCCCTCTGACCACTGTGCAGGACTTGTATATGTCATTCCCAAGACGAATTGACGCTGTATTGGCCGCAAAAGGAGGCCCTACAACATACTAATAAATTATTGTGGTCTAAAACTAGGTGTTTCAGTTTCATTGTCCAACTCCTGTATATTTTTTAACTAGTACCAGTATCATGCTTTATAGACAATTTTCTCACTTTTCTTGTTCCATTAACTGTAGTTTCAGTTCACCTAATAATGGAGATCTGTCCCGTTTTTTCTATGGAGAGTTTTAAAGCAGAAACAGTTTCTGACGAATGAAACTGTTTTTATACAAAAGGATGGATTGTAAAACTCAACTCTGTAAAGCACAGTCACCTTCCACCTTCTCTATTGTTTCCATGGAAGCAGCATATGTGTAAGGGTACTCAAAGGTGTTGCACGTATGTGGCCTTCCTCAGATGCAGCCATCCGGTGTGGCCATGGTATGTTGGCATCTGTTTGTTTAGGAGTTCTCTGTTTTAATTTCTGCCTGTGGGGGCAATTGCTGAACATTTCTACAGTGTTGGATCGGATTCCTGTTTGCAGAATGATAATGTGTGGGTGTGAATTGGAAAGCTTTTCTTCTTGGAAATAGTTTGGTATCGTAGGAGGTGTTAACTAGAACATCCAAGTATTCCTTGGGGCCCTGTGCTGGTTTGGAGCCCTATATTCGTGCTTAATGTGTCAATCCCTGTGTGTTTGCTGCCCCTCCCCTCTCCTTAGCTCCTTTCAACCCCTCTCCTTCCTCCGTCATTCCAGCCATCATTCCACCCCTCGGGTTTGTATGCAAGCTGTAGTCACATGGATATAAGTGCATTCTTGTTATAATTTTAACATTTGAAGTCACCCCTCTGCTGTTGCCAAGCTCTTATGTAAGACAGCTTATCTCCAAGTCTTTCTGTAAATGAGTCTCTGTTACAGAACAAAAAGCCCGCCACCTCCACCAGAGCTGAATCCAAAGTGGGATCAGTTCCTTCTAAACATGAGCTTCAAGCCAAAAGTTCTCTTTCAAGAAACTTGACACACTTTTAGAGAAACATTTAGAGTACAGGCTAGAATTAATTGTGTTTCCATGGACTGGAGGGCATTGGTGAGGTAGTATCTTCAGATGCAGGAGACCAAAAAGCCTATGGGAGGAGAGCGGCGCCTGTCAGTTCTTGACACTCAAGCAGCAGGCAGACCCTCCTGAGAAATGAACATAATGTCTCTCCACCGACCTTATTTTTCTGTTTCTATTGGTAACCAACCTCTGCAGTTGCTGATGGGTGGTGGTCCACAGCCTTTATTACTGCTAAGGGTTTTAACTGAGATGTTTACCAAAGCTTTAAGATATAGGTTTTGCAGGAGAGCCACCGCTTTTTTGTCGAAGTGTTGTCATGGTGTTTGGGTTCGGGGGCATGTGTTCGATATCTGTGTCCTGGCTGGGGGTGGCCTAGTGGGGAGATTCATGTCGGGGTTCATTGGGGGTGGTGGACTCATGGGGTTGGGATCGGAATTCATTGGGGGTTGGGACTATTTTATTCTGTGGCGGCTCTGGTTGGCGGGCTTGTTTGGACCATGCACGAGCCTGGGCTAGCCCGGACCAGGTTCATGTGCTGGGGCGGTCTGCCTATCTCCACCCCCGGAGGGAAGGGAACCACCTCCTGGGTCCGGGGGCTGGTTGTCCCTATGGGGTATTGGCACCTGGACCTGGGAGTATAGAATATGTATGGGGAGTGTGAGTGAGTGTACAACGTCCATTGTTGTTTGTCTTTACGTTGGGTGTGTGGGTGTGAGTGTTTTTATGTGTACGCATGAGGGTGGGAATGTGTGATTGTGACTGTGTGTGCCTGTTTTTTGGGTCTGGTTGGGTCTTGGGCTTCTCCTGGATCAGTTTAGGCCCCCCATCAAATGTGGGTCCTATTCCCACCCCGCCACACTACCTGCCGGTGGTTGGTGTCTCTGCCCGCCGGTGTACTTGTGGATCTCGTTATCCAGGGCTGGGTGCTTTGGTGTGTGCTGGCTCACTCATTGTGGCTGCTTGCCAGAGCTCCGTCGAGATATGTCCCGGGGTCTCGGTTCTCTGGGTCCATGGCTGGATCTGCTCGGGCATAGACGGCTGCTGGCAGGGCCTGTGGGCAACAATTCTGAGTGCTACTCTGCCGGACAGGACACAGTTAAAAAAAAAAGAAAAAAAGAAACATGGCTATGAATCACACCACATTCCAGGCATCCTCACAAGTTATGGAGCTTCTCATTGATGACAAGCTTTGGATGATATTCTTTACCTCATCAAACTAAAGATAGACCATAATTGTAGCACAGGGAACCAAAATTAATGGAACTTTCCTGGAACAGGAGACACTACTGTGAACATGTGCTCAGCCATTCTCGAATTCTTTAAAAACAACAAAACATCTAATAAAAGCAAAGCCCCTGGTGCTAACAGTGAGGATAAAATCATTAATATCAATGATCCAGAACAAAACCAACAAATTCTTTTGAAGTAGAAAAAAACTTAAAGCCTCATCCAAAGAAGTTGGTATCCAGACAAGGCGGAGGTTTTTGGTTGTTTGGATCTTTATGGAGTAGTGGAGGAGCAACATTGGGTTAGCAGAGGGTGTGGTCTTTAAAAGTAGCTGTGGAACATTTATTACCCAGGAAGGATTCGTTGCACCAAACAGGTGTGGTTTGCACACCATTTATAACGACGCATCAGTCGCTGCATATCTCTGATGCCCTGTTCAGGTCCACCATCGAGAGCGACGAACCCCCACTTCACTCATGCAGCTGAAAAAAACAGAACAGTCCCATTTCAGTCCACATATAAAAATATTGTCTTAGATAATGAATAACGGCAATGAATTTATAGAATATCTGACATTTCATGCTGTGCATGTGATCCGTTGCAGGTTATATTTATTGCAAATTTATGCTGTCAGCAGTAAATGAGTCTATAAACTCAGGTCACTCTGACCTTGTCCCACCTGCAAACACATTGGCCTCCATTAAAAAGGAATAGCCTTCAACACCACCTCTTCATTACTTCTTCCTGGGTGATCTGTTGGCTTAATGAGTGTGTCCAGTGGTTAGTTGGGTGGTGGGTGTAGAAGTAATTGTTACCAATGTTTCCCTACTGTAATTACAAAGGTCATTTAGAACTCTTAGATCAAATTGTCCTTTTAGCTTTGCATGGAATGTGGACTTCCCTGTTAAAAAACAGACCATCAAAACTTAATTCAATCTAAACCTACATGAGGGCAGTAGCCATGTAAGATATACCCAGGCTGTATAGCCTCTTACTAGCTGGCTTCTCTAGCTTTTAAGAAGTAAAAAAAAAAACCTAAAGCAGCAGGTCCTCATTCTGTACCAAGACATCCTTGCTCCAAAACACACTCAAGCGACCTTCCCTTTAAGGTATTCACAACGTTACCTTAATATATTGCTGAAGCCTCCAGGGAGGCCAGACGCCCTGTGTAGGAAGCTCGTTTTGGCTCCTTCTTTTCACTAATTTCATTTTTGTTTTGTTTTGTTTAAACAAACCAAGCTTGAGAACTAGATATTTTTGTTTTGGACTGGTATTCAACCAAGTAAGGTAAAGTTGTCGTTTTTCATTTTTCATTGTCATCATCATCATCAAGAATGTCCAGTTTAGAGGTTCAGTTACAATGAAGAAGGCTTTAGGACGTCCAAGAGTGTCCAGCAAGCTTAAGGAATGTCTCCCAATATGCAGTGTGCTTTGGACTTGTTGCCACCAGTGCAGAGTCAACTCTACAGTGGTAGTAGGTCGATATGGTCGTCGGCACTGTTAGTGAAGCAGATCATTTTGAACAATGGAATGTGACAAGAACAGCAGCAAAGAAGCCACTTATGCCCAAGAAAAGCATCCAAAACTTACATGGATGGACACCAGAACACTGCTGCAAAGACTGATTGGATCCTTCTTTTCATTATTTGGGACCTCTGCAAAAGAACTCTACAGAAAAGAAATGGTGAGGGAAATTCCTGTCATGTACCAACAGTGAAGAATCCTGATACAGTCCATATGTAACTTCTCTTCTTCTCTGAGAGAGTGGACTTTCTTCAACAGCAAATTCTTTCAACAATCCAGGCGCAGTTTAGAGATGATTTGTGTTTCCTTTGCTGATGGAGCACTGTGTCACAAGGCATGGACTTCTAAAGCAGGTAGGGAAACAAAAGTCAACAAACTCTGAAACATTGACAAATAGGTCTCTATTAGTCAGGAATCGGTCCAGAAGTTGATATCTAGCATGGGGAAGAGAACTTAAGAGGTAGAGTCAACATTTTTAATGTGATCTCTTTACATAAACCTGGGACATTTTGGTTTTAAAATCATTTTAAAACTTTTAACATGTTTTAATTGTTCTTTAGCACACTAGAAACGAGTATAAAAAATGCGTCAGCTAAACATTACTAAAATTTATTATTTTAAGTGTTGGATATTAGCAGTTTTTTTTGTTTTTCTGTTTCCTTCATTTCTGTCCTGTCTCCTCACTGTTTCTATCTCTTAAATAAATCCCTGTCCTTGTGTCCATTTACAAAGAAACGGGATCAGGATGAGATGTGTATAGCTGTTTTATTCTGTTTTGTGAACATTTACAGCACTTTTCTTGAGGACTAGAATTATTGCACGTATGCAATATTTGAACATCAAAACTGTCAGATGTAGCAGAGATGAGCCTGGCCCTAGTATCATATTTAAATGCAGTCACATAAAATAAACCCTTTGCATGCTTATGAGCCTAAGAAAAGTGTCAGAATATACAGAAACATACCCAACGTTACGCATACCATGCCAAACCCAGGACTGAACCCTGGAGATCCTTGACCTGGTTTAACTTCTCAGATGGTTCCCCTCTATGGTTACCACAGGCTTGGATTTTGTTGAAGTTATTGCCTTCATGGGATAAAAGAGCAGGAGAGCCTTTAGTAGCTAAAACTACAATGAGCAAGATTAACATCCGGGACGTGTTTTTAATTTTTCTGGGATTCGTTTGGGACAGAACACAAGGCCCGTCTGTGCTTCCCAGTCTCTTCTGATTCTGCGTCACTCACATTTCTAACAATTATCTGATTACAGCGTTGGTGCCGAAAATGGACCAAGAGTTAAATATAGAGCATCTGGTCCCCACTACAGTTTTATAGCTCTGCATCCCACACAACCTGCCACGCATTTGCATGTTAACCTAATTACATGGCCGCCCGCTCTGCGGTCCACCCAGACTGCTGAAGTTTCCTGTCTCTTGACGTCAGATGGGCTCTTTGAATTCTGTTGAAAAGTGCACGGACAGTCAGACGCACATGTGCTACTCAACAAACTAACCTAAAAAAGTTTTATTTGGTGGCAGAAAATAGAGTTTCCTAACAGAGCCTGCACTGTTTGGAATGTTTTTGGACTAGTTCGGGTTAGAGACAGCCGGTGTGATACCCTTTATTAAAAATAGTAAAGTGTTCCAGGATTTAGGCAAAAGCAATGATTATTGCTGCTGCTGCTAAATTAATATATTATATTGATTATTTCCATTATATTAATAAATAAGGAGTAGAGTTGATATCAGAGTGACTTGTTTGTGCATGGTGAATTCACAGATCGTAAAAAGATCTTATGTTTCCGACCAGCCAGTCACTACTTGGGGGGTCGATCATGCCAGTTCTGGTTACCAGCTGATTTCTTTATGCATCATTAGTTTAGATTGTTGAAACGGTACGCGTGAAAATTTTACGTTTATTCTTAAAAGAGATTTTACTACACTAGTGGCCTTTATTTACGTGTTTCAGACAGGAAACTGACAAAGAAGTAAGGGGGTAAGATTTGCAGCAAAGGTATAGGGGTGCATGCTCTACTACTGCTGCCACATGCTGATAAAAAACCAAAACTTTTTAAGACTAGGCTGTACCTTGTTGTGATTATTTTTACAAATAAATTATTTAATATTAATACTTTAGAAAATAATATTTCGGTCTGTTAAGGGTTGTCCTGTGAATACCAGCCCAATAAGGCGGTGGTATTAGGACAACAGGGAAAGGGATGAGCCAAGCTCTGACATTGCTGAACAGCAAAACTCTGCACACACTCGGAATAAATTCACACAATTTCTTAAAATACAAGAATTTTTTAACAAAAATAAGTCAACTCAAAGTCAAACATATTTCAATCAACAAACTCTTTACTATACTAGAACAACCCAACTGAACTACCAAGCAGAATGAAAGAATAAGGAAGACTAATGGGCTATGTACAATATAAACAAGCGAATCAAAGATGGTTAAAAACCATAGCCAATAAAATGATGCAACATTACCATTCAATGTTATTTGTGTTTGAGAACCAAGGATTATCTTGAAGAATCTATGAATTAAGGTAAGTTTGTCTTGGAACTAACTTAGGCAATAATTGGTTTACCTTCAAACATTCACAATGCAAGATCAGATAAAACATTATTTTGATAAAATTATATTTCAAAGAATGATTTGCTGAATGAAACCAACCTTCTGGATGACTAATTCTCAACAGTGTTTAATTAGCTGTTTTTATTTAGTGCAATAATATTTAAGGAAATATTAAAATAATATTTAAGAAAATATTATTTTGTATAAGAACTAAACCATTAACCTTTAACCATAAACAAATCTTAATGGTGTTTAATAAGCTATTACATTTAGTAAAATAATATTTACGGAAATATTATCTTTCTAGATTTGAAACTAACAGCCTTTCTGGATAAATGATTCATCCCTTGGGAGCTTTTGTAGCTTCCGCAGGCCTCAAAGAAAGTCAAGCCACGTTTGTGTTAATGCTCCCTTTTTATGAATGAATGCTGGGTATTCGAACAGCAAATCATTAGTTAACTATGTTCCAGTAGCCGCAGTCCGCAGCCGTAATGAGACTGAGCGAAGGGGGGAACATGCTCTTGGGTCGCGATTCCAGCTCTGACTCCTCCTCTTCTTGGGCTGGGTTAAGAATAGGTTAGTGTGATTTTGAAAGGTGCAAAGATTCATACAGGCCTTCAATGATTTATGTTCATCCATGTTTCACTTCATGTTCATCCATGGCTGGGGTCCCAACAACCTTGATGCTGGTACCTGGTCAGTGCTGAGGTTCAGAGGAAGCTATGATCCCTGTAAGCTAATTAGATCCCTAGAAACAGCTAAATTAAAAGTTGTTGATAACAAGAAAAACCCAGATTGGTGAAGTCTTCACTTGAGGTTGGAATGATTGTAACAGACAAACAAAAGCTCATAGAAAATACGTACTAATGGAGAAAACTGGCACGTGATTGTCTCCATCTTTTCTCTAGTGTGCCGTAAGAGCAGCAACACATGGTCGGGTTCTGGTCCTGGAGGGGCTGGAGAAAGCAGAGAGAAATGTTTTACCTGTCCTCAACAACCTCCTGGAGAACAGAGAGATGCAGCTGGAGGATGGACGCTTCTTGATGTCAGCTGAGCGTTACGACAAGCTGCTCCTGGTCAGAACAGCATGCATGTCAGACACAATTCTCAATCAAAGCCTTCTAAATTTTGGAAATGTAATTTGGCACTCTGAACTTGGAAAGCGTAAGGGTGACAGATTTCCCTTCTAGGCATAGTGGGAGTGTTGTCTAAACTTTATTTCTGTATGATGATCATGGCTGTATTTTATAGATGCTTGCCAGGCTGAAGGCTCACACTAAAACTGTTAAGTTTCACACTGCTTCCACATTGCTCTTGCTTTTTTTAGTGACTGTTACTATAAAAAACAACATTTCTAATCTGGACATGTTACATACAAATGTGTGACTTCAGCTCTTTGCAGACTGCCTTCAGTAAAAATGTCCCAAATAGCAGAAAAAAGAGCTACTTTCTATGTCTGTACTTTTCAGGAGCACACTAAAGAGGAGCTGGACAGCTGGAAGATTGTCCGTGTGAGTGAAGACTTTCGGGTCATTGCTCTCGGCATACCAGTTCCCAAATACAAGGGCAACCCCCTGGACCCTCCTCTCCGCTCTCGCTTTCAGGCCAGAGACATCTATTACCTACCATTTAAGGTCAGACCAGAGACCTCCATTCTATCCAACCCTATCCAACACTGAACCTCAATGAGAACGTTGGGTGAGGAAACCGTACATTGGCTTGCAAAAGTGATGCCAAAGAGAACCATGCCCTCAGCATGGTGCTGCCACCACCATGTTTCAGTGTGTGGGTGGTGCATTCAGGGTGATTTGCAGGGTTAGTTTTCTGCCACACACAGCACTGTGCAGGGGAAGCAGTTCAAGAAGTAGGGATACTTTTGCAAGGCAATGTTGCAAACAAAAACAGGTTTTGAGAAATAATGAGACACCCACCCCTTTTTTCTATGTGTCGTCAACATCTAACTGCTATCAACTGCAAATCCGTGTAATGTTTAAACATTTTTAAAGGGTGCATCTCCACCACAGTTGTCATCTTTATACTTGCAGGACCAGCTGGAGTTGTTGTACACAGCAGGCCCAAATGTTGCTGCTGAGAGGTAATTTAAAAGAAGCTGATTATGGATGTCCTATTAATGCCTTATAGATACATTCTGAAGTTTCTTGTGAGGAACATCACGTTGTGTTCTGTCTCAGGGTTTCCCAGCTTCTGTCACTCGCTACAACACTATGCTCCCAGGAATCCTCCAGTCTGGGCCTTCCTGATTTTCCTGTAGATAACCTGGTTGCTGCGCTTCATGTTCTGGTAAGATATAAGAAGAAAAATCCAACCTCTGCATTGAAGAAGAAATAAAATGTACCTAATTCTTTACTTGTGTTTTTGCTTTAGAACACTTTCCCCATGCTGTCCTCTCAGCAGCTTGTCCAGAGACTTTACCCCTACAAGAGTATCCTGGGAAAGGATGGACACACTGCTGTCGAGAGTGTTTTGAGTGTAAGGGCAGCGAAATTAAATGGGATTTAAGTGGCCCTATTTCATCTGCATACAATGAAAACCTGTCACATTGCCTTTTGTCCCTGCAGCGGTTTGAGCTTTTAGACGGCCGGCGTCAGGCAGCACCCAGCAACGTTGTGAGCGTGTCCACATCCAATGAACGTGAAGGCCACGCTGATGTCACCGTGCAGACTGCTGATAAAGAAATCACTTTTCAGGTGCTGTACCAGGACAATGTCTATTGTAACCTTGTGACCTTGTGATAAAACAGATTTTCTTCTGCGTTTGGATCATTTCATCCATGCTTGCTGCTCTTGGATATGTCTGGTCTTACTTTGGTGGATCTTGGCTGTAGGATTTTTCTTCCCTTTCTTAAAGGTGGAAAACTGTCTACTGTGTGTCAGAGTAAAGTAAAAAGTACTTCTCTGGTATTTGCAAACATTAGGTCACTGTATTTCATATCTGCCTTTCTTTTCACAGTGCTCCTGGAAGACATGATGCCAAAGGAAAATTTCCTACTTCATCTTCCTGTGCATATAACACTATTGTATACACAGTTTGATTACCACTTAAGCCGGGCCATCACAGATATTTTTGGGACATGTAGAAAAGCTTCAGACATAAACTAAGCTATTCATACAGCATATTACGAGCATCTGCACCACTGCAACAGAACTGACCCAACTGCAACTCAAATATCTTAGCAATGAGGCTCTAATCACCTGGGCATACTGGATTCCTGACCTAGTGGCACCTAAGCTACTTTCTGATTAATTCATCTAATAGTTATCTTACCACATTGTGGAAAGTTGTGGAGCATTGGAATTTATTTTCCAGGTGGTCAGGTGATCCTTTAATAGAAAAAACAAAAATCCTGTTGGAAAAGTTTCATACTTGGTTGAGTGCTTGACGCAGCGGAACACTATGAATTCCACTCCTTTGATCTGAGCATGCAGGCACTATGTAGAACGGAAGAGCATTAAAATGATACATATACTTAAAAGATGTGACAGAAATTGATGTGCCAAGTACACAAGTGTGCAATATTTCATCATGACCCACATAACACTTGTTTTTCAGTGCGGCGGCATACACGGCAAGATAGAAAACGGTGTGACAGCACCTTTAGCATGCACACAAGCAGATTCAATTAAATAAGAAAAGTGTCCACTAAAGGTAATTTATAGTCTTCTATGTGGACCTCACAAGAACAGGGATGAATAAATACGTGTGGACTACTTTCCAGGGGTTCTTTCTTTTGGTTTAACTTTACTGGTTGCGACTTCGTTATAATTTATCCCTTAAAATCCAGAAACATCCATTTAAATTACAGCTTCCAATTCACCAAAATATAAGAAATATTAGGTTTTTATAAAGTTCCACTTTCAAGCTGCAAAAATTTCCCATCATACTGTTCTTACGGGTTAAAGTTCCTGTAATGAGAGAACAACAGAAATATCATATTATCAGCATACGCGAAGTTGTCTGGATCATCAAGAACGTCTGTGGGGTCTAGCTGTAGGGAAGAAGGCTTCTGGACATCCCAGAATATCCAACATAAATTCTGTGTTCTAACAGTGAATCATATCCAGTCCATGTTTGAAGTCACTTCTCATCTAAGGGAGTGCGATTTGTCACAGTTCTGCCCAAGAACACTGCTCAAATAAAGAGTGGGATCGAAGCTTCCTTGAAAGGCTGCTTCTTCCAACAGTTAAGGAAAAACTTGGCGATAATCTGTGGATTTTCCAGCATGATGGAGCACAAGGTTACAAAATGACAACAAAGTGGCTCCAAGGTCAGAATATTGGTTTTGGATGCAGTTTCCAGTTAACTCAAAAAGCAGACAGAGAACCTCTGAGCACTAATAGGACAGGAATGATTTACCATCAGTCAGGATTGGTCCAGAAACTGATTTCGTGCATGTCAGTGCAAACTGAAGAAAGCCACTGGCAAGATTAGTTAGCAATGCAAATTTAGACTTTTTTCCTTAGTTGGATCTATTTGTTAATAAGCCAGTGGAGCTTATGAAATGGTTTGACTTGTTCTTCAGTAAACAATAGCTGAAGCCAGGAAACATTTGTGTCACTTCAAAAAGCCGTGGCCATGAATGCAGATATGGTCACAGTTATTCCCTCCCTGAAGAAGCTGATTGCTTGTTGTTACGGAATTTCAGGTTCCAGCAGGCAGCAAAGAGCTGCGTCCCCCCAACAGCAGCCTGACCTTCATAAACACACCAAGCCACTCGCAGCTGCTGGCTGAGATGATGCAGTCGCACATGGTGAAGGACCTGTGTCTTATAGGCGCTAAGGTAGAGGACTTACAGTATTCACACACATAGCACCCACAAGGAATATTGTCTGAGATTTCTCCCATTGTTATGTTTTCCAGGGATGTGGGAAGTCAGTGATTGCAAGAGAGTTCGCTGAGATGCTGGGCTACAGCATAGAGCCGGTGATGCTCTACCAGGTAAATAAGGAAGTTATGTCTTTTTTTTCTTTAAATCTGGTGCTTTGGGTTATTTTTAAACTGTGAAAGCAGTACCGACAATAGGCTCGTTTCTACTACAGGAACGTTTTCCAGGAACTGGGGTAGTTCTCTGGGGCCATTGTTACTCCCTGTAATTCCAGAGTAAAAACAAAGTACCAGGGTACAAATGTATCCCAGAAAAAGCACCTAGTGGACAGGCAGAAGTTTTTTTTTATTAACCGGGAACTTTTAGATGGTGTTTAATTAATTTTTCTGTTTGAACAGTTTAATTTATTCATATTGGATCAAACTTGTTAACTTTAACTGTCATAGAGTTCAGGTTATTGTCTGTTTACAGTTTTCTGTTGCGAAAGTAAGAGTAAGCCCTTCATTATTTTAGGGTTTTAAACCATTTATCTTCTAAGACGCTAAGAAAAACCTCTGTGGAAACTTGTTGAAGAAATAAGGCATTGCCGTGTGTGATTAAGGCTTCTTTGGGACATATATATCAGGTGTTAATTAATTAATAAAATCTATCACATTGCTAAAAGATCTGTGAATTAGGCCTGTATGATATAAGGAAATCTTGCACTGGCGATAATATTGGTAAATATTGTGATGATGATATCAGGTGCGTAATCTGCCTATTTTATTCTTTCCTCTCTGTTTCATCTGTGCTTCCATCACTCTGTGACCTTTAGCCTTTTGGGCAATGTCATTAGTGTCCAATGTGAACATCTGCTGCTGAGACTGTCCAACTGGCTAAATATAACACTTGGAATATATTAGCCAACAGTTACTGTGCACCAAATGGTCCTTCGTGATATGAATTCTGCACACACTGATAGTGCGATGATATTGGACAGCCTTACTGTGAATGTTAGAAGATTTCTGTGATGTTGCTGGTCTCTACTGAGCTTATCTTTACTTATATATTTTTACAAAATGACTACGTCCTCTTTATATGTTAACTAACTCTTTGATTCATTTACGTTTCAGTAAAAGTGGTTCAGTGAGCACCAGAACTGTAGCTATAAGTTTTAGCCTTGCTTCTAAGCATACAATAAACACCTTAAATTCTCCTGATTTTGTGTCAACAATCAAATCTTCCCATGTAGAAATAATGGTTCTGAGGATTTATGAGACACACAAGCTTCTACATGTTGGCTTTGATTGCTGTTCCATCACCAGGCCACATATGCTGTACACTTGTTGAAGAGTCCTGAGTAGATCTCAGTTGAATCAAACACACTGTCAGTAGTATCAGCGTTACTGATTGGAATAGGACAGTTATTTGCTCTCTAAGGGGATTCTGAAGGTGATAGTTTACAGCTCAGCAACCACTGCCTAGAACAAAGTGTCCAACTGTGCTTGTCTTCCCACTTCTACCCTTAAACACTGCTGTGACATGTTAGCATGATATTAAATATTGCAGGCTTGCTCAGCAGAGCCCCCCGAACTGAAAAAGTGCCATTAAGTATTATCTATAAAGCAGAGCTATCCTGTTTAGCAGCTGGGTCAGGTCATGTGAGGACATGATGGAAAAAGACCCCCTGCTTTCTGTTCTCATTTTCATGGTGATATTATTTGTCTTCATTTTTTAAAATTGTCGTCTTCAGATATTTGATTTTTTTTTTAAATGGAGGAAAACCAGAATCTGTATGTTAGGATCATGATGGAGTAACTTGTTCCTAAATGAACAAGTTTAGACATTAGGCGAGACTAGAAGAGATAAATCTGTCACATAGTTTAGGCGATCCATTACCAAAGACTCAAACTACTATTTATCATTCTATAAACTTTTATTAATATAGCTTTCTTGAATTTCGAGTAAACCCTAAGTGCTTTATAGACAAACGGCAAAACCTTCCATGGAATAAAGTTGGGATGCACTTTATGAAAATTTGAGCCAATATCAATATTGCTGTTATAGTCTGTTACCAATATTTACTGATATTTTATATGTATATATATATATTTCTCCTACTTTTTCGACGCGGTAAAAAAATGACCACTCTGCTGATATTGCTTCTTTGCTTAAGTTAAACACCACTCAGTCCTACACAGCATCACTATCACTGTCACATGGCCAAACAAATACCACATTCAATTCAAAATTCAAATTCAAAAATAATTTATTAATCCCAAAGGGAAATTAAATGTTTTTGTAGCTCATATTATGCAGGTTTCTTCAAAGAGCCGTTGTAGATGCTGATGGCTGTGGGCAGGAAGTATCTCCTGTAGCGTCTGTCTTACAGCAGATCTGAAGAAGACCCTGATTGAAGACTCTGTTGTTGTAGGACAGTCTCATGAAGAGGATGCTCAGGGTTCTCCATGATGTTCTTCATTTTATGAAGAATCCTTCTTTGCACAATGATCTCCAGAGGTACCAGAGGAGTCCCCAGAACAGAGCCAGGCTTCATTATCAGCTTGTTGAGCTTTTTTAGGTCCCTGGCTCTGATGCTGCTACACCAGCAGATGATGGCAGAAGAGATCACACTCTCCACAACAGACTTATAGGAAGATATGCAGCATCTTGCTGCAAACACCAAAGGTCCTAAGCTTCCTCAAGAAGTACAGTCTGCTCTGTCCCTTCTTGTAGACGGCTTCACAGTTACATCTCCACTCCAGTCTGTTGTCCAGGTGAACACCGAGGTATTTATACTCCTCCACCACCTCCACCTCTTCTCCCATGATGGAAATAGTTTTTGACTTATTCATGTTTCTCTTAAAATCTAAAATCATCTCCTTTTTGTTTTAGTCACGTTCTAGATGAGATGATTGTTTTCACACCATGCCACAAAGCAGTCCACCAGCTCCCTGTACTCATCTTCTTGTCCATCTCTGATCCACCCCACGACTGCAGAATCATCCGAGTATTTCTGCAGATGACAGGAGTCTGTATTGTATTGGAAGTCTGAGGTGTACTGAGTGAAGAGGAATGGTGAGAGTACAGTCCCCTGTGGTGCTCATGTGCTGCTGACTACCTGGTTAGACCCACAACCCTTCAGTCACAAACGGTGGTCTGTTTGTCAGGTAGTCTTTGATCCAGGAGATTGTTGAGGCCTCCACCTGAGTCTTCGGGAGTTTCTGACAAAGCAAATCAGGATGAATTGTGTTAAATGCACTGGAGAAATCAAATAACATGGTCCTCACAGTGCTGCTGGCTTTGTCCAGATGACAGTGGGTTTGTTGAAGCAGGTGTATGATGGCATCTTTAACTCCAGCTCCACAGTGATTAGCAAACTGAAGGGGGTCCTGTTTATTGTTTGCTTACTCAGGTGGGCCAACAGGAGTCTCTCTAGGACCTTTTATAATGTGGGTTGTCAGGACAACAGGTCTATAGTCATTGAAGACTGATGGGTGAGTTTTCGTTGGTACCTGAACAAGACAGGAGGTCTTCCACAACACTGGAACCTTCTTCTGTGCAAAGTTAAGGTTGAAGAGGTGCTCCAGAATCCCACAGAGCTGCTCTGCACAGCCCTTCAGGACTCTAGGGCTGACATGATCTGGACCTGCAGCCTTATTCTGGTTCAGTCTCTCCAGTTGCATCTTCACCTGACTTCTAGAGATACGGAGGAGGAAGGGGGAGGCAAAGGGAGCATCAACATCTTCTGATATGGTTGTTGGTAAACATGTAGAAGCAGAAGGGTCTATGGCTGAGGTGGAACATAAAACATTTGAGGTGTTACTGGACAGCTGTGGGTCCTGTGAGTCAAAGGAGGGTGGGATGTCAAGGGACCATCAGCAAATAAGATGCTGATGGTCCCTTAAACTTTTTTTAATGCTGCAAAAGCTACATGGCTCATCAAAAGAAGAGTAAAGGCAATATCTAATTAAGAATATCTAGTAAAGGAAATCTGTTTTCCCTTTGAAATGAATAATATAAAAAAGTTTTTATAAAACGGGAATACATACATTTTCTTTAATGGAAGTTGGTCTGACTGGGTGAGAATGCTCCAGAATATGTTAGAATATGTTAATTGTCTCTCAGCCAAAATAGTGTTTAATGAAGCCTACAAATCAACTTGAAGCTCATTTCTTTGTGTGGGCCGTTGCTGTTTACAGTTATTGTGTCCATCTACTAGCTCTTCCCTGTGATCCAGATGTTCACTGTGCAGAGACTCTAGGGTTTTTTTCAGTGTGCTTTTTAAACACTTTGTCTTTAATTGAAATCCTGAATATTAAATTAATCATTATTGTATTCTGCTGTTTTCTTTTAATAATGTACAGCGATTGGAAAGTAAATGCAGTTCTGGCCATTTTGCCTTAAAAATGCAGGTAAATCAAATGGAAAAAATAATTTAAATATATGGCTAGAATAAGCGGTAGAAAATGACTGACTGACTGACTGATATGGCTAGATAAAAAAGATGAGTTTTTAGGTTAGTGTTAAACACTGAGAGGGTGACAGACTCTCATATCCTCTCATTCCCCTGAAGAGGAGCCTGGTAGCTAAAGGTGCTGCCTCTGAATTTGTAAATCCTGGGACACCAAGTGAACTGGCGTTCTGCTAACTGAATTTGTAATGGAAGTTAGTGCTTGGCCACTGAGGGCCTGATGGATAGGTGACGAGCAGGATCTTAAAACCCAGTCAAGGTTTTACTGGTAGCCAGTGTATGGAAGCCAACATGGTGAGGACATGGTCTTTGCAGAACCAGTTGTTATTCTGGTACCACCTGTAAGGTGTTAAGTCAGTTGACTGGTCACCCAGCCAGGTTGCCATGATAATAATCCATTCTAGAGGAGACCAAGGTATGTTGAAGTTCCTCAGCATTACTCAGGGAGAGAATATTTGTGTTGTTTTCAGTATTACTGGGATGAAATGGTTTTCTCTGATGAGTTGGCCACCAAAATGTAGACTTTTTTTTATGAACCTAAATACTGAGACTTTTTAAATAAAACTAAATAATAAACACAGTGTATGGTTTGATTCAGAAAGTAATATAACCAATACTCTAAAATATATGCATCTGAAGGTCCAAAGGCTTAATCTGGCATAAACTGGCCCACTGTAGCTTGTTTGGATTCTGTTAACATTTCTGTGAGAAATAAAGATGAAAGAAGGCAAGGAACAGAAAACATGCATAATTATTCAACTCCTCTTACAATCAAGTCCATCTACATGAACCTTTTACTGCAGCTGCATGAGGAAGTTTCTTCATGTAGGCCTCCATGAGCTCCTATAGTCTAGTTTAGCCTTTTCTTCAAAACTGCGTGTGTTTTGAAGCACTGGCGATGTGGGAAGGTGAACCTCGTTGCTGCTCGTTCTGGACAAATCAAAAAAATGTCTAAAAGAATTTTACTTTGTTTTGCAGTATCTATATTTTTTCTGTTTTTACCAGTTTCCCAGTCCCTCCTGATGAAAAAAAACACCCCCACAACATCATTCTAACACCACCATGCTTGATTGTTTTGATGGTATTCGTAACATGATGATAGGAATTAGGATTATGCTAGACGTGTCGTCCTTCATGTCTAAAAACATTCAGTAGCTAAGCTCTTCCACATGATTTAGGAGCTGTCTTTAATCTGTGTTTTTTGATGGTCAGTCTACCATGGAGCAAAGATCTGTGCAGCTTTCAGTGGTCATGCAGACAGATAATTTGATCTCTGCAGAAGGGTAGCTCAGCACCATAGCGAATGTCTTTGTCCTCCAGGTTGCTTCTCTGATAAACACCATGCTTGCCCTGCTTTGGTGGACTACTCTTCCTGTGGTTTTGTTTTTCTAATATTGGACTTAATGTGACTAATAGAATATTTTTTAGCTCCCTGATTTGTATTTTTCCAACAACTTTTGTCCTTATGGAGAGTTGCTCGGTCTTCATGCTGTTTCTAACCTGAGGTATTGGTTCATGGTTGACAGACAGGTCTATGAATGCTGAGGCCACTTGACTCTTACATTACCCACAATGGGATCTTAACTAACTAACTAACTGTTTGGCTTTTGAAAGTAATGATTCAGGCTTAAAAGAGAAGAATATAAAGACTGATGAAGTCTGTCCAGTTCTCATCTTTCAGTTTGTAATGAGTCTGTTGTGTTCAAACATGACTTTGTATTAGGTAGGCATGCCATCCTTTTAGCTTCTTTGTCTCTTGTACAGTTTTTCTTCCTTTTCACTGCCTGTTTGTTCTTCTTTTCCTTCCTAGTTAATTTAATGCTGTCCATCTGACCTCCTTTACTTGTCTTATGCCTTCCAGGATATGACAGCCAGGGACCTTCTGCAGCAGAGGTACACTCTCCCGAATGGAGACACAGCTTGGAGGCCATCTCCGCTGGTCATTGCTGCCATAGAGGGCAAGCTGCTGATTCTCGACGGCATACACAGGGTCAACCTGGGAACTCTGGCTGTACTCTCCAGGTACTGACTGGTTTATTTATATATTTCTTCTCATTCCTGAAGGAATCCTGCTTTGGGGTTGGTATTTTCCTTATTTGTAGGGCTGGATCTGTAAATGAAAAACAGGGGTTGTCTCAGCTCAACCCGCAGTTTTTTGTCTCGCAGGTTGCTGCATGACAGGGAGTTGGACCTTTACGATGGGACTAGGCTGTTGCAGTGGGACAGATACCAGACGCTGAAAGAGCAGATGCAGTTTAGCGACCAGCAGCTGCAAGAAAGGTATGCATAGACCCAAACAGACAGGTTAGCAGCACACGGCTGTGACAATATGGGTCTGTTAGTCCTGAAAATGAAATGAATCTGTGGTTTTCAGACCAAAAACAGGTCAAAGTATGAAGAAATATAGCAAACAGGAACAGGTTCTGACTAAATGTTTCTAAAACGCCACCTCTTGTTGAAAAAACTGTGCAGCACTATTTTACATTTTTAGATAATGTACTTTTAATATGTTGGGGTCTGGTTAGGTGGTTGTTCTTCATGTTTAATGTGCCCTCGTCTTGCCTGATGAAATGTCTTTACATTCACCTTTAGTGTGTTCAGCTTCTAAAAGGCCAGCCAGGCTGCAGGGTGTTGGTGGGATATTTGGGTTAATTTAACCCACTTCCATTTCGACTGGTACTGTGGTGCAGGCAAACACTGTGCATTATGTATGTGTGCATTTGTGTGTGTGTGTGTGTGTGTGCACTGTATATATATATATATTTATATAAAAATGCACCGCTTTTTTATTTCATATTTGAAACATCTTCCCACACTCACCTAGTGATGAAGATGATGGTTAGCCCACTTTGGCCCGCAGTACAGTAAATATATCCAGCGTCTCTGTGGTTTGATGGAAATGGACTTTGCTGTCCTTTTGAATCAGAGGAGCTCATAGCCAGCTGTCATAAGTCGTCTTTTCAACCCGGACATAAATTGGGTGGGACACTCACATGCATCCACACACACACACATGCATCCACACACACACACACACACACACACTTCACACACACTTCCTCCCACATCATCAGCTTAGACATGGCTAAACAGATGTTGGAAAGCGTGTCTTCTCTGCTGCTGGTGTGCAGCTGTTATCAAGTGTCTGTGTGTTTTCAGGTCCATCTTTCCCATCCACCCATCGTTCAGGGTGCTGGCCCTGGCGGAACCCCCTGTTGTGGGTGCCAGCTCAAGCAGCAGCAGCAGCAGAGGCCAGCAGCAGTGGCTTGGCCCAGAGCTTCTCACTATGTTCCTCTATCACACTGTCACACCTCTGGCTAAAGCTGAGGAGATGGGCCTCATACACAGACTGGTGAGTCCTACACGAAAAACTTTGATTCTTTCTGTTTGTCTTCACTTCTTCAGGTTTTCTCACTTTTATTTCTTTATTTTAATTTTTAGGCTCCGAATGTTCCTAAGGAAGCAGCGGAGCAGCTGGTGCGCCTCACCGACAGCCTCCGTCGGACCAATGACCCCACCGTAAGTTTGTCACCTTTTATCAGTTTTCCCTTGATGTCATCAGAGTAACATATAGGGTGTGTCTCCTCAGGCGCAGTCTCTGGCCTCTTCTCTCTCAACCAGACAGTTGTTGAGGATCTGTCGCCGACTCTCCCAGTACCCCGAGGAGAGCATCGCTCATGCTGTCAATAAGGCCTGTCTCTCCAGGTGCTTGCAGACACACAGCGTAACAACCATGTGTTCATAAACCTTTCTACCCTCTCTGATTTTAGAGATGAGAAACAGTTTTTTTTTATAGTGAACATTGTTTGTATTGTATCATTCCATCTATTTATCCATACATCCAGCCCCTCAACTGACTCCTCTCGATGTGGAGGAACTGCAGCTCTACTCCGAGCCCCTCCCGAATGGCCGAGCTCCTCACCCTATCTCTTAGGGAGTGCCCGGCCACCCTACGGAGGAAGCTCATTTCAGCCGCTTGTATCCGGGATCTCATTCTTTTGGTTATGATTCAAAGTTCATGGTAATAGGTGAGGGTAGGAACATAGACCGACCGGTAAATGGAGAGCTTCGCTTTTCAGCTCAGCTTTCTCTTCGCCACAACGGATCGGCATAGTGTCCCCATTACTGCGGTAGCCGCACTGATCTGTCTGACGATGGTCCAGTGTTCCACGGCCGACGAAAGCCACACTGTTCCTCCTGAAGCCAAGGTTCGACTATCAGCTGAGCTCTCCTCTCCAATACCCTGGCATAGGCCATACCAAGGGGGCTGAGGATTGTGATCCCCTTGTAGTTGGAACACACACTCCGGTCCCTCTTCTTGTAAAGCGGGACCACCACCCGGTCTGCTAGTCCAGAGGCACTTTCTCTGAATGCTATGCAACGTTGAAAAGGCGTGTCAGCCACGACAGCCCCACAAAATCCAGAGACTTGAGGTACTCAGGGCGGCTCTCATCCACCCCCGAAGCCTTGGCACCATGGTGCTTTTTGACCACCTCAGGGACTTCAGCCTGGGTGATGAACGAATCCGACTCAAAGTCCACAGTCTCTGTTTCCACCAGGGAAGGTGTGACGGCAAGGTCAAGCCTCCCCGGAATCTGGTCAAAGCTCTCCTGGAGGTGAAAGTTGAATACATCCCTGACCGAGGGTTCCACCAGACGTTGCCAGCAGACCCTCACCATTCGCTTGGGCCTGCCAAGTCTGTCCAGCTTCCTCCTCTTCAAGTGGATCCAACTCACCACCAGGTGATAATCTGTTAACAGCTCAGCCCCTCTTTTCAACCAAGTGTCCAAGACATGTGGCTAAAGGTCCGAAGACATTTTTACAAAGTTGACCATCGATCATCGGGTGTCCTGGTACCAAGTGCACTGATGAACACCCTTATGCTTGAACATGGTGTTCATTATGGACAACCCGTGACTAGCGCAGAAGTCCAATAATAAAACAGCACTTGGGTTCAGATCAGGGAAGCCATTCCTCCCAGTCACACCCCTCCAGGTGTCGCTGTCGTTTCCCATGTGGGCGTTGAAGACCCAGAGCAGAATGATGGAGTCCCCGTGAGGGGGACTATCCAGAACCCCCGACAGGGATGCCAAGAAGGCCAGGTACTCTGCACCGCTGCTTGGCCCGTAAGCCGAAACAACGGTCAGAGACCTGTACCCGACCCACAGGCGCAGGGAGCTACCCTCTCATCCACCGGGGTAAACCCCAACACGAGACGGCTGAGTTTGGGGGCGACAAGCAAACCCACTCCAGCCCGCCCACCTCTACCCGTGGGCCACTCCAGAGTAGAGGAGAGTCCAGCCTTTCTCAAGGAGCTGGGTTTCAGAGCCCAATCTCCCCCACAAGCTCAGGCTCCTTTCTCACCAGCAAAATGACATTCCACGTCCCTAGTAAGATTTAAGCATCCAGAGATCAGGTCCTCGAGGTCTCCACCTTAATCCGCTGACCGATCCTCTTTGCACCGGTCCCTCATGGTCCCCCCTGCAGGTGGTGGGCCCACTAGGGGATGGCCTCGCATCTCCCTTCAGGTTTAGCCCGGCCGGATCACCCCGGGAGTAAACCAGCCGCTTGCCAATGAGTCCCAATCCCGGCTCTGCCGTACCAGGCGACGCCATGTGCCTTGTTGTAATAGTCCTCATGAAGGTGTCTGAACCGCTCTTTGTCTGACCTGTCACCCAGAGCCTGTTTGCCATGGGAGACCCTATCAGGAGCATTTAAGACACGGACAACATAGCTTCTAGGATCATTCAAGCACTCAGACTCCTCCACCATGTTATGGTGGCGGTTCAAGGAGGGGATATCTAAAGCTTCACTACAGAAATAACTGGCCCAATTTCATATTGAATCATGAATAACTATTCTTTAAGGAATGTTGCTTCCTTACTTCTCTTCTTCAGCAGAAGAGAAGTTAAATACTGCCAAATACTGCAAATTAGCACAAAGGCCTCTTTCCACCTGTCAAGTAAAGGAGTGGAGGGTTCATGATTTGGGGTCGATTTGTAGCCAGAGGACCTTAGCATCGTGGCCTTGTGTTATTCGTTGCATTTCTAATAGGTTGTATTTTCTTTTTAGTAAGCCTTGGTAAGGAGGAAATAACTCTTTATTTGTATTCAATGAGAATTTTAAAATTGATAGCCACAGTTAGTTTTTACTGTGATTTTAAAAGAGAAATCTTCTCCTAATAAATGCACAAAAAAAAGTTTTTTATATTTTTATTTTGTATTCCCTTATTGGTGCAGGGTATTGTAAAGTTTGTGTGTTTTGAGCTATGTTGGAGTTAAAAACATTTTTTTATGTTTCAGGTTCCTGCCCAGCTTGGCTCGGGCCTCTTTAGAAAAGTCCCTCACCAACGGCTCTATACAGGACACTCCAGATCCTGCTGGGCAAACACGTGACTACACATGTGAGTTCCACTCACTGTTGTTCGATTTCAAAACGTTTTATTTATAACATTTCAAGGAAAAACCTTTTAGAATTTCAGTTTCTATTTTTTGACAGCAATAAAACCACAAGTTGCAGCTGTATAATTCTTATCTAATTTCTTTGATTCTATGTTTATAAACTATAAGAGCAAAATATTTCCTGTTTTATATTTATTTATTACCTGAGCCTCATGATGTGTAATTTACAGTGGCTTGTGAAAGTATTCATACCCCTTGAACTTTTCCACATACTGTCACATTACAACCACAAACATAAATACATTTTGTTGGAATGTTGTGTGAAACACCAAAACAAAGTGGTATACAAGTGTAAAGTGGAACAAACATTATGCCTGACTTTTTTTTTACAAATAAAAAACTGGTTGCAAATCCATTTGTAGGACTTTAAGATGCTAGACTGAGCATAAATGGCTCCATGGGAGAGTTCTAAGACAAAAACCACTGCTGACCAAAAAGAACACAAAGACCTGTCTCATTTTTGCCAAAAACATCTTTATGATCACCAAAAAATTTGGGAAAATATGTCATAGGCTGACCACAGACAAACATGTTGGAAGGTGTGTGTCATGTTATGTCTGATCTAAAACTAACCTAGCATTACAGTCAAGCATGGTGGTGGTAATGGGAGGTTCTGGGGCTGCTTTGCTTCCTCAAGACCTGCATGACTTTCCATAATTGACAGAATCATGAATTTTGCTCTCTAACAAAATATGCAGGAGAATGTCTAGTCATCAGTACAGGACCTTAAGCCTAAGCACACTTTGGTTCTGCAGAAGGACACGAAAAGTCACTGCCTTTCTGTGGGGAGATGCCTTGCGTTTTCAACTAAAGGCAATAAGAAGCATCCAGACTGTTTTCAGCAACAAGTCTAAAAGCCAGGTTCTGTCTGTGTTTTTGCCAAAGCTGGTGTGGAGAGATTATAGAGCAACACATGCCGCTATCACATTTTTCCCTTTTCATGTGTGGATTACTTGGGTTGTTAACAACATCAGCTGTAAACCTTATGTTAATAGAAATATAAAAAAGATATTTACAGAGAAAACATTGACATGTCCAATGCTCTTTTTACCTGCTGTAACTGTTTACTGTATTCTCTATATTCCGCCAGGTGTGGTTCAGGAAGGTGTGTTGACCATCGGCAAAGTGTCAACTCCCATCTACAGCCCCAACCAGAAGATGAAGGTTCCAGACGTGCTCTTCTATGACAATCCTCAGGTAATACAGCAGACAACAACCTGATACACTGCATACCACTGTTTCAGTCAGATCTGAGAATGATCATGTGGAACAAGAGGGGAGATGTATCACCAGGGCATAACTTTAGAAATCCTCTCATTAGTCTTAGTTTTTGCTGTTGTCTCAAACAGAAAGATCCCTCTGAGCATTCATCACTTAATTACCGTAAACAGATCTAAACTGTATGTGTACCAATGTGTTGTAGTTCACTTATACAACTTGAGGTCCTCAAAAAAGATTTCGCTTTGAGTGCTGGTACTTACTTGTATCTCCTGAGGACATATTGTTTGCTGCACCCTTCAGGTAACTCAATAATATCTTCCTCAATAAGATGTGTGTGAGCTCTGATTGCTTGTATTATGTCACAAGGAAATGGCTCCAATTCAAATCTTTGCACCTTTTACTTTTCAAACATTTTACTTGCTTTGCAAAGTGCCTCTCAAGAGCCCACACAGCCTCGTGAAAATTCTAGGCTTTGTAATGTAAAAATGAGATCATGGTAAATCATTTCAAAACTTACTTCTAAATGTATACTGTACAATACCTAGTTTGATCTAAAAAAGTAACCCAATAGTAAGAAGTGACACACCCGCTCAGAGCTTAAATATTTGGACTAGAACAGTGCCCAGGGGTCGATGTCCTGCAGGTTTTAGATGTGTCCTTCCTCCAACACAGCTATTCAAATGGCCGAATTACTTCCTTGCATGTTATTGAACCATTGATTTGATTCAGATGTGTTAAATAAGGGCAACGTATAAAACATGCAGGTCACCAGCCCTAGAGGACTGACTTCGGACACCACTGGACTCGAGTATGCTAACACAGGAGGCATGCAGATCTGGGTGTGCAGACACCATATACAGTACAGACCAAAAGTTTGGACACACCTTCTCATTCAAAGAGTTTTCCTTATTTTCATGACTATGAATATTGTAGCTTCACACTGAAGGCATCAAAACTATGAATTAACACATGTGGAATTATATACTGAACAAAAAAGTGTGAAACAACTGAAAATATGTCTTATATTCTAGGTTCTTCAAAGTAGCCACCTTTTGCTTTGATTACTGCTCCGCACACTCTTGGCATTCTGTTGATGAGCTTCAAGAGGTGGTCACCTGAAATGGTTTTCACTTCACAGGTGTGCCTTGTCAGGTTTAATAAGTGGGATTTCAAGCCTTATAAATGGGGTTGGGACCATCAGTTGTGTTGTGCAGGAGGTGGATACAGTACACAGCTGATACCCCCTTCTGAATAGACTGTTAGATTTTTTGTATTATGGCAAGAAAAAAGCAGCTAAGTAAAGGGAAAAATGAAGTGGGCCATCATTACTTTAAGAAATGAAGGTCAGTCAGCCCGAAAAATTGGGAAAACTTTAAAAGTGTCCCCCAAGTGCAGTCGCAAAAACCATCAACCGCTAAAAAGAAACTGGCTCACATGAGGACCCGCCCCAGGAAAGGAAGACCAAGAATCACCTCTGCTGCGGACGATAAGTTCATCCGAGTCACCAGCCTCAAAAATCGCAGGTTAACAGCAGCTCAGATTAGAGAACAGGTCAATGCCACAAGAGTTCTAGCAACAAGACAACATCTCTAGAACAACTTTTTAAGAGGAGACTGGGGTGAATCAGGCCTTCATGGTAAAATAGCTGCTAGGAAACCACTACTGAGGACAGGGAACAAGCAGAAGAGACTTGTTTGGGCTAAAGAAGACAAGGAATGGACATTAGACCAGTGGAAATCTGTGCTTTGGTCTGAATGAGTCCAAGTTTGAGATCTTGGTTCCACCACCGTGTCTTTGTGCGGCGCAGAAGAGGTGAACGGATAGACTCTACATGCCTGGTTTCCCACCGTGAAGCATGGAGAGGAGGTGGTGAATGGTGTGGGGGGGTGCTTTGCTGGTGACACTGTTGGGATTTAATTCAAATTGAAAGGCATAATGAACCAGCATGGATACCACAGCATCTTGCAGCGGCATGCTATTCCATCCGGTTTGCGTTTAGTTGGACCATCATTTATTTTTCAACAGGACAATGACCCCAAACACACCTCCAGGCTGTGTAAGGGCTATATGACCAAGAAGGAGAGTGATGGGGGCAGGGCTGAAACAATCGGATTAATCGTGATTAATTGACTATTGAAATAATCGTCAACTAATTTAAACTAATTTAGTAATTAAATAATCTGGAGTATACTCACTCTAGAACATTACATTTGCTGAAAGAACAACCAACTCAGAGCAGTAATTAGGCCAAAATTGCACAAAAACATATACGTTTTGCATTTAAGATGCAAAACTTTCTTTTTCTGTAAAAATGCTCTATCCAGAACTTCTCAAGTGGCATAGTTTTATCTTCACCTGGTTCAAACTCTGTAAAAAAATCTTCTATTAAGCACCTTTTGCTATCAGATTATTAATTGATTAATCGAAAAAAACTGTCGACAGATAAATCAGTTACCAAAATAATTCTTAGTTGCAGACCTAGATGGGGGTATAGAGCTCAGGTCTGCTGTTTTTATCAATGCTATGACTCCTGAAAGACAGCAGTGTGTGAAATAGCCTGAACATGTGCCTGGCTCACCACAGAAGCAGATCCTGCCTGCTGGGGGGGAAATATTCCCAAACTTTTTATGATGCTCCATTTAGGTTTTTCAGCCTTTGCTTGTATGATGATTTCATGCCCCTGCACTCCACTTTGTAACTTTAACTTGAGGTGATTTTAGAAATGAACACTTTAATCAGCCCTCTAAGACTAGATGATAAAGCATGCACAGCGTTGCCGAGGTTCACTGCAGCCATTTCCAAATATGCCAGTTTTTGTTCACTTTGTCATTAGTGTTGGTCAGCGACGCCCCGTGTGACTAAACCGCAAAATGCCCAGAAACAGGCCAACACAGGAAATAACACATCCTCTGGCGACCAGAATAATGCCGTGCGACCCAGATTCATGTCCTCCTGCTCTCAGTCTTCGCCCTGCCCCTTTTCTACATGTTGGAGGGGGAAAAAGTGGAAGAAAGGGATGAGAGGGTACCTTACTTTAGCAATGACCTGTTATCACAGTAGAGGCATATTTATGAGAAGAAGAGACATCAGTGTATAACTGCATTCAAAGGCGTGTGTGCATACATAAACCGATTCATTCTGAGATTTTTCTCATGTGTATGTCTTTGCAGCACATGATGGTGATGGAGGACATGTTGAAAGACTTTCTGTTAGGAGAACACCTCCTCTTGGTGGGCAACCAGGTGGGTAAAATATCACAACTCATTATGTTATTCTGCAGTATTTTATTTTAAGTTGCATTCACAGATATTTTTAGAGCCACTGTCAGTGAAGATTCAGTGCTAGTCATTGTTGCACCCTCACTTGTAATGCTAAGTCATGTCTTCGCAGGGTTAGTTGTTTCTGTCTGAGCGGTAAATTAGGACACACTCGTCAGCTCTACTTGACCATGGAGGAAAGTTATGAAACAGGCTCCCAGCATCCTGTAGTCACCCTCCAACACTCACGTCTGATAGATGAACACATGTACCATCCCTTCCAGGACTCTGAGTGACCCCCAGTATAAATCTAATGGGTCGGGTCACAGGGAGGGTAGACAGAAACAGGGCTAAGGGAAAGTGCCCATGGTGTCCCATGTGTATTTTTCCTTGACTGTCAACGAGTGCATGCATGGAAAAAGCTCGGGTTGGAGTAGCTATTTGCAAATTAGAGTGCACGAACATGCAAGGGTGAAGCTGAGACACTAAGAGCTGTCAAAGCGGCTCACTGGATCGGTGACGGAGCGGCCAAGAGGTCCTGCAGCCTCCATGGGATGCCAGTGGGAGTCCCACAGAACACCCCCTGTCAAAGCAAAGCTGCATCAAAACCAGGGGGACTCTACTGGCTCTCCCTGTAACAATCTGCTGTCAGCACATGGATTTCGCATCTCCTAACACTTGCTCCACAGCTATGGCCTGTGTAAAGAAAGATTACTGTCTGTTTATCCGTTTGTCAGAATGGAACAAGTCATGTGGTTGCAAAAGAAGGCAGTTTATGGAGGCTTAGGGGGTTAGGGTTCATCACATGATATGTGAAAACAGGACAGTTGTAAATGAGTTTATGATCTCATCAGCTATCATGTCTTAGTTAATAAATATTTGATACAGTTTCCAACACTTGTTTAATGTGGATTTACTTCATTGTTGCAAATAAAAATGAAGCATTGATTAACTAGAACTGTGGGTGATGTACTGTATCCTATCACAGAATGTGTCACTTATAAGCTTGTAATGAGGTTGTGAATCTTCAGCAGTACGTAGAAGACTGCAGGCAGCAGTTTTTGAAAAATAAACAGCTCCTCAGTGGCATATCTAGTGAGCTGGCCAGCTGATATGTTGTATAAATGACCTGTTAGAATCCACTAACTCTGATCTTTTATGGTACACCAACATTAAGTAGTGCGTCATTGTAAAGTGGAAGGGAAATTATGCATGACTTTTAAATGTTTTTGTGAATAAAAATTAGAAAAGTGTGGACTACATTTGTTTTCAGTCCAATTTTCTTTAAAGCCCCTCAATAAAATCCAGTGTCCATCTGCATATTTAAATATGATATAAATGCAGCAGTTTTGTGAAGACCTCAGAGCATAGAGAACAGTAGTGAAGAAACGGCAACATGAAGACAAAGGAACACAGCCTACAGGTCAGAGAGAAAGTTGTGGAGAAGTTTAAACCAGGGTTAGGTTATCATCTTAGTGAGCACTGTTTAGTCCATCATCTGAAGAGTGTGGCACCACTGCAAACTTTACAAGATATGGCAGTCCACTTAAACTGACAGGCTGGGCAAGAAGAGCAGTAATCAGAGATGCAACCAAAAGGTCCATGGTAACTCTGGAGGAGCTGCAGAGATTCTCATCTTGGTGGGAGAATCTGTTGGCAAGACAACTATCAGCCATACACTCAAAACTGACCGTTATTAAAGATAGGTGAATTGGAATAATAACCAGATGTGCTGTAAGACAGAGTGCTACAGGAGATCCTTCCTGCCCACAGCCATCAGCATCTACAACAGCTCTTTGAGGAAACCTGCATGATATGAACTACAATAACATTTATTTCTCTTTGGGATAAATAAAGTAATTTTGAATTGAATTGAATTGAATTTAACTGAAATTAAGCCATTGTAGAAATCAGGCCTCATGGTGTCGAGTTTGCAGGTTTTACCCGCTATGTACGAGACCTGAAGGAAGATTTTCTGTAGAGATGATACCAACACTAAACATTCTGGTGTACACACAAAATACTAAGAGTGGAAGAAAAACTAATATTGCACATTACCCTGAACATACCATCCCCAGACTGAAACATAGTGGTGGCAGCATCATGCTGTGGGAATACTTTTGTTGAGCAGAGATGGGGAAGTTGGTCAGGGGCAAGACTTAAACATTAATCCTAACAAATGCTCTCCATCCAGTCTGACTGAGCTTAAGATGTTTCGCACAGAAGATGGGGCAAAAATCTCTAAATGTACAAAGCCCATAAAGATCTACACCTGTTATTATAGCGATAGGTGGTCCTACAACGCATTGACTCAGAGGGGCTAAACACATACACATGCCACACTTTTCAGACCTTTGCTTTTTAAGATTTTGAAAATAAAGTGTACAAAACTGTAGTAGACAGTGTTCACTAACCTATGAGCAGTCATGTTCCTGTAAACCATAAAATGATTTTGACTACTTTGTTTGCGTTTCTCTGCAGGGCGTGGGTAAAAACAAGATAGTGGATAGATTCCTGCATCTTCTCAACAGGCCCAGGGAATACCTCCAGCTCCACAGGTGAGGGAAACCTGCATGGCCATCTAAAGGCTTGGCCTGGAAAATGCTTTGACTTTTGTTAACACACTTGTCAGGTTCAGTTTGCTTGCTAAAGCTGTAAGGAGAACTTGTTTATCAGCTATGTCCTTATGCTCTGTGGTGATCCTGGCTGTAGTGCTTTTTCTTAAGCAGGCAGTGTTTAAAACTTTGGTTCAGTCAGTCATTTTCTACCGCTTCTTCCATAGTGGGTCGCGGGGAAGCTGGGGAAGAACTTCTCTGGTTCTCTAGAGTAGTAAATTCCCCTAGAGCAACAGACTCATGTGAGGAAAAACATCCTGTGAAGATTCACGCTATTCAAAGATTCTGATAACAATGTTGGTAAAATTGTATTCTGCCTTTGTGCTCCTTGTATATGTTAAAATTTGTTTGGTTTTGTTGGTTTGGTGTGCATTTATTTCTGTCTTCCCCATATGTTGTTTTATACCAACGTACATAGAGCTGTGAAAGAAGATAGTCATGAACACGTTAGCAGATGAAGGTGCTCAGCTGAAAAGCCGGTAATATGAAAAGAGAGAAGCCCACACGCTGCATAAAGACGATAAAAAAGAAACACATGCACCACCTCCTTACCAAAATAGAACAAAATGCTTAATTCCAGTTGGATCAAAATTTTAAATGCTGTAAAGATAAAGTGGGCAGGCTTCTCTCCTTTCATTCACAAACATGAACCAATCAGAGGTTTGTAAAGCTTTTACTGATCTCACTTTTTGTCAAGCTTTTACCGTCCAATAATGATTTTAGCTGAGTTTGATTTCTCTTTAAAACTAGAGTATAAAAATCTCTAAAAGTATAAAAAGGTACAGCACTTAAAATATCTTTTTCTAGCTTTCCTGCTGATAGTGGTCATTCATCATTTATATATTTTTGCATCATACCTGAGCGATTAGCAAGGCTAACATTAATACAATTGCAGCCTCCATGTTTATTTCGCAGAGGTTGTAGACCCTTGCTTCAACCCAGAGATCTCCAAAAATCTGACAACATTTCCAAATCCATGATAGACAGAGGCTGGAAGCTTGGATGAATAAAATAGAGGACCTTTTCCACACCCTGTTCAGGCTTCCTGTTACCATCTTAAACTCTCATCCAGCCTGAATAAAACCCAGATATGGCTGGACATGTTGTTTGCTACTGTGTGTCACGTGCTTGCTCATCAGAAGAAGATCTGATTTTTTTAGCTTTTGACCGGCTAGTCACCAGTCAAGGCCAACCAGCTGAAAATCTTCAGATTCCAGTCACCTGCTTATTGCTCGGTGCATCTTTTATAAAAGATTATTAAATATAAACTTGTTGAAATATTTTTAGAAATTAAATAGTTTTTATGCCAAACCTTTTTTTAATTACGTCTTTGAGACTGAGACTTTCAGATAAAATAAATTCTTTTTCCCAGCCTTGGGCATTTTGTCTAAGAGTATCAAATCTATTTTGGTCTTCAGTAATTAGACCATGCTTCACTAGAACAAGGAATCCACAAGTCCACGTAAAAAATAACCTCTTTCAAGAAGATTACCAGCTTCTATAAATATTCAAACAATCCCTTGTTTAATAGTGTCATAGTCATAGTGAAACCACCCTAAATAATCAATTTTTTTATGTATCAGGACCACAATAAGAACATCTGGTACTTACCGGTGATTTGAAGCTAATCTCAAGTGTACAAGAACACACACCCGAATCTATACTGTCTTTATTTGTTGAACAAACATTGCCCCATAATTGAAAAGTTGTTTATAAAAGAGCAAGTACGTTTTATAATTCAAAAGCTTGTAGAACCACCTTCAGCAGTCATTACCCAGTAATCGTTTTTGGATGATTTTCAGTGTCTCACATTGTTGTGGAAGAATTGCTTTTCTTTATACACGACCTTTGTGCCAAATGAACCGATTTGAGGCAAAGCTCCAGCTGTCAGTCACCTCACATTTGACTCCAGAACACAATGGGATATATAGGAGTTCATTGTGAATGTAACAGCCCCTTGAAGGGGATCCTTTCTCTCCATGACCTACATGCCGATAATAACTGTGGACCATGGCACGAATAAGGTTTGCTTGTATTTATAAAGCACTGACAATAGCGTACATCTTTAGCCATATTAAACAGCATCATGTTTAGGGAAAACCAAAGAGAGCAAATCAATTGTCAAGCACAGTAGTGGAGAGGTTATGATCAGGGCTTGTTTTCCAGCCATAAGGGTTACAGTCTTTAGCCTCCTTCAGATCACAGTTCCGCAACAAACACAGAACCATGAACACCTCCATTACACATCACTTTGTCCTTTCACGTCATTCAGGCCGGTCCACAGATCACAGGCTGTGTCCACTTTCAGGTCATGCAGCTCAGGTTGCAGAACTAAGAGGGCATGGCTAACAACTTACATCATTCACCTGAGCAATATCTGTAAAATATGTTTGGGGGATTTCCACTATATCTGACCAATCTCTGCGTTGCAGTCCTCATCCCAAGTGCATTCTTGTCTGTTCAAAGCACCTTGTGTCTTGTGTACCTTGTGTCTTTTGGTTCATTCATATTCAATTTATCAAAGCCAGTGTATTATTCTTAGAGAAAATAACGCTTTCTCATTCAGCCTGTCTTGTGCAGTCTTTTTCCAATTGTCCCCCCCTGAACTTTTCCAGTTACCATGCTAAGCTTGTAGAAGCTGAAATTGAGCACTTGGGTCCTTTTGCAGTTTCTCTGAACACTGCACTACCTGACTTTGCTTGGACATCCACTCCTAAGAATGTTTGCAGCCATCTTAAATGCTGTCTGCTTTCCCTCTAGAAGGATGGACTTCACATTGGTTAGGAATGGCCTAATGACCCTTCCACAGTTGATAGGCAGCAGGATTTTATCTCAGGTCATTGCAGATGTATTTCTGCTTGGGATTGTGTTACCACACACCTGTATGCACTAGACCAGCATACTGCCAAAACTCCTCTGTAATAGAGGTGACCACTCTAAATGACCATCACCTGGCTACTGCTTTCCTTCTTGAATCCTATAGAAGCAGAAGGGGTTCACTTATTTTGCACACACAACAAAAGCATACATGCTTTTCTTTTTCTCCACTTATAGTTAGACTTCATTATTCTTAGAACCTAAGAACAAATTATTTTTTGATGTCCTTTTCCCACGCCTGTAGACCCACTGGTTGTTTGCTATGAAAATCAGCTTTGGTTTTTTATGTATTGCAGTCACTGCAGAAAACATAACGAACACAAATTCTAGAACAAGATCAGAATCCAGGCGCGGCGCTGATGGTGTAGGGGTTAAGCACGCGACCATATGCAGAGGCTACAGTCCTCGAAGTGGCTGTCCCGGGTTCGAGTCCGGGACCCAGCGACATTTGCCGAATGTCTCCCCCTCTCTCTACCCCTCTTTCCTTTCTGCCTACTGTCAAAAAATAAATAAATAAAGGCCACTAGTGCTGAAAAAATATCTAAAAAAAAAAAAAGATCAGAATCCAGAGATGTTCTACAGGAGTGAAGTAGTGTCATTAGGCCAGTTTCTGTTCTTATGTGTACTTGGTCAAAGTCTTGTGAAAGTCAGAGTAGAGCTGAATATAACTGTGCCCTGGTTAGCTACTGTAACAGCAGCTAATATTAGAGCAGGACAGAGGCAGGAGAAGCTTCTCATGTGGCTTCTGGGAGCCAGTAACTGAAAGTCTACAGAGATGTGGCTCAGAAAAGCAGGAGAGAGGCACTCTTCAGGGAAGCAAACTGGTACAACCTGGGTCACAGTGCAAGAGGGAGCAGTTTCAGAGGGTGGGCTTACAAATGTGAAGGTGGGAGGGATAAGTCTAAACACTGGTGAATCACACTTTTTTATAGTGTTCATGTAGCTGGCTGATTGAAGGCGATCTCAGCTTTACTGACTTGCTATGACCAGCATCCTTCATGGCCAAATGATGCTCATGCAAGGTTCGGCATCTTGTAAACAGGAAGTGCTGCTTTTTCAATGTTTTGAGCTATTGGGATTTATTTAAGGCCCTGAATGTTGATTCTGATTTTCTTCTAGCCACTAAGGCCTAACATATAGGCCTAAAGATATCATCAGCCAACTTTGACTGCATCATATTCTCCTGGTAATCTGGTAACAGCTAAATGGACTGAATTTATAGAGCGCTTTTCCAGTCATGCTAACCTCTCAAAGCACTTATAGCCACATTCACCCAATCACACACACTAATGTGCACACATTCATGCACTGATGTGCAGATTGGTAGGCCTCATAACAGTTTCTCTGCCATTCCAATACATAAACTCTATTTACAGTTCTTTATCTTGTATCTGTTCAAATCATCCAACCCCCATCAATCAATCAAGGGATTCCTGAAATATTCCCAACACCGAAAGGAGTCCTAAACCACCTCAGCTGATTGCTTTCCATGAGGAGGACCAGCGGCTCCAGTTGGAACTCCTCCTTCATAGCCTGGTTTTTGCTCCATTCTTAACGCTGACACCCTCAGAGGGAAGCTCATTTCAGTCCTTTGTATCAATGATTTTGATCTTCATCTATCATCCTCTTATGATCTAAGCAGAGGGTTGACTAGTAAATTGCTTTTTACTTCAGCTCCTTCTTCATCTGCACTCACCTCTTTCTCTGTGTGTTTAATGTTTTAGAACCAAAAGATGTACTGTGTGATTTGTCTAACTGGACTTCCATAATGTCTGTCCCATGTTGTTTATTTCCTCTTTCAGGGACACAACCGTCCAGACTTTAACCCTGCAGCCCTCTGTGCGGGATGGCATCATTACATACGAGGACTCACCCCTGGTCAGCTTGAGACACATATTAACTCTGGAATTATTTTTGTATCCTTAGTTACCCTGAATATGGATTATTTTAGTTGAATGTAATTTAAAGCCGAAACAGTGTTGTACATAGAAGGTTTGTGTAAGTGTGATGTTACACTTGTTTTCAGGTGAAGGCAGTGAAACATGGTCACATACTTGTGATTGACGAGGCCGACAAAGCTCCCACTAATGTCACCTGCATCCTTAAAGCCCTTGTGGAGAGCGGAGAGATGATCCTGGCTGATGGGCGCAGGATCATCTCAGGCACGTAGTTACACTTCGTAGGAGTTAATGGACAAAATACCAAGACCGATGGAGGGGTTCTGATGTCACATACAAGCCACTAAAAAAGGCTCATATAAAAGGCTTATATGATTGTAAAAATGTTCTCTATCTATCTATCTATCTATCTATCTATCTATCTATCTATCTATCTATCTCTCTATCTATCTATCTATCTATCTATCTATCTATCTATCTATCTATCTATCTATCTATCTATCTATCTATCTATCTATCTATCTATCTATCTATCTATCTATCTATCTATCTATCTATCTATCTATCTATCTATCTATCTATCTATCTATCTATCTTTCTCTCTTTCTCTCTTTCTCTGTATATATATATATATATATATATATACATATATATGTACATATATATATATATATATATATATATATATATATATATATATATATATATACATATATATATATATATATATATATATATATATATATATATTATATAATATATACATATATACATATATATACATATATACATATATATATATATATATATATGTATATATGTATATAGTTATATCAATGGAATTGTCTACTTTACTGCTTTTTTCTGATTGTCCAACTCTTTACTTGAAGATCCACGTGAAGACAATGGGAGATCCAATATTGTAGTGATGCACCCAGACTTCAGGATGCTGGTCCTGGCTAACCGGCCCGGCTTTCCATTCCTGGGCAATGACTTTTTTGGAGCATTAGGTATCCAAACACACGTTCACAACCCGACAAACTCCATCACAGGCCCAGTAAGGGTTTTTTTTACAGTGTGTTGCAACTGAACTTTTTCACATTTTGTGCCACTGAAACCACAACATTCAATGTTTGATTTTTAATTTTTTTTGAGATAGGCTAAAATCCAGTGCAACCAATTGCCTTCAGAATTCCAAATATTAAACAGAGTTAATCTCACTATACTTTAATCTAAGTATAAATGCAGCAGTTCTGTTAAGTCTTCAGAGGTCTGTAGGACAACATTAGTGAAGAAATGGTGTCATGATGACCAAGGAATACAGCAGACAGGCCAAGTTCAAAGCAGGGTTAGGTTTTAAAAAAATATCCCAAACTTTGAACATCTAACAGAGCTCTGGCCAATCCAACATCTGAATATTTGGACCAAGGAGCTGCAGAGGTCCACAGCTAAGGTGGAAGGTTGCAAGAGAGCGATCAGTAGTGCACTCCAGAAATCTGTAATTTATGCAAGAGAGGCAAGAAAAGCCATTGTGGAAGGAAAGGCAAAGGATGTTTGCAGTTTGTCAGGTTGGGTGTAGGGCACACAGCGAACATGTGGAAGAAGTTCCTCAGTCAGGTGAGACCAAAATTGAACTTTGTCTATGTCTAACCTGCACATCACCTGCACCCTGAAAACAGCTTCCCTACTGTTAAACGTGGTGGCAGCATCATGCTGTGGGGATGCTTTTCTTCAGCAGACAGGGAAACTATCCAGAGTTGATGAGAAGATCGCTGCAGCTGAATATAGGACAGGAAGAAAAATCGTTAAAAGCTGCAAAAGACTTGATACTAGGGAGATTCACTTTCCAGCAGGACAAATACCCTAAACATACAGCCAGAGCTACAATGAAATGGCTTAGATCAAATCATATTCATGTTAGATAGCCTACTCAAAGTAAAGACCTAAATCCAATTTAGAAACTGTCACAATACATTAAAATAAATATTCACAGATCCTTTCCATCCAGTCTGACTGATGTTGAGCTGTTTTGTAAAGAAGAAGCAAAAGTTTTCGTTTCTGAAAGAGACACAACCCACAGGGTGTGCTGCTGTAATTCCATTGAAATGTTGTTATACAAAGTATCTCATCAGTGTGACTAAATACAAATGTACGTCACACTTTTTAGATTTTTGTTTTTAATAGGTTTTGGGAGTTATTTCTCATAATTGTTACACTTCCTAGCACAGAAAGTCCATTAAAATAGATTGGAATTTGTTGTGGTGGCATGATAAAGTCTGGGAAGGTTCAAAGTGTGTGAAACATTTAATGGCACATTAACATTGAACCTATTTCTAACAAAGAAGGACAAGGACAGCAGTGGGTGTTAAGGGTCTGAAAAGGGGCAAATTAGGACTTTTATATCTCAGATGCTAACAGCTTTAGCAGTGAAGTAGCTGTTACACTCCCTGAACACCAGCAGGTTGACATCACACTTTTATACCTAACTGGACCTGGTTGGACGGGACCAGAACAGCAGGAAAGGCTGAGGAAGAGAATTTGTTGTTGTTTTCCAATATAGAAAGCTGTACATGTGGTAAACAGGGAAATTCTTTCTCTGTGTATGAACAGGTGATATATTCAGCTGTCATGCTGTGGACAATCCAAAGCCCCAGGCGGAGCTGGCCATGCTGAAACAGTACGGCCCAGATGTTCCTGAAGCTACTCTGCAGAAACTGGTGGCCGCCTTCGGAGAGCTGAGATCCATGGCTGACCAGGGCACCATCACCTACCCATACTCCACCCGGGAGGTGGTCAACATTGTTAAACACCTGCAGGTAGGGGGACTCATGCACTGCATACCCTTTAAAATCATAAGCCAAGTTTTTCTCACTTTCATTTCCTCAGGTTCAGTTTCAGATGGGTTTCTATGAATTATTCAGCCTGTTTGTCCGCCTTCAGTCCTGCAGTGCTTTATGCTTTAATAATGCAGGAGAGGGACCTCACGACTTTGCAGTGTTACAGCGGGAAGAAGGTGTCTCCAGCCTCCTCTGTCAATGCTGAGGAAAAAACCTTCACACACATGCTGCAAAATATACTGTTACACAATAATGTGTAATGTCAGGGTTTCACACTATCCTGGTTATATAACACAATCTCACACCTAGGAGATACCTCACAGATGAGGAGATACCTCACAGATGCAGTGTCCCTAAGTCAGCTTTAATTCATACTATTACTTGTCATCTTCTGCTTATCTGGGAATGGGTCACGGGGGCAGCAGTCTCAGAGAGACGCCCAGACACCTCCTCCAGCTCCTCTGGAGGAAGTCTGAGACGTTCCCAGGCCAGCTTGTCCTGGGCTGTTTCTTGGGCCTCGTCCTAGTGGGATGTGCCTGGAACACCTCCCAAGGGAGGCATCTAGGGGGCATCTGGAACAGATGCCCGAGCCACCTCAGCTGACTCCTCTTGATGTGGAGGAGCAGCAGCTTTATTTTCCGAGGTCCTCACCCTATCTCTAAGGGAATGCCCGGCCACCCTGCAGTGGAAGCTCATTTCAGTCGGTTGTTTCCAGGATCTCGTTCTTTCAGTCATAATCCAAAGTTCCTACCCATAGATGATTGTAGGAATGTAGATCGACCGATAAATCCAGAGCTTTGCCTTTCGGCTCAGCTCTCTTTTCACCACGATGGACTGGAACAGCGTCCGCATTACTGCAGCAGCCGCACTGATCCGTCTGTCTATATTTTTAATCCTGCCCACAGAGACACACCCTTATGTTTGTCTTTCCCACTGGTATCCGGCTCTGTTTTCCATCACCTCCATTATTGATATCTGCTAGAGTGGGGCAGTTAGGGTGTAATTTAGTGCAAGTGAAAATGGCCTCCTTTGAGGTCATATCTACTGTTGGCTGTAATTACCATTTCACCTTTTGTTAATAATGACCCCTGTGTGGCAACAGGAAGTCTTATTCAATAGTGGTCGAGATCTTCAGGTGCAGCTCATTGGGACCAGGCTGCTATCAATAGTGTAGAAATATATTTCATTGTGTAACTGTCCTGATGTCAGTTAAACTGGTCCTAATGTTCCACAGTCCCTGGCTGTTCATTATACCCTTAGAAAGTCCCCTTCACTAAAGTCTATTCAGGTCAAGATGGCAGACTAACATTAATTCAAACTGACGTATTGAGTCCAATGTAAAGCTAAAAACTATTTATTATGTTCATTTACAATCCGGATGGAAGTTTACATCCTCTCAGCAAACCCATGAATGTTGGACTTTTAATGGCTTATATAACAGAACTGCAAGAATTTTAAGAAACAAGGAATAATTGCGCAAATTTAAATTCATTGTATAATTTATTTAACCCCCACATGGTCAAAATTATACATACAGTCTCATACATAAACTACCGGTCAAAAGTTTTAGAACCACTTTCTAGTCTTATGGTTTTCTATATGTTTATGACTATTTATATTGTACGTAGATTCTCACTGGAGGCATCAAAACTGAATAAACACATATGGTATTATGTTGCAAAAGAAAAATTGTAAAAGAGCTTTAAATATGTTTTGTATTTTAGATTCCTTAAAGTAGCTGCCCTTTGCTGTAATGACTAAAATATTAACCTTTGGCCGTCTCTGAATGAACCTCTGGGAAATTCAAGACTCTTTGGAAAACCATTTCAGGTGAGCACCTCATGAAGCTCATGGAGAGAATGCTAAGAGAGCAAAGCAGTAATCAGAGCAAAGGGTGACTATTTGGAAGAATATAAAATATAAAAATGTTTAGAATTATTTCACACTGTTTGCTTGCTATATAATTAAATGTATGTTCCCATTCATAGTTTTTTTTGCCTTTGGTGAAAATCTACAATGTAAGTTGTCATAAAAATAAAGAGACCCGTTAAGTGAGAAAGTGTATCTAAAACGTTTGATCGTTACTGTGTATATACCCCCACCAGCTTAAATGTCCCTTATCAAGTTGCAACTTGACAACAAACTATCTATAACCATCAAAAAACTTCAAGTGTAATATTGGTTGGATATTTGGGTACTGTTTTCAACATAATGGTTAATAAAGTTTATTGAAATTGACAGGGACCTGTTTTCAAAGCATATGGAACTGAAGTCAAGGCCTTGAAAGGGGATTACATAAGCTTAATGTTAGTCTGTGCTTTCTATTCCAAAATGTGTTTGGGAAAAGTCAAGTTGAAGAATTTATCTTTATTATTCCATCCACTTTGTGTATTGCACCACTACCACTGCCATCATGGAGTAGAGCCTTTCTTGATGGCAGTGGCCATCAAGAAAGGCTCTACTCCATGATGCTGCCACTACCGTGCCTGACAGTTGGTACAGTGTTGTGTCTGAAAGCCTCACCTTGACTTCTCCAATCATACTTGTCGTTTTGAGTAAACAGTATTCTGCTGCCAGCAATCCGCTCAACTAAGTTAGGAATGAGCATGTTTATCTCTATGCCACTCATCATTTCCCTGATGAAACTAACTGTCACAGTTTAGAATAGAAATCCGTGTCTGTTTGTTCTTGTATGACAGTGGCAACCTGTGATGGGTGTCAGTGGAAATGCACATTCAGCAAAGGATGGCAAATGACTTTTTGATTGTGAAATAGTCTGGAAGTATAGAGATTCAGTTAAAGCGGCTAATGTTCAGATAAGCCATATGTGTCTCTTTTTTTCTCCAACATCTGATCTTGCAGTGAACTTGATCAAGTTGTTTGCTACGGTGGAAGGTCACATTTGCTCTTTCAGCATAACACAGTTGAGATGCGCAGTTGTTTTTACCAACAATAAAATAGTGAAAATAACAGTTAGTTGTGTGTACCCATCCTTTGTAGAAATGCACCAATCAGAGTTTTTTGGCCAATTACAGGTATCCAGTTTTTGTAAATCTTTGACCTGTTAACACCAGTTATTTCTGGCACCAGTTTGTCTTTAGAAACTGTAACTAGCAGCATTCAGTTTCCTGTTCAGTCTCTCTGCCATGAGCTGTCATCCGTTATTTATACTATTAGCAGATGAAGACACGACCTGCCCCCTCTGAATCTTTAACTCTTTCATTCTTCATCACTGTTCCAGCTGTTTAAAGCTTTATTGTTCGCACTAGATATTAGCTTATCTAAACAGTGAAGCTAGTTAGTGAAGACTGAAAAACATTTCTTTTTTTAAATGCATCTATTAGTTAGGTGGAAATAAATGTGATACGTTTGCCAAAATTTTTGTGCATAGCTCTGCTGTAAAGCCAACACATATTTAGTTTAAGGTCCACAGTTAAATCTGGTAAATCTTTGCCATTTTTCGTTGATCTGAACAAAATGCTTTAAGAGAAATGAATAGATATTACATGTCAGTAAATGTCTCCAAACATATGGACACTACAATTCATTCACTCACACTAATGTTTTTTTTTTTGTATATTTATTTTCCGTGTCTTCACTTTTTTTCTCAACAGAAATTTCCCAACGAGGGTCTTGCCAACGTGGTCAGGAACGTCTTCGACTTCGACTCGTACAATAAGGACTTGCGGGAGGTTTTGATCGAGGCTCTTCACAAGCAAGGGATTCCCATCGGAGCCAAGCCAACCTCTGTCAATCTGGCAAAGGAGTAAGACCCCAGAAGTAGCTGATGCTAGCGTCATTGCCTTACACTCTAAAGGCACATACAGGGATAGGCACATCGCTTATTGGCTGTTGTAAAAATAATGTAAAAATACCATTCAGTGTTTATATTAACAAGTCTGTTTGATAGTTAAATCCCTATGATGGTAGTCGTGGTAGTTAGAGAAGGCTGACCTCACTGCATTATTGCCTCTTATTCTGATAGGTCAGCTCTAGTGGTGCGATGAAACGTGATCACCATCCTCCGTCAGCTCTGCTGCTATTCCAAAACGTGACAGATTTCAGCCAAGCACAAATTTTTGTATAAACTTAGAGAATTATTGCAATGAGTTTTGGTAATGAAACAATAGTAATGGTAAATAATATTTTTGACTATTTGAAGTTTTTGATTGGTTTTGCATTTTTATTGTACACTAAACTGAGTTAATTGGCTTATCTTGCAGTAGTGTCAAGTTTATAAAGAGACTTAATATTTACAGTGTAGTCTTTGAGACGACTGTTGCTCAGTGGGAAGTCATATTGCAATCAGAATGTTGGGCGGGTCACTTAGCCTTTAGTTGCTTAGCGATCTGTGTAGATGGGTGTCATGTAACTCTGTTGTAAAGCACTTTGAGTGGGCAGTAGGACTAGTAAATGGACTATATACATATAGTCCATTAAATGTTTGTGCTCTCGGTTGACCACATTCTGTTGGCTTCAGTTTCTTCTCCTGCCCTACTGACCACAGGTTCTCAGCAGAGTTTAACATTTGCAGAGTTTTCTAACAGCAGGTCCAAAATTCAATGCTTGTTTGGGCCAGTTTATGATCGCTTTACTACTCAGTGCTCCATCTTGCGGTAAAATTCTCAGATCATCCCCATATTGTTCCTGGATTGTTGTTCTTGTAGATATTTTGAGCCCACTCTTTCTATTCTTGGACAAGGAAGCCCACTGCTTTGGATCTGAGGACACCACACACAGGACGTGTCATCATTGGGCCCACACAGGATTTATTGTAGTTGATTCTGATTTCTCTTGAAGAATTAAAACATAGGAAGACATAAGAACAAGTTATTTGAAGCTTTCCTGCCGTAAGTGGTTGTCGATTAGCGGTGGCAACGTCACACTGTGTGTGTCAGAGAGCAGTTGCTGTAAACCAGAGTTTCACTGTATATTAAACCCAGAATGATTATGGAATTTAGCATCCTCATCAATGATTAGCATGTTAGCATGGTTAGCTTCACCAGCTGTAACGAGCAATCTTTAGCCGACTTTCAGATAATATTTGCGCAATAAACACGCAACCACCAACCAGCCGTTACATATCACGTTGCCCTTTCACCTCATACAAGAGATAATGGCCTGCCTGCGTTTTCAGAGCAGGTAATCAGAGCAGCTAGGGTTATAGAACCAAAGGAGCGTCATTAACAGCATTTTCCTGACAGGGCTCCTACACATACTTGTAAAGTCTGAAAAAGTATGAAATTTGCTTTTATTATTTTCCAGATCTGGATAAGTTTGAAAAAAATAAAACTAAATATGAACAAAGTTTGATTTTCCATAATTTTATATTCTTCAATTTTCTAAAGGATAAAAGGCTAATAATGTTTGATAAATGTTGTAGTTTTTAATATTGGTTTAGATTAAATTGAAATTGCTTATTATAATTTGCCAAATCACACATGAATTTTACCTTTTAATCATCAGTCGTTTAGTTTTTGACCTTCTGACTAAATGTAGACTTAATTAAAAATAAAAAAGTATCTGTTTGGCCTCTAAACAACTATAAGTTCAGGTTAAATGATGCCTGCATTTCTTAAACTGTCAAACTAAGTACTAAAACCAGATAACTTTTGCAAAGGGTGTAAAAGTACAATTATTCAGAAGCTAAACCAAAGAATCTCCATTTAGTCTATAGGAGATTCTATTCCTGTTTGTTTCAGACAGATAAGACCCGACTATTTTCCTAGCAGGTTCAGAGTTAATATTTTGACTTCAGATGACCAGAATGTGACAAAGACTGCTGAAAAATATCAAGATTTTGAATCTGGAAAAACGTGCAGTTTTGTGCTGAAGAATGTGTAGAAACTGTCCCCTGAGTAATATGCATCAGAACAAGTGGGGCGAATTTCCTCTGAGGAAAAATTCCCTTCAGGGTTGAGCTATGTGTTGTGATCCTCATGCAGGCTGTTCAGATGCATTCAGTACTTTGAATACATGCAAAGTTGTTGCATACCATCCTTAACATCATTATCTGCATCAGGTTCTGCTGAGCAACATGTTTCTCAGATCAAACGGACGCTGTAAAAACAAAGATGCCTCTGCTCTGCCCACACCACAGACTTAATCTGTATTATATGACCTTTTATGATCCCTTAGGAGTTCATAGTGGTTAGGGATTTGTGACTACCTCCCGAGGTGGACCAAGGGCATAACATTGATGGGTTGACTTCAACCCCCCATTGCATGTTATGGGGGCCACTGAGAAGAGAGCTCACGAATTATAAAGAAGTGTAGATGTGTAGATAACGGAATGGTAAGATGATCTGAAAGGGGCTTCTGTGTGTATTTGCTAGAGAATGTACTGTAGATTCATAGCTTGACTCTAAATTTCCAAAAACATTTTCAGCTCCAGTGTCTTCCAAAACTGACAGAGGTTGAAAGTCCAAGACCATAAAGCCGAGCAGCTCTGCAGCAGTGCACTCGGCATTACTGGTATCTGCTCAAAGCTCTCTTTCAATCTACTTCAACCTGAGTTAACCGTGTGTTGGTGTCAGTGCAGCCTGGTAGCCTTTGAGTATGGTGTGTTTGCTGATCTGAATAAAACAGGTTTTTTTGATTTTCCACCCAGCCACTTTTCAATGGGGCTTATCAAGATTTCTCTGTGCACCCCTAGTAGTTTTTCCTTGTTAGTTTGTCAACAGAAGGTGCTTTCTGCAAACACTGACTGAACATGTGACTGAGATGCTTTAAAGCAGCATGTGGTGCCTTGATTGCTTCAGTGAAGTGTTAAATCAGTGGATGTCTACATCTTTCACATAACTCCATTATTTATCATAACAATGAAATGAATTCTTTAGTCACTAATATGTCAGCAATAATGTACAAATTGTTCTTTTAAATAAAGGAAAATATTTGTTTCTTCTGTCTCCTGTGGTTTTATTTTACACATTTCTAACCTAAGTTCAGTAAAGAAAACATAATGAGTGAGCAGATCAGAAACAAGTATTTTCCTTGAACAATTAGAAAAGCAAATGCATGGATGATCTTTGCTGGTGTTTCTATGCTATCTGGGCCCCCTGTTTAAGGGTCTTATTGCTCCATCTTGAAAGATTTTCTCAGTCCAGTCGCCTTGCTCCCATCTTGTGTACATGAAAGCAAATATTTTGCCTCCTGGTTTCCAATTTTGGACATGGAAAACGTCTCATAGCGTTTCTATTCATAGACTGATTTATGGTGTTAGGACCCCCCCCAACCAATCTCTTTGGAATATGTGTGTCTTGTGTTCAGGCCGCATCTTGTACCCCACCTGCAGCCAATAAGCTCGTGGCCATGTTCCAGCTATGTTTCATGGGAAAACCAGTGCACATCTGCTCAGACATGACCGAGCACATAAAGATATTTGTTCTGCATATATTGGCTTTTCCATCCCCAGAGTCTGTGGGATTAAATGACAGGATCCAAGTCCCAACAGAATAAAGCTGTCATCTGATATCATTTTGCGGATGCCACTTTGAGCCCTTAAAGGCCGTAACTTTGTTTTCATTTATGTGGGCATTGAAAGCAGTTCTATCATTATTGTCCAAGATGAAAAATCAGAGAACAGCAATTTGTGCGCACATGGAGTAGCTCTTTGTTTTGATCCCAGGAAATTACTTTTTTCATGTCCGGCCTTACCGGTTTGTTGTCTTTAGGTTGCCACTGCCGGAAGTCAGGATGACAGGATACTGGACCTTAAACCAAGGTGGCAACGCTCGCCGGAAACTGCTCTGTCCCACTGAGACACGCACCATAGATGTCAAGGTATAATCAAAGCACTTGAAGCCAGTCTGTGGAGATTTTTGAAGTTCACTTTGATTTTATTATTTTGATGTGCACAAATAATAATAAAATATCTACCTCTTAAATTTATCCACATTTTCTCATGAAACGAAAATAAACTTTTTTTGTGACAGAGTAACACAAAGTGGAACATAGTACATGGAAGGAAAAGGATACATGCTTTGTTTTGCATTTGTTTTAACCCCCTTTACTCTGATACCCCTGAATAGAATCCAGTCCTTAGCAGCAATATGTAATTTGATCTCAGTATAAGTTCAGATGTTTTGTGAAGGCCTAAAAGATTTGTTAGAAAAACACCAGGGAACACAGCAGACAGGTCAGGGAGGACTTTTCAGAGACTTTTAAAGCAGAGCTAGGGTATAAACAATATCTCAAGGTTTGAACATCTCGCTTAGTACTTATCAGTCATCCCAAAATGGAAAGAATATAGCCCAACAGCAAATTTACCAAGACATGGCCGTCCTCCTAAACAAACAGGCAACCTTTAATCAGAGATGCAGTCGAGAGGCCACTCTGGAGGAGCGGCAAAGATCCACTGCTCAGGTGGGATATTAATTCGACAACACAATTATTAGTTGTGCACTTTACAAATCTGAAGAGAGACAAAAAAGCGAATCCATTTGCCACATCCTACAAACAGGTGGAAAAAGGTGCTGTGGTCAAATGTGTCGAAAATGTAACCGTTTGGCCTGCATGACAAATGTTATTTGTGCACATGACCCAGAACACACCATACCCACTGTGATGTGATATGATGGCAGCATCATGTTGGGAAAATGCTTTTCCTTAGCATAAACAGGGAAGCTGGTCAGAGGTGATAGGAAGATGGGCAGAGCTATAGAACAGGGCAGTCCTGGAAGTAAACCTGTTAGAGGCTGCAGAAGACTTAAGAGTAGGGTGGAGGTTCACCTTCCAGCAGGACAATGACACTAAACATACAGGCAACAGTTTAGATCAAAGCATATTCATATGTTAGAATGGACCAGTCAAAGCCCAGACCTCAACCCAATATGAGAATATATGGCCAGACTTGAACACTGATGTTTACAGATACTCTACATCTAATCTGACTGAGTTTGATGTGTTAAACTGGCAGAGACATTCCCCAAAAGACTTCCAGCTGTAATTGCAGAAATAAAATTCTAAAAAGTATTCACTCAGGAGGGCTACATGCCACTCTATTTTCCTTCCAGTTCACGAGTATGCACTACTTTGTGTTGCTCTATCACATAAAATCGAAAAATTGATGGTTTATTCATACACCAATTCAAGTTCTATGAATAATTTTGCAAGGCACTGTATGCTCATTTCGACAGAGTCTACCTATCACCCACTAAACCTAACTTTAACAAAGAAGAGCCCAAACTGTTGTGCTTTATATCAAAAAACAAGTAAAGAATTTAGTTCAATTACCTTCTCAACTTTCAAACATTTGCCAGCAGAAAGATATCTTTTGATCAATCAAATCTTTTTTTTTTGAAGTATTTCATTTTTTTATATGTGGTTTGATACATTGTCAAGATAATTTGCAAATCCTTTCATTTTAGCCTTTATATAGAGCAAGAGTTTCCATGGTGACAGAGTGTATTTGCTAATACAGACATCTGTGCACACCACATTTCAACTTTAAGTAGTAGAAAGACAAAAAAAAACATGTATCTTTATTTAGAAACTGTAAACACCAGTGATGCTGTCATCGGGGTGTGTGTGTGTGCTGGTATAACTGTGTGCCGTGCGCTTCCAGGGCCCGGCGTTCCTGCGTGTCCAGAGTTATCCCTGCAATCGGCAGGAAAGCAGGGCTTTGAGTTTCACTGAGGAAAAAGCTCACTGGCAGATTCCCATGAATGAAGTGAACATCATCTCCGACGTTGTCAGCTCAGACGGTACCAAAGATTTTACTCGGCCATGGTCTGTTCCCACACAGCTTAAACACATTTAGACCTATTTCACAAGATTTCTTAAGTAGAATACAGACCTATAACTCATATACAGGGGATATAAAAAGTCTACACACCTCTGTTAAAATGGCAAGTTTTATGATATAAAAAATGAGGCAATAATAAATTATTTCTGAGGTTTTACCTCCTTTAATGTCATGTATATGTGTTGAACTAAATTGGACTAATTGGACTAACTAATTGAACTAAAAAACAAAAGCAAATCTCTTAGGAAGAAAAATAAGAAAAGCGGCAATAACCTAGTTATATAAGTGGGCACACCCTTAAAATAATACTGTGTTGAAACACCTTTGGATTCAGTTTCAGCATTCAGTCTTCATTGGTAGTAGTCTGTCAGCATCACATTTTTTGACTTGGTAATATTTGCCCACTCTACCTAGCAGACGTTCTCCAAATCTATCAGATCGTGACGTCTCTTGTCCACAACCCTCTTCAGGTGTGCCGTCAGGTTAATATCTGGGCTCTGGCTCGGCTACTCGAAGACCTTTATTTTTGACTTATGAAGTTGTTCTTTTGTTTATTTGGATGTATGCGTAGACTCAGTGTGATGTTGGAAAAAAGGGTTGGGGTTAAAACAGACTATTTGGAACTGTTCATGATTTCTTTCACCTTAAAAAAAAAATCTGTCAAGTTCAAGTTGAAGACAAGTAGCCCCTCAGCATGATGCTGCCACTGCCATATTTAACTGTGGGTATGATGTATTTTGATGATGCACTGTGTTACTTTTGTGTCAAACATATATTTTAGCGTTAAAAGTTGTTCTGCTTTGGTTTTTAGCAAACCAGAACCAATTCTTCCACAGCGCTTTAGGAAAGTTTAAGCCAGGCCTGGATGTTTTCTTTGAAAGAAAATGTTTCTGCCTTTCCTCCTTACTCCTTAGTCCAGATATATGTTGAAAAACAGAGAGGGTTGTCATTTGCAGAACACAACTGTCGTTGTTAGAAACTCCTGCAGCTCCTCCAGTGTTTCTGTCGGCCTCTTGGCAGCCTCTTTGAAAGGCTTTCATTTCGTCTCTTTATTATTCATGGAGAAGTGGCCAGTTTTAGTCATATTCCTTTTGTCCTGTATTTTCTGGTGGATTTTTGCACCCTTCTTCTGACTGATATCTTTGTACAGTGAGATCACTTTGTTGCTTGGTAACCTCTGGACTAACCATGGCTTCAGCTGAAAAATGCTAATAAGCAAACATCAGAAGAATCTTAAATTGCGGCAACTTTAACTGCAACTAATAAGACTGTTTGTCTATATTTGATGGAAGGTTTGTACCAAAGAAGACTGAATGCTGGCAGTGAATTAAAGGGTGGTTAAACACAGTGTTAGTTTAGGGTGTGCAGGCTAATGCAACCAGGTTATTATAGCTATTTTATAATATACATTTTCCCTCTAACAGATTTGTTTGTTTTCAGTCAAATAATGCAGGCTATATCAGATTAAAGTTTATGATGTTCTCATTTTTATACTTTCCAAAATCTTGCACACATTTAAATCCACCATGTCAAAAAAGAAATAATCTGGGAAGATTATTTCTCTAAGCATCTTGAACTTTTCATTGTTTTGAAAGTTGCCATGCAAACAATAAAATTGATTAGGCGACTGGAGGATTTATAAGGTGCATGCATAGAGATCCAGTGTGACATCCCTGCTGCTGGCGTTTTTGCAGACACGCTGTACGTGGCCATGTGCAACCCGGTGTCCCTGTACTCCATGAAGGAGCGTGGGGAGAACATTCAGTGCATGGAGCTCTATGACGTCTTCCCCAGGACCATGAGCGGCGTCTGGCAGCCCTTTGTCACCGTCGCTCCACTTGGGAGTCCCCTTGATGGACAGGTGGTGCTGCACGAGGAACAGGTACACACTCGCATTCAAATACACACATGCTTGTATGATTGAGCAATAACAACCATGAGATAGCATTGGTTCTAGAAACACATGGTTCTGTCACTGCGGAGTAGCAAAGAGGATGTGGTAAATGTTAAATACACTCTGAGGAGTTTTTATTTTGGTAAACAAGAATGTGATTTTAAGCATATTTATGACCAGAACACATAATGTGTGTTCTTTAGTTTGTCTGTGTCCATTTCGAGAGAAGATCAAGCTACGCTGGGATTTCTCAGCAGCTCCCACACTTGGCTTGTTAACATTGTGGAAAGTCAAACTTGACCTTATCCAGACAGCAGTTTGATGTTTTCTTCCTGCTATGGTCGGCTAGTTCTGAGTGCCGTCATCAAACAACAAAAATGGAGAATGGTCACTGATGTTTTAACCACAGATCATCATTAATTCAGTTCCAGATGGATGAATACTAAATTAAAAAAAAGATATATGATTGGGTCTTTCTCATTTATATTTTTATATAATTTCCTAACAAAGGGTATAAATAAGACAGCTCTTACAACAATGGTGAAAAGTGAAGGGGGCTCTGTGTCATAGTACAACTGTACAAAAAATATCTACATTTTACATTTAGGGTGAAAAACCTTTTTTGTCTGTAAATATGCTCTGTCTACTCCTCAAGTGACATAGGTTCAGCTTCACCTGGTTCAAATTCTGTAAAAATCTCCTATCAAGCACCTTTTGCTATCCAATTATGAACCGTTTAATCTAAATAATAGTTGACAGATTAATCGATTAGCAAAATAATCTTTAGTTGCAGCCCTAGATGCTTTCTAACTAAAGGTGAGGAAATTAAAAAAAATTTTAACACTTTTTACTTGTACCAATAAACATTGCACAGTTGCAATATTTTTATATTTTTTCTTAGTCTAATAAATTGTCAACAAAGCTAATGTTTGGCTTCACCAGTAAGCATGTAGAGTGGCTCCGAGGAATGCGCTGGTGATGAATCAGCCAATTTTAACTATTCCAGTAGTAAACACGCCACACCTAACCACAAGACTGTGTTGACTGTAGATGTTTTTACTCAGCGAAGAAGACTCAGAGTTAGCTATTTTCAGGATGCTTCTAAATTGAAGTCGGAGGAAACACAGAGTTGTAAGGAAACAGCGGTATGCTGGCTGCTCGTCCACACAGCTACAACAGAAAACCTGACTTTCCTGTCTTGGTCAGTTCAGTCCATTTAATAGTGATGCAGTTTATTCAACATGTCAGTCTGTGGAAAAAAAAACACTCCAAATGTTTCAAAATTTTGACAAAGAGTTAAAAATGCAAACGTTTTCAGAAATAAAAAGAAATTCTTGTTTACTTTTTGATCCACTTCTGCACTACAATTATTTTATCCCTGAGCTGTTTGTGGCCTTTTTTTTTTGTTGTTTTTTGTTTTGTTAAACTATAAGTGCTGTCAGTGGGTGATGGTGTCATGGAGTCAGTTTAAATATATGAGGCATGATGGTGTTGTCCTTCCTTCCTTCTGGAATTAGATTTTAATTTGCCTAAAACAGGCCTAAAAAAGACAGAGTCCTCTGGAAATGTAGGTTTGGAAAAGTACAGATCTTCTCATCTGTGTTCATGTTTTCCAGGCAAAATTTGAAATTCTAGTAGATCATGCTTACCTTGATACCCTGATCTACAGAGAAGCATTATATGAGAAAGTTATTTCTCTATTAATTTTTATAACATATTTGTACAGTTATAATCACAGTCTCTTCAGGATGATGTCCATCTATAGTACTTTGACTTTCCTTGTTTTCACAAGGCAACCACAGAAACCTCAGAGATTAACATTGCTGCATACAAATCTGTTTCTTAAAATGGTCGGTGGTTGGCGGTTGTTTGCTGTTGAATGTCTTTTACCCCGCAGGATCCGGACCTTTGACGACACTGTGTAAGACAAGAACAATGCTTGTTAGCTTTGTCCGCAACCAGAACCGCTTGCACAGCTGGTGCATATTAAGCTAGAGGAGGACTTCTAAAAATACAGTTGTGATGGATCGGGTTTCGTCTGTCTAAAAATGAAGAGGCCCAGATGACAAGAGGTTCATTCACAGGTCGCCATCCTTTCAGAGAAACCTGCAGGCGTGGACATAACGTACAGATAGCAGATGGTAGACGGGATTAAGACAGGAATCTATGTAAACATTTTATGACGTTTTTAAGGATCCATTTAAAGTAAACCTGCATTGAGATCATTTGTCCAACCTAAGTCTAAGTGAGGAGAAATTCATCTGAGTTCTGCCTTGAAGAGGGTCCCTCTAATGGCAGTATATGTTTAGAATCGGGAAATGGGATGTGTGTGTGTGTGTGTGTGTGTCAGGAATGGGAGGCCATAAGGAAGCCATTAGTGTGAAGCAGGGTAGCAGGGGCCGGGGACAGCTCCCCTGTGGTTCCGACTCATAAAGCTCAATTGAAGATGAATCCTTTTGCGTCACAAAGCCTTTAGCACAGTTCATCCAAGACAAGCGGAAATGTCTCGCACACAAGCGCAGACCCCATACTGACAATACGTGCCTGCCTTGGAACAGTCTTTACTTGTGGACAGTGTTCGCATTGCTTGGATTCCCCAGGATAGCAGTGCTTCTTCTTCTTGAAGAAGACTGCTCCCTGCTGGCTGCAGCAGACTGGGTAAATAATTGGACATTTTTACATGGAATGATTAGTACATATTGCTGTAAAAAACTATTTGTGCACTTAGATTTTTTTTTTTGTCAAAGGTTGTAGATCATTAAACAAATTCTGAGATAAGACAAAGATAACCTGAGCAAATATAAAATGCTGTTTTCAAATGATGAAAAGCTCTCTTAACTAACCTGGCCCTTTGTGAAAGTAATTGCTCCCTGAACCTACTAACTGGTTGTGCCACCCTGGGGGGCAACAAGTGCTTTCAAGTTTGCAATAACTGCAAATGAGTCTTTTACATCTCTGTGGAGGAATTTTGGACCTTTTTTGCAGAATTGTTTGAATTCAGCCACGTTGGAGGTATTTTGAGCATTAACAGCAGGTTCAACGTCATGCCCACAGCATTTCAGTGGAATTTAAGCCAAGACTAGGCCGCTCCAAAACCTTCAGTTATAGCTAGTCATCTAGGGCCAGAAGTGGCAAAGCAGCTCCAGACCATCACACTGCCACCACCATGTTTGACTGTATGATTTTCTTTTTATGAAAGAGAAAGAAACGAGTTATACACCAGATGTACTGAGACGTACACCCTCCTAGAAGTTCCACTTATAACTTGTAGGTCCACAACATATTTTCTTAAAAGTCCTGGGGATCATCAAGATGTTTTTGGCAAATATGAAACGGGCCTTTGTGTTCTGTTTGGACAGTCGTGGTTTTTACCTTGGAACTCTCCCATGGAGGCCAATTTTGCTTGGTCTGTTTCTTGTTGTTGAATCATGAACTCTGACCTTAATTGAGACAAGTGAGACCTGCAGAGCTTTAGATGTTGTTCTGGGTTGTTTTGTGACCTTCTGAACCAACCATTGTTACACTCTTGGAGTAATTTTGGTAGGTCGGCCACTCCTGGGAAGGTTCTCCACTGTTCCATGGCTCTCACTGTGGTTCCCCTCAATGTTGTCAGACAAGTTCTATCAATGTGATTCTTCGGGTCAGACCAATATATTGGATACGATTGTTTTCACAAAGACATTTAGTCTATTTGAATATTTTTTTTTCCCTCAACAATTGAAATAATTTGAAAAGTGCAATTTTTATTTCAGTTTATCTTTGTCTGATGTTAAAATGTTTCAGAAATGTTATCGGAAATATTTAACTGTGAGAAAAAATAAAAAACATCAGAAATCTGGAAGGGTCAAATAGTTTTTCACCACACTGAAATCTGTACACTAGTAAAGAAATTTTTTATTTTTTGTTCTTATTGATATGCAAAGCTGCTGGTTTGTAGCAAAAACAAAAAAAAACATGGTCCGACAAACCAAATTTGCCCCGTACACTCCTACCACTGGAGTCCCAGTTGTGTATGGCAAAGCACAACCCACCTCTCGAGTCACGATGGAGCCAGTTCTCTGCAGATATGTGGGCTCAGAACTTGGACGCTGCACTGCACGTTCCATCCAAATTCACATGCCGTCCATATGATTGCAAAAAATAGTTTGTACTAACCAAGCTTCAACTGCACTTCTAAAAACACTTTCATCTGAGCAATCTAAACATGAAGTGGAACACTGAAATATGTGCAAAGAATTAAGATGTGAACAGTTTGGGTAAATTACTGTTTTCATATGTCCTTGCAGAAGACTGCAAAAACTAAAACGGTGGTTGCAAAATAATATGCTTCTCTGATGTTCATCTGCTCAGCCTTTGCTCTTCCTAGAACAGGTTAAATGGTCCACCTATAAATTGATATCTTCCGTTACATCTTGTTAAAGGTGTAACTGTTTCCTGCTGTTTTCATTTCTCCGTCTGTCCGTTTTGTTGCTGTGGCAGAGTAACACAGTGCTCCATTTGGACCTGGTGACAGGGGCCGTGCGGAGGCTCCTGTTGTCTCCAGACAGTGATCAGACTGCCTCCAGAGCCTCGAACTGGTGGAGCAACAAAGAACAACAGGTCAGAGGTTTTACTGTCTGCAGAGAGAAATGTGAATGTTTGGCTCTCAGGAAGCATCCTCTCTGTTCATTCACAATAATAAAGACTTTTGTACTCTTCACATGACTGTTTGCAGGGAGGCCACAAAATGTGTCGTGACTTTTCCCAGAAAAACTGGCTTCTCTTCTTTAAGGAAGATGGGTAAGATCCAAACTAAATTGTCCACATCACTGCTAAAAACCTCAGACTTAATGGTTTTCTGGTGTCTGTACATGCAGAAACCAGCTGGAGGTGCTGGACGTGCTGGAGGGCCAGGTTCATTCCATCTCACTCCCGATCAACTTGAAGTCTGTCTTCCTGGTTGCAGAGGATCGCTGGCTTCTACTGGAGAGCAACACCAAGAAGTTAGTGAATCATTCCTAGTCTCTTCTCATGTTCTTTGGAAATAAATTGTCAAAGGCTCCATACTCATGCATGTAAACAATTTTAGGAAGTTCCTGTTGACCAAGCCCATGCACATGGCAGCTGAAGATTCTGGAGTGTGCCAGCTTCATAGTATTGTTGAGGACCCAGTTAGCGCTGGTCATGGAGCTGGTTCAGGTATGTAACATAATGAGCCTTTATACACATTCCACAGCTCTATAGCACTATGCTGCTTTTTAGCATTTAGAAAAGTTCAAGATGTTCCTATCAAAACAGTGTGGCCGATTTCCAATCTCTGTTTTTTTGTTGATGTCAGCCTGTTCTGATTACTTTACAAAAAATATAATTGAAGAAGAAATAAGAACAGCGTTCAAATTATTGACTGTCAGGGGCAGTGTTTAATTATTGTTATTCGGAGCAAAGATAGCATCATGCCACTGCTGTAAAACACGGTTTTAAGGAGTTGATTATGTAAATTGGCCTTTGCATCTTATGTAAGATCTTTTAGGAGCAGCTGGCATCACATAAACAGAATGTTGATCCTTAACTTTTGAGATTCCCAGAACGTGCCCAGCATGTTGCAGGACAGACAGGCTACCAAAAATATCCGGTTCAGCCCTGGGTCAGTACACACATATGCGGAACTAGTTGTAACGTTCGCAACTTTAAAAGGTGACACCAGAGCCAAACAGAGGACTCCCAAGTATCAATAAACTCTGCTATTTGGGAACATTAAGGTTTGTCATGGAGCTACAGTGGAGAAAGGTGGACCGAACTAGAACTTTGTCAGTGTTTTCCAATAGCGATAAGGTATGTACATTAGCTCGCTGTACGCCAAACTGAATTACTCACCTAAAACAACATCAAGCAGAATGTAAACATCACTGGTACTGGAGAAATATCCACTAAAGTCCAAAGTGTCCACTGTTGCTACATGCTCATCCCGGAGGAGTGAATGCTGCAAGTCACTGACTGGATGCAATCTGCTGGGTTTCCTTAGATAGAAAAGCTTTTTATCCAATTTGAATAATAAACTGAATCTGACTGCACTGTTGGATAGGTAGGAATAATTGGAATGTAACGACCCAACTTGAAATCTGTATGATTTAGACTGACCTGACTTTGTAAAGTGCCTTTAGACGACATGTGTTGTGAACTGGCGCTATATAAATAAAACTGAATTGAATTGAAATAAAATTCAATTTGGAGGAATCTGCTCACTAGGGGGGGTTTCCCAACAGTTGTGCATGCTGCATTCAGGTACAGCTGGGACACTAGAGTGTCGAGGTATCAAAACAACTCCAAATTGATTTAAACATTTTATTCTCAAGTGTGGGATCATTTTTATTCTAAACTTTCAATCAACGTTGACTGTTTTCACGTGGTTTTATTATTATATAATCTTATCCATCCAGGCCTGCTTATACTTTGTGCCTGTACTTTATTCATCCTACATTGTTATTTGACTTGATTGAAACATACTGACATTGTACCGAACTGTGACTTTAAAACTGGATCTATAACAGAACTATGATTTTGGTGTTCCATTACATACCTAATGACAGAGATTAAAAGTTTTCTTGCACCCTTGCAGATATGTCTAGAAATGTCACAGAAAATATTACTTTCCTTTAATTACTGTCATACATCTCTGTTCTTGCTATTGGTTTATGTTTAAACACCTTGCTGATACCGAAAATAGCTAACAGGGCTTCTTCCCTTCGGTAACAACATCCACGCCACAGTGCGTTGTTGTTAGTGTTACCTGGTAATGCTTAATATACTGCTTTAACTTCTTTGAAAAGGCCTGTCATCAGTCTGTGCCAGTGTGTCTTTGATAAAAATCCTATAAAATTCCTAAAAAAAAATATTTAAAAAAGCAGATTGTGTAACCAGTAAAAGACAGCTGACTTGTTGGCACTTCCTCTTCTCTTTCTGCTCCCAAAGCCATTTCCTGCACTGGATAGTGCTCATTATTTATTGTTTTGCTTTTTGTATGATTTTGAATTCATCAAATACAACTCTACAATGATGCCAGGTGTTTATTGGTTCGACACAGCTGCACTATGGGCTACAGGACTGGGCACAGCTTACTTTTCTTCTTTAAAGAAACACAGGTTTACTGATGGTGACATACCACATTATGGATCAAACACTGACTGCAGTTGCTTTAATCTGTGTAAATATGCTGTTTTATAACACTGACATATCATAGGGAGAAGTGCATGTTTTGATCACGACCGTTTACATTCTGCTGTTAAAGTTACAACAAGAGAAGAAGAAATATAAAACATTGTTGATAATTAGTTCTAATAACAGGAACATGTCACTCACATTAGTCTGCCTCTGGTTTTTGACAGAAAACATGCCTGATTTTCACTGACCTAAACGAGAAAATAACCATTGATATAATGCAATTGTTTGTGTCTCTCACTAACTTTTGTTTCCAGATAGTAATTACTCTTCAGGTTTATTACAGCCATGTAAATTTCACTTAGATGTTTCAAACAAGTTAATAAAAAAAGTGTAGCATTTCAAAACTTGAAAGCCTTTTACTCACTGAATATCATGATGAACACACAGATTAAGAATATATTTATAATTACTCTCACTTTGTTTTTCATTTTCACATCCCAGCCGAGGTCTTAGTACCTCAGATGCTGTCAAATGAGCAGCTGCCCAATGAGAACCTCAGTGCTGCTTTGGACCAGAGGATCGTCTCCCCAAACCGTGTGCTGGCTGATACCAGCTGCTTTGCCCAGATCATTGTGGGCTTCCCAGACCTAATGGTGAGTCAGTAAAAGGATGTGAGACAAAAATAGTGGCTAACCTATGTTTCATATGGCCTTTTTATTAATTCAGTTTAGTTCATATGAGCTCTGAGCCAGTAGTAAAATCTAAAGGATGACAGGGTTAAACACAGAAACACAGGGTCAAGTGAATCATCTATTGAAGGAGAACATGAAGTTATTGGCAGCAGGCGATAAACCAAACCCAAATAGTGCATAATTGGTAAGTAGATGCTTTTCCAAAACAATTCTGAAAGTGCGCATTTTGATTAAGAACCCTTTATTCTGGTACCTCTAAATAGAATTGTAAAGCAAATGCAGGGTTGGGTTACATTTGCCTAAATCAGAATGCCAACTGTCAAGCATGGTGGTGTAGGGTAATGATTTGGGCTTGTTTTGCAGCCATAGTGCCGGGACACCCTGCAGTCATTAAGTGGACCCTGAACTCTTCTGTATACCGCTGTATGCAGCTCTTGATTAGCTTCATACAACACAATGATCCCCAAAACAGCAAAAAATCCACAACTGATTAACTGAGAACAATCAAGAAACATAACTGAAGAAGAAAATAATGTGCTTCGAGCTCAGCAACACAGCCTCATAACTGATTCATCAGTGCTGATATGTTTTAATCCATTTATTCTTTCTGACCAGTCCCCTAACGAGGTGTACACCTTTAAGAGACCAGTTGACCTGTCGGCCATAAAAAGCAGTGAAAGCGGGTCTCAGACATTCTTCAGAGGTGCGCTTCGGAGTGGCACAGCAAAGCGGGAGAATTGTGTCAGTCTGCTGTCAGCCAATCAGGTGGTCCGAGCCATTCCACCCACCAAGGTTCCCCTGAGGGACATCTACCCCAAAGGTCACAGTTCAGGTCATATAGGAGTTAATGGATGAATTCACACTGAGAACGTCAGTTTGTGTACACATACTTTCTTCATCTTTCAGATGTGACTCCTCCAATGACAGCAGCGTACCTAGAGGTCACGGATCTGACCTCCAAAAAACTTAAATACATTCCAGTTCCAAGGTAAATCGGGTTCTTCCTTGTTCTGTATCCTCTGCTACCACCTTGTGGAGAAAAAAACATGATTACATGGAGGAGGACGACATCCTGAGCTATCTATATATATCTCTAAATATATTCTATATATAATACTGCTTGTATTTCTGTTCATTTTGATGATTATGATTACAGCTAATGTAATGAAAACCTACAATTCTGTAAACTCCGAATATTACATTAAGAAGGTATTTCTAATAAAGAAATTCTATGTTATGTTATTTCTTATTGAAACCCTTTTTTAAATGTGAGTTATTTAAAACTCTGACCTGACTGATCCAGTCTCCAACAAATGAAACATAGGCTAGACATTTTCAATACAAATTACGTCTGTGACCATGTTTAATATGCAGGAAGCATGTATTTTCTAAATGGAGTTCTGATTGTTTTATAGGTGTTTTAGTATTTTAAAGCATGTGTATATTAGAGCCCATGTTGGTGGTTGGAAGGTTGAGCAACACTGATTATGTGGGGTTATGTCAACATCAACCTGCCAGGGACTACAGATACAAACTACCTTTAACCACAATCTAGCATATATACAGTGGGGAGAACAAATATTTGATACGCTGCTGTTTTTCCCAGTTTTCCCACTTGCAAAGCATGTAGAAGTCTTTAATTTTTATCATAGGTTCTCTTCAACTGTGATTGATGTAATCTAAAACAAAAATCCAGAAAATCACATTGTGTGATTTTTAAGTAATTAATTAGCAATTATTGCATGACATCATTATTTGATCACCTAACAACCAGTAATAATCTCGGCTCTCACAAGCCTGTTAGTTCTTCTTTAAGAAGCCCTCCCGTTCTCCACTCATTAACTGTATTAACTGCACCTGTTTGAACTCGTTATCTGTATAAAGACACCTGTCCACACAATCAATCTAACAAACTCCAACCTCTCCACAATGGCCAAGACCAGAGAGCTGTGTAAGGACATCAGGGATAAAATAGTAGACCTGCACAAGACTGGGATGGGCTACAGGAAAATAGCCAAGCAGCTTGGTGAGAAGACAACTGTTTGGAGCAATTATAAGAAAATGGAAGAAGTTCAAGATGACAGGTCGGTCTCCCTCCGTATGGGGCTCCATGCAAGATCTCATCTCATGGGGCATCAATGATGATGAGGAAGGTGAGGGATCAGCCCAGAACTACACAGCAGGACCTAGTCAATGACCTGAAGACAGCTGGGACCACAGTCTCAAAGAAGACCATAAGTAACTAACTACACTGCCATGGATTAAAACCCTGCAGCACACGCAAGGTCCCCCTAGTCAAGCCAGCGCATGTTCAGGCCCGTCTGAAGTTTGCCAATGACCATCTGGATGATCCAGAGGAGGAATGGGAGAAGGTCATTTGGTCTGATGAGACAAAGATAGATAGAGCTTTTTGCTCTAAACTCCACATGTTTGGAAGAAGAAGAAGGATGAGTACAACCCCAAGAACACCATCCCTACCGTGAAGCATGGAGCTGGAAACATCATTTTTTGAGGATGCTTTTCCGCAAAGGGGACAGGACGACTGCACCGTATTGAGGATGATGGATGGGGACATGTATCGAGAGATCTTAGCCAAAAACCTCCTTCCCTCATTGAGAGCATTGAAGATGGGTCGTTGCTGGGTCTTCCAGCATGACAACGACCCAAAGCACACAGCCAGGGCAACTAAGTAGTGGCTGGAGTGGCCTAGCCAGTCTCCAGACCTGAACCCAATCAAAAATCCTTGGAGGGAGCTGAAAGTCCATATTACCCAGCGACAGCCCTGAAACCTGAAGGATCTGGAGAAGATGTCTATGGAGGAGTGGTCCAAAATCCCTGCTGCAATGTCTGCAAACCTCCTCCAGAACTACAGGAAACGTCTGATATCTGGAATTGCAGACAAAGGTTTCTGTACCAAATATTAAGTTTTGTTTTTCTGATGTATCAAATACTGATGTCAAGCAATAAAATGGTAATTAATTACTTCAAAATCACACAATGTGATTTTCTGATTTTCACTCACACTTGAAGAGTAAAAGATAAAAATTAAAGACTTGCTTTGCAAGTGGGAAAACCTGCAAAATCGGGAGTGTATCAAATACTTGTGCTTCCCCCTGTAAATTTCCATTACTTACGCAATGTCCAAATAAGTAAAATAAATGCAATAAAATCTTACTCAATATATTTTTAGAACAGGCATTCTATTTGACACATCCTAATCGTACTGAAAATTTGAGGCAAGGTTTTTAAATTCTCAACATATTTCTGATTGGCAGGTCGATGTCTGTGTCACCCTACACCAACTGGTCGTCGAAGGTCTCAGATTGTGATGTGCTGGTAGCTGCTCTTGGTTCTGGAAGTGTGGTCACAGTGGATATGGGGGGCTATGTTCGGCAGTGGGAGACAGGACTGGACACCTTGCAACGGTCACTAATGGAGTGGAGGAACATGATTGGCTCAGAGAATGGTAGACCTATACAGGTAAGACGCTTTACTGTTTGACCTAATGAAGGTAATCCCAGAGTGCAGTGTCTCTCATCACCACAGAGGGGCAATGCTGTTCTGCTTTATTCTCATCTTGATGTCCCATACATAGAGTATTTTCCTCTTTCTTGCAGGATACTTTTAATTCATCAGAACATTCCAGATTTAATGAGTAGTGGAATGTTTTCCAACCCCAAAATTCATGAACCGACTTTTTCTAGATTGGACGAGCATGAATGAGTGATCATTGTCATTCCGATGCAATAGGTCAGACCCCCAGCTTGGGTCAGAACATTCTGACCTTTTGCACTGAGACAGCATTGTTGAGGTGCCCACATATGCACGCAGACAGATGAATTCTTCAGATAATGTTGCCCTGCAGTTCCAGGGAGCGGTATCAGCAGATCTCAGACTCGTGCATACACACAATAAAAGAAGAAAAAGAGCCAACATGGTTTAAAATGACTTAATCAAAGGATCAAGCATTCATTTCATTGTTACCAACAGTGGGTGTTCCACAAAAATCTCTAAAGACTGCTTTTAACGCAAATTATAGTCCTTCATAGAAATGTTCTGTTACACCCGAACACCTGCAAAACAAACAGGGCCTCATTTTGCCTAGATTCTTCTTCAAGGGGCCACCTCAAGTTCACAGTAGGTGAGATGCGCACAGACTGCCTATGGTAGTGTTTGCTTTTAACAACAACCGTGGTTTTACTGAACCCCCACTTATACACCTGAAAGATCTTGGGTTACTTTACCAAACTGTTTGCATAAGTTAAGTCTTTTTGAGGTGACCTGTCTACACACAGAACTCATGTAATATTTACATTGCTATCTCTAATAGTCAGGCATTTATGTACCAAAACAGGTAGTAAAAAATGAAGCTTCTTGTTCAGCACATGTTTATTAAGTGCAACAGGTCTGAAGCCACATCTGTTAAAAATCCAAACCAGAACCTATTGGGTACTGGCTCTAGCACCAGCCCTGAAATCACTTGACTAGTGTCCAGCAAGCACCAGGAGGTATTCTTGTGAGTAGTTTACTTCATGTTGCTTCCTTCATGTTGCCTCCAGTGCAGAGCTTGCTCAATATGAGAAGCTGGAGGAAGTCTGGAGCGTTGCAGACAGTTGGGGGGTCAGCAGTGAAGCCACTTTTGTCCAGAAAAAAAGTTATTTTTCAGATGAAATCTCTTTATGATTGTTTTTAATATCTGGAACATACTTTTTCTGTTGGAAAATGGTGACTGATACCATGACAGCGGTATGTTGCCAGGAGTGGGCTCGAACACTGTGATGAATAGAGAGACAAAACCTAGAAAAAAAATAAAAAATTGTGAAGCCACTCAGCACAAAATGGGTGTCAGTGTTAAACCTTGTCTACAAAACATGAAAACAAAATGGTAAAGCATTACTAAATACCAGACAGACTTGGTGTGAGATCCGTCAGTAACATTTCTTTAGACAAATGCATCCCTTTGAGACATCAGTCAGCATATCTGCACATTCAGCACACAGTGCGTGTATCTACTTGTCACTGCCTGCAGGTATCCAACATCCAGTAATGACGATCAAAACAATCCAGTCTGCCAATTAACTGTACAATATGTTTGTTTTTTCTGCCTCTATTTCAGTGTGTGTTTTCTTTTTACTTTCTGCTGATGTGGTTGGCCGCCAGCCATCATTTTCCTTCCCTTCTACTGTCCTACTAAAGTTGGGTTATTAGCTCCTCTTATATGCATGCATACATGTGCTGGATCCTGCAGAGCTCAGCACCTTCAAATATGTATTTAACGTTGTGAAATTGCCATCTCTTGCAGGGTTGTCGCTAATGGAAAATAGCTTATTCCAGTTCTGATCTTTCCAAAATTTCCTTCAGTTTCTTATTCCTAAACATTTTCTCAAGGATTTCTTTTCCTAAGGAATTTCCTGGATACAGCACTGGAGAAAATGTTCTGTGACCAGTACAAATGATACATTTTAATGCAAATGTGCTGTATTAAAGAATACTGGCTTAAACTAATGACATGGTGAGTAATCGGGTCTTTGGGTTGTATTTTTTTTTCCGCTTGTTTTATATCTTTTAGTCTATGTAAAGACCTGAAGAGTTTCACCATAGAAACTGTTCACCAGAAGGACTTATTACCTTTGTGGATCTTACTGTATGAAAAAAAACTGTATAAAAAACCCTATTTGGATGACGAGTGATAGGCTACTTTGGACATTTATGTTAATGCTCACATTGCTTATATAATTTTTGAAGTAGTGTTTCAAATCACAAACCAACCATAGTACCATTATGTAACATTATGTAGTTTGGATTGCGGGAAAAGATCTGAGACATTTATAATATCTCTGCCACTGGGACAGATGCGCCTTATTCTTTGTAATTCACTTAGTGCAAAGAAGATTTTAAAGAGTCTGATTGCTGCACACAGATATTTTTCTGGTGCTCAACAGGTGATATCTGCGGCGCTTGAAATGGTAACATTAACAAATTCAAAATGTTAGATAAATTCATGCTTCAAAAACATGGCTGCAATATTGATGATTGGATTAATTTGTGTGTTCATGTTTTTTTTCTGTCACCAGCTTTACTTGCGCCTCTTTGTTGTGATTGGTCCTCTTACTTCAGCTCCTCCTGGTGTGCATGAACCCATATATATTCAGCATAACCCTGAGTTGACTTACAGAGTTGATAGCCAGCTTTGCAGTACCATTTAAATGTGATCCTAAATTTTAGGTTTGGTTGATCTGGATCATTCAAACATAACATGATTATGACATGATTATTACATGATTATAACATACTTCGTAGTTTAGGGGCCTGGAACTGAAACGGCTTTAGGGGAAAACCTATACGATTATTTTAGAGTTTTAAATTTTAGAGTTTTTATACTATACGATCCTCATGTTGCCCTACCAAGAGCTTGCAGTATAGTGGCACCTATTTGTGGCTGTTATACCATCACACTGTTCCGTATATGCATTGCATTTCAATGACCTATGAAGATTTGCTAACTTCATTTAATAGAACTCAGACTCTAACATACTAACATGCATAATCTGATTTCCAGTCACTGTCACGGTGTTTACAATGCTGCAATTCAACTATCGCCACAATGACCGTATAGTAGCATTATCCAACGTCATGCAACACTATGCAATCATTGTCTGCACTGATGAAGATATGGTCACCTTGGCAGTCCAGATGATTTAAACTAAAAGTGAACCAGATGGCATGACCTAATTTCTGATTTGTTCAGCTTATTAATAAATTAATATGGAAAAAAATTTGAAAGTGACATCACTGCAAAAGTTATGTACACTGACCTGAAGTAGTTCAACACTGTAAATTCCACATCCTTGATCCCAATACACACACTATTCAACACTGGAACTGCTTCACAAATGACACACATTCTTCAAAAATATGACAGGACTTAATGTTCCACAAAATCACCTTTATTACCTCATATTTAGACCTGCAGAACACTTTTTTAAATACACCAGCATACAAGGCAAGATAGAAAACAGTGTGTCAGCAGCTTTAGCATTTAGGTGCACAGTATTAGCTGTGTGCTTACTTAGTTGAGGATGAAACTTAACCATGTGTCCATGTTTCACCTCAGCCCAGTTTCACAGCTCTTTCAGATTTTATTTGATGGGCTCCGTCTGTACTGTTACTTCTTCTTGACCCTAGTCAGTGTATTCTTATCACCTAGGTGCGATCAAAGCTGAAACATATTGTACTACACAACATCATAAATCATCAGAAAACATACAATTAGCTCTACTGTGCTACTGGGTAAAAAGTCCCTTATAGTAGAATCATTCTGTGTATATTTAGTTGCTGAAAAGGTCGGAGTACAGTTGAAAACTATTACTATTGCAGTGCACTGTGAGTAAGTAAGCTGACTTATCAAATGTTAAAGTATAAAGCTATAGAGGCTTTTTTCCTGTATAAAGCCTCTCATCATGCAAAAACATATCTTGTTGTAATACAATTTTACAAACACATTGTCTCAGACTGAATCACACCCTCCTATACCTTTAACCGTCCTTCACGTTCAAACATTCATGTACCTACATGCCTTTAGGCTAACACACACATTGAGGCATATATATGGTCACATAAAGCACTCAGGAGTGCACTAATATGTGCTTGGTTGCACACACACCCACAAACGCACACAGCATTGCTCTATGTCTTTAGGCGTCTAAAGGCAGAATCGGAAATTTATGGGGCTATTAATCCAACAAGACCTGGCGTGGACCACAGATGAGAGACAGAGGGAGCCTACATGGTTGAAGGAAAAAAAGATGTGAGGGAGGACTGAGACATTGATTCCCACTGTCATTAATGGAAGATTTTCCTCTCAGTACCACACATCCAAGCACCATTTGCTTTTCTAATTCTTGTTTATTTCTCTTTCTTTGTGCTAGCTGTCAATGTCATGTTATTTACATCTGAATCAAGTAGCAACAGTGACATGGTTGATAGTTTTGGAATGACAGCCTGGTTTACGTGATCCTATCATAAGTTATGGAAAAATGTCTACTCTGAAGGGAAAATTGTTTATGTATGTTTCTGAGATTCACTTTTTAATTTCACAGTTTTTAATTAAATTGTTTTTTTGGATGCATTTAAGAAAATCTCAAGAAAATCTTAGTTTTGTATCTTTGTTTTGTATCCTAATTGATACAATAGGCTTTTTGCAGTCATGTAATAATAACTATAATAACAACCAAAAAGACACCTTTTTTATTCATTGTAAAAAAAGACACATTGGTGATAGGACAGTATTTTTGACGTTACCATTTTTAAACCTTTATTACATTTTGGAACATCCTTTTAAATTTTTTTTCTCACTATTTCAAAATGGGGAAAAAAAAAACAGTGTTAATTTCAGGTCTTTAGTACTATAGAAACTGTCATAACATGAAGAGAATAAAGAGACAAAATAAAAGTGTGAATTAAAAAAATAACAGAAAAACAAATTCTCAGCAGGAATAATTAGTCGCTTACATAGCAGACATATGTTTTATAATTGTTTCATGCGTTTTACATTTTTAAAGTGAATGCATAAAAAACATTTAGTAACATATTTGCTTGATAGCAGATTTTTTCAGGAAGCACTTTTGTTAAAGAGGTATAAGTCTCAGAAATAGTCGTACTAAAATTAAATGCTTGGTTTTAGAGGGTTAAAAGGTTGCTTCTGACCTTTACATCTTTTCTGATAAAACAAGAAGCAAATACTTTACATTTAGTTAGCAAACTGATAACCAGCTGTTATTGGATTCCTATTCATTTCTCTCCTTGAAAGTATTACTCACTTTGAAACATTTTTCTAGATTTGACTGAAAAGCAACTCACCTGTTTAAATCGTAGTAAGGTCTCTTTATAGGATAGCATTTTGTTCCTTGAGTTTGCTTATGTACTGGCCTGACCTCTTGTGTGAATGCTGTTAACCTAGCTAATCAGTCAATGCATCACAAAATCCACAACAACTATTAAAATACCTTTTGTTCTTAGGATAAATTATCTATATCTAATCGATTGCCCCATCCAATGCTGCAGTTTTTTTCCATGTGATCTGTCACAGTATTTAAGGCATAGGGAGGATCACAAGTGTGCTTGTGTTAAGCGGATGTATTCAAGGGTGTTTGTTATCTGGAGGTGCACAGTTGTTAGACTGGCGAGAACGATGGAAACGCCTGCGACACACAGAACCCAAGAGCAGTAAAGGACAGGTGGACTCTGCTCTGGAAGGGCGCAGTAGCCCCAGGTACACAGACACAACGCATCACCCCAGGGCAGCCATACGCCCCCCACAGAGTGAACCACAAGGGCAGCAGCCCCCAGACCAATGAGACACAGGTATCCCTTTCCTACTAATGCGGTTTGGAGCCCATTCCAGTTCCCAAACATTTTTTCCAACCAGTGACGAGTGTTTTCAACAACGTAAAGAGGTTCCAGAGAGCAAACTGGTTTATCTCGGGCACCGCAGAATACTTGGTTCTTCTGTGCGAAGCATAACGTCACCCATGGCCGGGTCGAGGCTGCAGACAATGAAAGCAACAAGTATGGCGCCAAGACTTAGAATGTACCGTATAAACATTATTTTTGCAAAAACACACTAAACACACATTGTATCACTACTGATTTCATTTACACTTGGGGATGCTGAACATATGCAAATGAAAACATTGTACATAACATTGTACATATAGAACGAGAGTTCCTTCGGTGGAAAAACACTAAGAGTGAGACGTAGGGCACCGAGCCCCCAAGACCCTGCCCCACTGCAATCTCCTGCTGCACAATCCAAGCCTGAGACTGAATCGTCCAAGCAGCCCAGGGCCTGCACCAACCACCGGCAGCAAAACTGCCCAGCACCAAGCAAGGGAGAACCCCCAGAGCCCCTAACACGCTGGGCAAGCACCAGTTCACCGCGGCAGCTCGACCTCACAAGACAAAGGTAGGGTTAAATATATATATAAATAATGTTTATACGGTATGTTCTTTGTCTTCGCTGCCGTATTTGTTGCTTGTTGCTTTGACACGGCCACGGGTGACGGAACGATTCGCACAGAAGAACCTATTATGCAGTGCCTTACTTGAACCAGAGTTTGCTCTTTGGAATCTTTTTTTCAGTGGTGGTAACACGCGTCACCAGTTTGAAAACATCTACAGAAACTGTAACGGGCTCCGAACCGCATTGTTGGTAAAGGGGTATAAGGGGTGCTGCCATGTGTCGCCAGAGATTGGGGTAGGAGCAAATGAAAACCACATCGTACCCTCAGGGCCCAGCCTGTCTCCTCCCATAGTGTTTGCGTGTGTGTCTATGATAATGTGAAATGTTGCAATGAATGCATATGTGTATGTATAAAGTTCACTAAAATTGTTGTGGCTGGGGTGTGTAAGATTCCACTGCTTGCTGACAGCAGAGTCTCCTGCACCCCAACCCTAAAGCCCTTAGTGTCTCTAGTGTAGTAAAATTGAAGTGCAGGTTGGGGACAACACATGTCCTCAAAATCTGACACATTTGAAGATCTTTTCCAAGGAATAGTGGGCAAATATTACCAAGTCAAGATGTGGGATGCCGACAGACTCCGACCAAACAGCACTGAATGCTGACACTGAAAGGAATGGTGCTTCAGCACTGTATTGGGTTAAACGTGCAAACAAATGCAGCCTGGTTATTACAACTTTTTTTATTTTTAAATATTTATCCGTTTGAGAGGTGTTTGTTTTTTGTGAAATTGTTCAGGATATCTTGTCCCAATAAAAGCAGAAAAGGTTTGGAAATATTTGACCATGTTAGCAATTGCTATGTCTTAAAATTCTGGAATGGGTTTGTAGACCTTTCAGAGCCATTGTAGTTTCTTGCTTGTAAATCAATGAAGATAATAGTGTTTCAAGGTGATTGCAAAGTAAAACTGTTCAGTCTTTATCAGATAATCTTTTGTTTCTAAACAACCATCTCTTTACATTAGAAGCTGATCAAGAGAAACTATCCTGCTTTTAGGATTTGCACATTAGCATTCCAATGTTACACATCAACTCTCGCCACCCTAAAGTGTTTGTACTTGAGTGGAACATTAAAGTGACCGTGTCTGCTCTAAAACTACACGTTTTAAAGCGTCACTCTTCTTTATTTTAACCCATGAGTGAAGTATTCATCACCTTCTTTCTTTGACAAGACCAGAATGGAATCCATTACCAGCTTCACGAACAGTCATGTGTTATTCTGTCACCAGCTAGACAATTTGATCTATGTAAAGCATGATGACAAGTGTGGATTACTGGAACAAGATGGTGCTGAGGAAATTCTGCTGGCTAAGTTTCCTCTCTGATTGATGGATTTTATGGACGGAGGGATTTCAGGATCCGGCCTGTGGTTGACCTGACGATGGTGGTTCTGTTATTCGCATGGAGAGGGGAGAGGCATACTTGAGAGGTTTATTGAGTGATCACAGTCACCTTCCCCACAACTTGCTCAGTATATGTGAAGCAAGAGCAGCTATTTCCCAGCATGGAACAGACATGAATATAGCAAAGCTCTGGAGGGATCTTTTGCTACACAGAAACTCTTACTGCTTGAAACACTGATATCATATTAGAGACCCTGCTCGTCCTCTTCTGGTCCTTTTTAAGAGCACGTAGTCAAAGTTCTTCTTATAGAGCCCCAAAGTCAAGAGCCAGTAAAGCTGGAGACTGCTACATTGTTTATAAATTGTATTTTCAGAATAAATGGGAAGTTTTTTTCTTGATGCATCAAACAATTCATGTTGTTGTTTCTCCATCTGTTTAAATGAAGACAAATTCATGTCCAGTCTTTATCGAAGCCTTATTTTAGCTTCTTAACAGTTCATGTTTGTTCTCTTCATGATGCTTTATACATATTCAGTTTCATAGCCACACTGTTAAATCATCAAACACATTTAATATCAAAGATAACGTGAGTAAATACAAAACACAGTTCTTAAATGATGATTTTATTTATGGAAATTATTAATTTAGCCCTATTAACAGAAATAAGCTATCCAAACTAACCTGACCCTATATAAAAAGAGGCTATCCCTCTGAACCAAAAAACTGGTACTGATACTCTTGGTGGCAACAAGTGTTTGCAGTAACTTCCAGTTAGTCTTTTACATCACTGTAGGAATGTGGGCCCACTCTTCTTTGCAGAATTATTTTTAATTCAGTTACACTGGAAGGTTATTGAGCATGAATGGTATGTTTATGGTCTTGCCACTGTTTCTCAACTGGATTTAAATCCAGACTTTGACTAGGCCACTCCAAAACTGTAATTTGTATTTTGAGCTATTCAGAGATGAATTTGCTGATGTGCCTCAGATCATTGTTCTGGTCTGTTAGAGAGCAGAAATCATGGTTCCATCAATTACAGCAAGTCATCCAAGTCCTTTATCACCAAACCATCATTCTAACACCACCATATTGGATTGTCAGTATAATACTCTTAATTTGAAATGCAGTGGTATTTTTGTGCTATCGGTAATGGGAAACACAGCTTCTATAAAGTTCTGAGTTTGTCTCATTAGTCCACAGAATATTTCCCTAAAAGTCTTTGGCTTCATTGAGATGTTGAGATGCTTTTTCAGACAAATGTTATATGGGCCTTTATGCTATTTTGGGAGGGGTTTTAGCCTTAGAACCCTCCCATGGATACCATTTTTTGCTCAGTCTCTTCCTGATTGTTAAACCCCATACAGACATTAACTGAGGCAAGTGGGGCCTGCAGTGCTTTAGCCTGCATGTTGTCCTGGGTCCTGTTCTAACCTCCTGGATGAGTTGTTGATGTGTTATTGGAGTAACTCTGGTTGGCTGGCCTCTCCTGGAAAGGTTCACTATTGTTCCGTGTTTGCTCTATTTGTAGTTTATGGTTCCCACTATAGTTTGTTGGAGTCCCTTTTCCAGGCTGACAAATTGTTCATATATAAGTTTATTATTATTTGTTCTTCAATATCTTCAGATGGGGGTATGATGTGTTGCTTTTTAGATCGTTTAGCACTTCATGTTGTCAGGCAGGTTCCATTTTAGTGATTTATTGATTCACCAGGTTAGACAATAATTATTGTGTGAAATTAAACTTAGATTTCCAGAAAATGTGGTCAATGTGGTCATTGTAATCAATGACAATTACTTTTCAAAATCAGGATACTTGTTTTATTTTAAAAAATTGAATGGAATACACTATTTTAAAATACAGTAAATTTTTCACCAAACTAGTGTTTTCAAAAACTGATAGATTTAGTCATACAATTTAACATAAATCTGCAAGAAAGCCTTTGTTTCAATGCCTCTCTTTTTACAGGGCCAGATTGTTGGTTCTCATCTTGTCCTTCTAATCTGAGATGGTGTGTATTAGACTGACTCTCCTAATCTAAGCTAATTATAGAGATCCCTGCTGATACAGCAGCATCAAGTTGGAGCTCTGAGCTTCTCTGAGCTTCAGTCTCTGTCTAGATAAGTCTAGATAAGTCTCCTCACACATGAATGTCAATTAAAACATCGATGATAGCTTGCAGAGAAACACCCAGGTTGCTGTCAGATCCATCCACATTTTTAGGACACCTCTGTCCCACTAAAGATTCCTTCAGTTTGTAACAATGCAGCTGAACCACGGGTGACACATTGAACTACCACTCTCCTCGTCATATCCTAAGGGATGCAAGATTCAGACTGGCTGCCTTGTCTCAGAGTTGAAGCCAGAATTTTTTGTTTTTGTTTTTTGTGTCACACATCCGGGCCCTTGAAGCCACAGATTAATCAAACACAGATTAACCGATTCACGGATGTCATTCTGTGTCCAAATTCAGGGCCTGCATCCTTTGAAGGTTGCATTTGTAGGCCGATAACGTCATGGTGAGGCGACGAAGGCTTTCCAACTTCGAAGCCTCCACCAAATGCGGCCGACAAATGCGTTCTTCCTTTCCCCAGATTTGAGGGATGTGTCCGATGTATCTTTCGTGACCCCTATCCCATGATTCATTGCAGGTCAAAGTAGATTGTTTAAGCGGAAGTAGCAAAGGCCAAAGGAGAGAGAAAAGCTGATAAATGATATTGTGCATTCTGTGAAACAAACTGAACTTTTACAATGTTTTTAGACAAGAATGTAGTTGTATAAACTTGAAATATCTGTTCGGTTTAACCAGATATCGCTTAATTGCACAAGTGCGCTGACGTTAGATGTCCGCAGCCGGCTCGGGTCGTCAGCTGACTGGGTGGTTGAGGTGCGCTAAACCCTGAGAGAACAGCTGACTCCCGGCACATTGTTTTCAAACTCCCGCTGGGTTTCCCCAATGGGTGGAAGTTAAACAGATATAATTCAGTCAGATGAAATCTAATATTAATGTTTGGTTTATTTATTATAGTAATAATTATTACTATTATTGGGGCCTGCCAAAGCAATGCATAGGAGAGCAGTGCAATGCATGGCAGGCACCTATTGTTATTCACCTCTAAACTGGACTCTTTATTATTTATTCATTCTTTTTCTTCCGTCCAGATTAATGCGGCCCGCACCGTAGCGCGCACCCCCACAATCTATATATCAAAACATCCTGGCTCGGTCCCAGGATGTGTGCTATTACTTTTATTGGCGTTTTGGTTACCATGGCGACGTAATTAACGAAAAACCACCCCCCCAAAATCCCATAGAAATGAATGGAGTCAGGGGAGGAAGGAATCCTCAAAATTCACTGTTTTTGAGGCTCTGGTGTATCGCCATACTTTCACCTACAAACACAGTTTGACTTTCAGTTTGTAGATAAATCCGCCGGCTTTTCAGAAGTGAAAACGGTTTGTTGATAACTGCTACAGTTTCTGTAAAATTAGACTCCAAGCGCCACAAAGTTTGCGAGAAAATCCTACTCCTACAGTGGAGATGGCAGTTGCTAGAGTGTAGAAAGCGGGGATTTTTTCAGGAAATATGATTTTTAACCGACCCTCACGGCCACATATTTCACTCTAAAGTCACCATTTTTGGACAGATTGTAGGGCCGGGCCTCTGCTTTCACACAATATCTTTAAAACTGCTCTAGGTCTGACGGTTTTCTGCCAAACCCCCCTCGATCGCCAAGAGTCAGAAGAATTCTGTAGGCCTTCTCCCATGTATTTTCAATGAGAGTTTGACCAGTAGTCCATGAGAGACACCATTTCTTTCCATCCTCCTCTTTTATACTGTGAATGATGTAGAGCTATGAAAATCACCATGATCGGAGACGAGGGACAGCTGTCAACCACAGTTCAAACATTTTTCAAATACCATGTACGGTTTCCGAGTTATTAGACTTTGTTCGGGAGCATGTTCAAGCATTTTTGTCTTTTTCTCAATTTTCCCTCTCTTTTCACCTAGTGTTGTGTCTTTATTATTGTATTTTCAAAAATAAAGGATTGATATTATCGTTCCCGTGTCCGTTCTGATAAAACCGGTCCAAGAATGACATCGATAGCCCCTACGGTTTCCAAGTTATGGCCAGTAGTTCGGGAGCATGCGCCTCCATGTTAAAAGCCTAGGCCAGGGGGAGACGATAGTGAGGTGCGAGTGAGAAACAGCAGGTGTCAAGTTACACTGACGCTCTTTGCTGATTGGCTGATTCCTTCCTCACTGTTCTATTTATATCTGTCTGTATCTCCTTCTGTATATGTCTGTATGTGATTCTGTCTTTCTTTCTGCCTCTCTTCTCTCTCTGTCTCACACGCAGACACACACACACACACACCCACCTACACACACACATCCACACTCATACACACACACACACATCCATGGATGTCTATCTTTTTGAGGACTTTTCATTGACTTCCATTGATTTTCATTCATTTCAATGGCCTAAACCTGACTCGACCCCTAACCTTTTGACCATCTTCATAGGAGGCAACTACATGGCGGCCATTTTGTGTGGGCTACTTAAACAGCATGTACGGCTGTTCCAACTCCCAGACAACAGTGATTAACCCTAAAGGTCAATTTCTTTCATCAACCTTCCATGGTTACTCATGATTTTTGAAGCTAATAATAGCATACACAGTGATTTCAGGAGAGCAAGCAGGTTCTACATAATTAATGGAAGTAACCCAGAGCTGACAGGACAACCATGCTCGATTTTCAAAATAAGACAAAACACGCTCTACAAAATAAAAGCCTTTGTATTTTGAACAATAGATGATTGCAGGACTGGCCTTCACACTACTGTTGGAAATAGGAGCATGTTTGCCCTTTTAAAATAAGACACACTGAAACTTTCAAAATAAAAGCCTCAACCTGCCATAGTTACTAAGGATTTTTGGAGCTGACAAGAGCATAGACTATGATTTTTAAATAGCAGGCAGATTGTATGTAACTAGTGGAACTAACCCAGACTTGAAAGGACAACCATGCTGGACTTTCAAAATAAGACAAAATATGCTCTACAAAGTAAAAGTCTTTACGTTTTAAACTATATATCATTGCAGGACTGGGCATTACACTACTGTTGGAGTTCACGCAGTGTTGGAAATGGCACTATGCTGGTCCTTTGAAACAAGGCTTACTAAAACTTTCAAAATAAAAGCCTCAACCTTCCATAATTACTAGTGATTTTTTTGCGCTGATAATGGCATACATAATGATTTTAAATGCAATCAGGTTATATATAACTAATGGAACTAACCCAGACTTGAAGGGACAACAATGCTGGATTTTCAAAATAAGACAAAAATATCTCTACACAATAAAAGCCTTTACATTTTCAATTATAAATAATTGCAGGACTGGGCATTACAGTAATATTGGACCTCACTCAGTGTTGGAAATGGGACTATGCTTGTTTCTTGAAATAAGGATTACTGAAACTTTCAAAATAAAAGCCTCAGTCTCTTCCAGATTTACTAGTAATTTTTTAGGCCGATAATAGCATAGACAATGATTTTCAAATAGCAAGCTCCGGTCCAAGAAGCACGCACCAAGAGGCAGACCCTGTCTAAATTTCTTCCGAAATTTTGTTTTCTAGTTGTTATTATTAGTATGCGCTACAAATAAACCGATTTAAACTTTGTTCCTAAAGTTAATATGTTAGTGTATAAGTTGTTAAAAGCTTTACAAGTAAATTAAACAAATGGTGTTTGTCATCAATGTATTTTATCTACAGTGTTAGATTTTTATATCTCTGAACACAAAAATTATTTTCAACATTTTAAATGACTAAATAATGACTAAGATCTTAAAACAAGAACATTTTAAACAAAACAGCATTATAAGCCATCAGCAATATGTAAAAGGGTAAATAAAAACCGTGTAATTTACAGTAGAGACAGCGTTATTAACCTTCAGGCTCCATTTGTTTGGCTTCACAGCTCTGCAAGGGCACGAGAAACGCAGACCGACGTAACACCGGCGGCACACTATGCTAATCTGGCATATTTAGCTAATAGCTACAGGTAGCATAAGTGTTACTGTTTGACCATCATTTGTTTACATGATGCTTCTTATAGATGCTCATTTGACTTGGTGATTGACATCTGCCAAGCTCATGAATGCTGTGCTGCTCCAGCTCAACATGCCGTAAAGGAAGTTTAACCTGATCTGAAACGTAAATCGATGAATCTGTGTTTGATTAATCTGTGGCTATCCTCAAGGACCTGGATGTGTGACACAAAAAACTGAATTTTGGAACTGAAATTGAATTTCAGACCTGAAAGTGAAAGTAGTCAAACTGAATTTTTAATACAACGAAATACATTTTAAAAGTAAATGAATTCAGATTCAAACCATTAAATTCAGTTTCAGTTTAGTGGAATTAATTTTCAAACCAATGCATTTAATTTCAAATTACGCAAATACAGATTCAGGTTGAGCAATTCAAATTCAGTTTCTGATGGCACAAGTTTCACCCCATATAGACCAAAAAAATGTATAGTTAACCTCTAAGTGGGTCTACTCCTTTCCTCTCCAACGCTCTCCTGCAGAGAGAGACAGAGCCTGCTGTGTTTTTCCTGCCCAGACCTCAGAACTCGCAGATAGTAGTTCATTTAGTTCTGCTTTCACTGTGTGGACGGTTGCAAATCATTGGGGGACGTTGATGGCTCCCACATACTAATTTGGTCACAAAGAAGTGCTTTTAAGAGTAATTGTGTGAGCTCGGAAAAGTAAAATGCTCAGCTATTTGTTGCTCAGTCAATTTAGTTTAAAAGCCTTGTGGTTTAATTCTGGGATTTTGGGGGGGGGGGGGCAGCATTAGCACCAGCATTTCAAGAACAAAACACATTTTAAACTTTTTTTTAATGCAGACTATGTTGGTTGGAATTGTATGTGTCTGTAAAGAAATGTCTAAGCTATTAAACCATGTAGAGGAACAGGTTCCAAACTGAAAGACTTTTAAATAAAATAAAAATGTTTCACTTTAGTGCCCTGCGAGGGACTGGCGACCTGTCCAGGGTGTACCCTGCCTCTCGCCCGTAGACTGCTGGAGATAGGCACCAGCTCCCCTGTGACCCACTATGGAATAAGCGGTATAGAAGATGAATGAATAAATGAATGAATGTTTCACTTTAGAACTTATTTTGTGTCAACTCTGTCACACACTCTAAAACCAAAATAATTTTATGTTTTTCAGTCCAACATGAATCTAATGTTTTTAAATATGATGATATAACATTTGGTTACTGTGACATGTTATGAAATAAAAAAATAGAAACTTCTGTTGTGATTTCACACTATTCTGAATACCCAAATTTCTAAATGTATGCATTTTCAGTATTTGTTTTTAATTTGACAGTTATAAAAACAACTTACGTGCGCATTCAATGGATAACAGGTGCATAACAGGTGTAGACCGCCCTATTTAAATGAGAAAATTGCCCGTGCTACTGGCTGGAACAAGAGGAAAAGCAAACAGATCCTCTGCTGTGTTGCTAGAAATATGCAGGGATTGTTACGCTGCATCATTATAAATGATCCAGTTGCTGATTTTTTCCTTCTGTTCCGTTCGATCCTTGCTTTTCTGGACTGTTACAGTTAGTTAACTTTTGTTGTGCTACTTACAGCAGGTTTGTCATCTGCCCTGACAAGATTATTTCTCTTATCTTGCTCGACGTAACTCGCAACAAATTGGCCAATCAATATTAACAATATAAAAGACAAATATGTCTGTTAATTAATTTGTCTCCCTTGTTTTTTTTATTCTTTTTGGAGACTCACCAGGTTCTGTTGTTTTTTTGTAAGTATATGTTTGAACAGTTCAGATCATAAACAGCCACAATATTTAAGCCTGAACGTAATATTAGCAACATAAAAACAGATTATTGTATGTTATAGCTTTGCTAATTTCAAAACATACCATCACATAACTGGCCTGCAAAAAAGTTAAATCGAACATTTATGTATGTAAATTAAATTATTTTTTAATGATTTTACTGAATTCCTTTTTTGCCAATATTTTAATGATATTCAACGTGTTTGATTGTTTAAATTCTTTTTTGGTGACAAAATAATTTTTTAATGTGCACAGTTTGCCATGATCAGTTATCTGCGCGTTCAGCAGATGATCACTGACAGCGATGTTACGCTGGAATGATGTTGAATGAAGTGTTACAAGGAGTTTTACCATAGTAGAAATATCATGGCTTCTGTTTGTGATTGGCTCCAAATGAGAACTTAGATAATCCTACATAGAATCTTCTATTCTCATCTATTTTTAATATTTTTATTTTTGAAAACCCAAATCTGTTGGCACATGTACAGAAGATTCTCTCTCCCTGTCATCTGTCATTTTATCTATGCCACCTTCTGGCCAAAGTGACAGCAGACAGTTTTGCGTCCCAGTTAGCACCAGCATTTCAAATATGCTAAATCCTAACGCAAAAATTGAAACTGTTTCAGGCTTTGAAAATCACATTGCTGGTGACATTTGCATATCCTCCCATGAATTTGCGCATTTGGATCATTATCACATGTTTTGCATATTCATGAAGACAGACACGCTAAAAAGTTTGCGCCGCAGTTCCACTGATTTTGCACACCCAATCCGATTAGCAACTTGTTTGTAGATCAGCTTTGCTGACGCATAGTGGTCTACGTGCGGTTTTGTACACTAAAACCTTTGAAGATCAGGCCCATGGTCATTTATTTAATAAACAACAAAAACTGAAGAAATATTTGGTTTATTTTTCAAAAACCACCAAAAACATATGTCTGACGGTGTTGACGAAAGACCTAAATTGCGCTGTTTCAAACTATTTAAAAAACATCTATTCCCCTTCTCCTCGTCATCCTCTACTTTCTGTCTTCCTCTCCTCTATGTCCTTTATATCCATCTCATTTAGTCTTCCTCCACCTCCTTTTGAATGTGGGTTCACTGGTACATCTACACTAGCTGACTGGAAATATTAATGAAAAGGATCACACAGATAACAATTCATTTCTGTGCCAGTTATTTATTTGCTTGGTCCTAATCATGATTTTCCTTTTTAAAATTTCACATGGCATGTGTTTGTGTGAGGTGGGGGAGAGTCGGAGTATGTGTGTGTGTAGGTGTGGATTACAGTTAAAAAAAATTGGTTATATCTGAACTGGAGACATCTTTCCTGCCATGATTAGATTTAACTTTTGTTATTGGACTGTAGTGATGCAGAAATTTCACTTTCACATCTTGGCGCTCAGTATCCACAACAATGGTCTTGGCTAGCCACCAGTGGTCATCATACACTATTGCTAGCCAATCTCAATTATTACGGCTGGTAACAGCAGTTACCCTTATAGTACCCCAAGGACCTTTCTGAGGCTCCTCATCCAACTCTCCTCTTCCATTTTTTTCCCCATCTTTCAAAGGTAATTTCTTCCTTGCTCTTCATGCATCACTCTGCTGTTGCTCTGGGCAGCCATGTAAACAGATGGTTGTCGGACTAAAGCATTGGCAAACAAACATCTTGCTGCAAAAGCAAGGAAGTTATCTGTGGTTGATCCTGCATTTATGCTTGATGAGAAACCAGTGGGCCTCGGTGCTGTTTTCTGATAAACGTTGATCCCTGTTAAGTACAAATGATGGCCGCAAATGATGTTGGAGACAAGGAGAGCGCTATGCATCAGCCACTGTTGTCACCAGACAAGCCTTTGGTGGCGGTGGTGTTACAGTGTGAGCAGGTGTGTCTAGTCAATACAGAACTGCCCTACACTTTGTGAATGGTACAGTAACCAGCCCATACTACCTAAATAACAGCTTTAATCCAGTCATTGTGCCCCTGCATGAACAACAAAGGCCAAATTTAATCTTCATGGACAACAATGCTCCACCTCATCGTTGTTGCATCATTAGGAAATGGCTGCTGGTGACAGTAGTACCCGTAATGGAGTGACCTTCACTTTCTCCAGACCTGAGTCCCATAGAAATCCTATGGGATGAGCTGAGTCGCTGTCTAGAGGCTTGTAACTCTGTACCCCAGAACCCCAATGACCCGAACGCCGCCCTTCAAGAAGAGTGGGATACCATGCTTCAACAAACAATAAGTGGTCTTGCAAACAGACGTCGTTGTCAAGCTGTAGCTGATGCTCAAAAGTAGATGACACGTTATTGAGACATTGGCATTTTGTGTTGTGGTATACCCACCACTGTTGTTGAGATGAGGAAATCACCTTTGCATGCGTCTACTTAAATGGTCTACTTTCATGGTATAATATCACTGTAGCTTGAACATTTTACATTTTCCATAAATTTCACCTGAAAGCCAAATATCCCTTAATTTTTGTGAGTCGTGTATTTGACTTGATGCACTTTATTTACCTATCTATTTTTGTAAAATCTAAAAGGTACAGTGTGTAGTTTTTTGCTTTTTTTGTGATATTAGAGAAACTCCTTAATAGCTACATAAAGGAGTGTTCCTCTATAGTGGCTGCCAATCAGTGTAACATTCTGTTTCATTTATATACAGTGCCAAAATCTACATTTTGGCACTTAAATTTAATACATAATGAAATTATAGGAATGCTGAAGAAATTACACCATAGAAAGCAGGCCACAACCTGTCCGTTCAAGTCAGAGGTGTAGCAGATGAAGTACAAGGTTAAACAATATAATTCATGTTACAGAAATATTTGTACGTATAAATAAATCCCTGGAATAACATTTTAATCTTTTTTTTATGTTCACAAAGAATATTATATTGGCATACTTAAAGATTATAGGTGCATTTGTCAACTCCGTCAGTTCAAACGCCAACTCCATCAGGCAGAGAATCTGACGAAGTTGACGTCTGACGGAGTAAACAAAAATCCAAGTATTTTCCCGCCAATATATGGACTCCACACATTAACTAGCTGTTCTTTCTTCACTTGTTAGCTGCTATGATAATCTTAATAAAATGCCTAAAATTGGTCCACAAATGTTAAAATAAAATCCTCAAAACCAGGTATTGGTGTTGACGTTTTCCAGCTGTGACTGTAGAAGCATCAACATTGTTTGTCTAAAATATCAAAAAATGTTAAACTTTCCGGAGCCTACATTGTTGAGTAACATTCAGCACAACCAGAAGGAGGAAAGGGGGTCCTCCTGGATTTAGCTGACCGCGCTATTTCCTAAATTAGTGAAGATTATGAAAAAAGCTGGAGGAGTTGACAAACCTTTGACAGACAGATTTTTAGGTAAAATACTTTTTTATGTATTGTTTTATGTATTTTTATTTATTAGAAAAAAGTCTAGTATTAGTTTGCTCATTTACAGTTGTTTTTTGGTGGGTCAGTATTGTGACCTCTTGCTGAGGACAGGTTTAATAACATGGACCTCCTTGTTACAGACCTGAAACAAATTTCTCCTAAAAGAGTTGAAAATGTTTGCCAAAAAATAGCTTTGGTGTGCAGTGTTACTCTAGATGTAGATGTAGGGTATGTAGATGGTGATCAGTGTCTTGATTTTTAAGTTTTTTAAAACTAGGCTTTTCTCAGTAGGACATGTTTCGTCCCGATTTATCAAGAATCCATAAATTGCAAAATGATGAGCTTAACTTTAAAAATACTTTATTGAGTCGGAGAAAAATATTATTCCTTGTTTTCAGATCACAATCCAAAGGGACAGCGGATTGGATGTTTCTGCACCCAAACACGGCAAGATAGACCCCGGCAATGCTCCTCATGTTGGGGGTAACCAGTGGGCGGGAGGCACAGGTAACAAGTCTTTCTAACTATACCTCCAACATGTGCACATGTCATCCTACTGCCAATGTTTTATACAACCTCGAGATGACAGTTTACCTAAGCGTCACGTAGACTGCTGGTCTAAAAGGAGCTTGTTGTATCTGTGCAGTGGTGGCTCTAGTCTGAACACTGATCTCCACCTGGTAAATTTCTAAAGGGGTTTGATGTTCATTGTGCTTCTGCAAGAAGTGGCTGTCAGAAAATTCAGAGCCATGAAAAAGTACTGGCCTCCTTTCAGATTTCTTCTGCTTTTGCTTTTTGTAACCCTTAAATATTTTAGATCATCAAACTAATTTTTATATCAGACAAAGATAAGTTGAGTAATAACAAAAAGCAGCTTTCAAATGAACGTTTAATTTATTAAGGGAAAACAGCTCTCCAAACAAACCTGGTACCAAAAGTGATTGCCGTCTTTTGGCAAATGACGAATTAACCGTGAATGACCACAGTTTCTAAAAAGCTGTTTGATTTCACCTGATATTACTATCTGTCAAATGAGGTGGACTATCTGTAGAATCAAAAAATCACTGAATAAGAACTTGCCTGAGGTGAAAAAATCGAAACAAATGGAAGAAATCTTTGACATCAATCATTTTGGAAAGGTTACAAAGCCAATTCCATGGTTTTGGGACGCCATTGAACCACAGTGAAAACCACTATCTATAAATAGAGAAAACATTGGGGGGACAGTGAGGAACCTTCCCAGGAGAGGTCAGCCTACCAAAATTACTCCAAGAGTGCATTACCAGGTCATCTAGGAGGTCACAACAGGACCCAGAACATGTAAAGCTCTGTAGGCCTCGCTTGCCTCAAGGTCAGAGTTTATAATTAAAGAGACAACAAGAACAACAAGAAAGAGAGACTAGGCAAAAATGGCATCCATGGGAGAGTTCCTGGACGAAAACCACGGCCGAGCAAAAACAACATAATGGCCCGTCTCATATTTGCCAAGAAGCATCTTGATGATCTTTAAAACTTTTGGGAAAATATCCTATTAAATAAATAGAGTAAATACTAGTTATTACTCAAAATCTGGACCTAAATCTGATGGGTATTCTGTAGCAGGGTCTTAAACTTGCTGTTTATGTTCAAAAATCCTTCAGCGTGACTGAAATAAAACAAAGAAGGGTGAGACAAAATTCCTTCACAGTGGTGTAAAACTCTCATTTCCAGTTTTAACAAACATTGTTGATGATGTGAAACAAGAAAGTGTGAACAGAAAGCCATAAAAGACAAATCTGGTTGAGGGGAAACACTTTTTCATAGCTCTGTATGTTAATAAAAAGAAACGTTTTACTGATTAAACTATTTTGGACATGAATGTGTCAACAAGAAAATAAACAGTCAAGTTGCTGGTGACAGATCAAGCAAACAACCATCTTGCAACCATTTTTCAAGATAGGCCTATATATATATATATGTGTGTTTTCTTTTTCAGTTGGAACTTTAACCTTTTTGGTTTGTTGAATACAGCGTTTTCTGTGTTGTTCAGGGAGTGTGTCTAAAAATGACGCTCATGACGCTCCCATGTCAGAAGGGAAATGTAGTCTATCCAGCAAGTACTTTTAATGCAGATGACAATAGTTCTGCAATGAGCTCTACTCAGATGGGTGTACCTTACTCTGTCTGTAAGGCAGAGCCTGACCATTCTACAGAGAACACTCATTCCAGTAACTTGTATGTTTCATTTAGTTCTTTCGGTCATGATCCATATTTCGAGATGACTCAGTAAAGGGAGAACTTTGACTTTTCTGTTCAGCTGACGGACAGGAATTTTGCAATCATTACTTCACACAAGGTCCTGTTCAATCCATCTCTCTCCTGTTCCATCCTACCATCACTCATGAACAAAGCAACAAGATACTTGAACTTGAACACCACCTGAGGCAGAAACTTACCTCTGACCCACAGGGCGCCTCACCTCACTTTTATAGATGAAAACCATGGAATTATATGCCTTAGAGAAGCTAAAGAGGCCATCAGAACCACATCATCTGCAAAAATCTTAACGAGATCCTGAAGCTTCCAGACCCCCTTCTCTCTAATGCCTTGACACCCAAAAGCCCAAATTGCTTGGGGGGACCTAATGACACAGCCCCCTAGATCATGAGATACTCAAACCCCTCCACCATTGAAAGGTAATGATTGTGTGGAGAGGTCTCCCAGACTCATAACATTTTAAATTTTAGTTACCTTCATTGTTCCTAAGTTTAAACAAGACATCCAGTTATATTTTTACATTTGTTGAGGTTATTTATGTCTATTTTTAGTGAATATTTGAAGCACTGGACAACCACAAAAGATTTCTAGTAAAGTGCATTCTTGTGCCCTGGCGGTTTTGAGGTTACTGACTGTTGTTTTTAGTATCTATACATATCATTTTTCATTTAAAAAAACTGGTCATGTGTGTAAAAATGAGCAGTAAAACAAACTGTATGCAATACAAAGTGCCTCACTGAACATGGGATTTTTCCTCAGGTGGCAGAGACACTGCAGGACTGGGAGGCAAAGGTGGTCCTTATCGCTTAGATGCTGGACACAAGGTCTACCAGGTCTCCCAGGCTGAGAAGGACGCAGTTCCAGAGGAGGTCCGCAGAGCAGCCCGTGAGATGGCTGAAAAGGCCTTCAAGGAAAGGTAGGATACATATTATTTCCATGTATTTCAGACATATATAAGGTTTTTTCCCATTTTGCTTCTATCTTTTATTTGATATAGTTTCTTACAAGTCTCCATACCCTTTGAATTGTTTCACATTTTGGCACGATACAACCACAAACCTCAGTTTGTGGTTGATCAACACAAAATAGTGCATAATTGTAAAGTGGAAACGATTATATGTTGTTTTCAAAGCATTTTACAAATAGAACTATGGAAACTATGACATGTCTTTGTAATCTTTTATTACATTTTTCTTTGCAAAGTTGCTCAAACTTTACATTGGAATGAAAGCGTATGTGCACAACAATTTTCAAATTTTGCCACAGATTCTCAGTTTTAGTTTGGTCTGGACAAATGAACATGCTTTGATCTAAACCCTTCCACTGTAGCTCTGACTGTATATTTAGGGTTGTTGACCTGCTGGTCAAGGTAAACCCCTGCCCTAGTCTCTAGTGTTCTGCAGCCTCTAACAGGTTTTTTTGTTGCTGTATTTTGTTGCACCGCCATGTAGACTCCAGACCTCATGGCGGTGCACAAGTATGCAGTGGCTAGGCGGTCTCTGTGTTTTTGTTTGTTTCTGTGTTTGTTTAATGTTTGCTGTTTGGCCTCCTTTCTTATCTGCATCTGAAGCGCATCAAGCTGCGCAGACAACAGAAATGGGGCAAGAGATGCTGCCTGCGGCCTACGCTAAGCGCTAACCCACACTGACCAGCACTGCTAAGCCTTTTTTGTTCAATTGCTGGTAACTCTCAATTAGATCGCGAAAATAGGCTGAGATTATTCTCTGACAAGACCTACAGCTGCGTGATGATATTTACAGAGACTTGGCTGAATAACAGCAACTCTGACAGGGCTATAGGGCTAGTCAGCCACACTGTTTATCAGGACTGCATGCTGCGTCAAGGGGCGTTAAACATGTGTGTGTGTACATAAGTGTTAATTGGTGTACAGCTTTAGCCGTCATAGGCACCTACTGCTCACCAAAGTATATGGCAGTAAAATGCTGGCCGTTTTACGTGCCCAGGAAGTTTTCTGCTGTCCTCATTACAGCGGTCTATAACATCCTCCCCCATGCCAGTACCAAGCTAGCCCGGGAGGAGCTATTTACAATGCTGTAAAAACATAGCAAAATGCTAATCCAGGAAGAGTAGTGATTGTGGAACGAGACTTCAACCATGTTGATCTCAAGAGGGCCCTGCCTAAACTAAATAAAAACATACATTTATCTGCAAGAGACCGTAACATTTTGGACCAAGTGTACACAAATTATCAGTAGAGCCTACAAAGCTGCACCAGCTCCACACCTTGATCTGTCATATCACATCCTCCTGCTCACGATGCCATCCTACAGACCAGTAGTATGCAGTTGATCCACTGTAAAGTAGAAAATCTGACCTGGAGGGTTACACCACTGCTGTTCTAGATGACATAAAATTCTGTACAGAGACTGTACTACCCACCGATAAGGGTGTTTCCAAATCAGAAGCCTTGGTTCAATGGAAATGTACGATCACAGCTCTGGGCTATGGATACTGCCTATAGGTCTTAAACTGAGCAGGACTACAAAACTGCCTAGAAGAACTTAGTGAAGGGGATTAGAGAAGTCAAGGGCTAGTATAGGCAGCCAGTAGAGGGACTCTTGGCAAACAAGGACTCCTGCAGCATGTGGAGAGGAATCAAATCCCTAACTGACTATAAAACCAAAACCACACAGATTAGTCGCGACAGGAAACTTCCTGTCAACCTGAACCACTTCTTTGCTCGCTTTGATAAGCATCAGGGAAGAACCCAGCGTATTGAACAAACCCAGCCTGAAGAGGAGCCATCACTCTCCCTAAAGGAGCGCCAGGTGAGATCCATTAAAGAAAATCAATACCACAAAAAGCAGCTGGACCAGATGGGGTGACAGGTCATCTGCTAAAGGCTTCTGCTGACCAACTAGCTGGGGTGTTCATGAACAACTTGAATCTCTCTTTACTGCAAGCCATAGTTCTCACCTGCCTCAAATTCACCACCATTGTTCCTGTGCCGAAAAAGTTTGCTTTTACTACTCTCAATGACTATCGCCCAGTTGCCTTCATCCTCATGAGTGTGTTTTGAGAGGATGGTGTTAGCTCACATAAAGGACAGCATTTCAGCAGACCTGGACAGACATCAGTTTACATACAGGGCAAACAGATCTACAGAGGATGCCATCTCTATTGCTCCTCATGCAGCCCTGACTCAGCCCTGGAGCTGTCCAACACTTACGTCAGAATGCTCTCTGTAGACTTTAGCAGTGCCTTCAACATGGTAATCCCCCACAAACTAGTCTGGAAACCTACCGACCTTGGACTCTCCCCCTCCATGTCTTCACGGATTATGGATTTTCTAACCAACAGACATCAGAATGTCGGGATAGGGACCTCTGACACCATAATCATGAACACTGGCACACCACATGGCTGTGTGCTTAGTCTGGCCCTCCACACCCAGAACTGTGATGCCATCCACTCCACCAACACTGTGGGTAAATTTGCAGATGACACCACAGTGGTAAGTCTCATTACTGACAATAATGAGACCTGGTATGGGTAGGATGTCCAACATCTGGTGAAGTAGTGTGCAGGCAATAACCTGGTCCACAACACCCCCAAAACAAAAGAGCTCATCAAAGACTTTAGGAGGAGCAAGAGAGCTTCCGCGTGCTCTCCCCTTTACATCAGTGGTGAGGATGTAGAGAGAGTAGACTCTTTCAGATTCCTTGGCACGTACATCAGGAAGCATCTGACATTGTCACCTAACACAGCTGACTTGGTAAGAAGGACCCAGCGGATAAATTATTCCTGAGGAAGCTGAAGCAGACTGCTCTGGCACCACTGTTGCTTTAAAACCTTTATTGAAGTACTACAGAGAGCATTCTCTATCACAGCTGCAGAGTTTGGTGCAGAAGCTGCACAGCAGAGGGCAGGAAAGATATGTTCTGTGTGATGAAGGCTGCACAGAAGATTGTAGGAACTGAGCTCCAAAATTTGGACTCTGTGTATGCCGAGCGCAAAGGAGAGCACAGTCTGTCTGGATGGACAGCAGCCATCCGGGACATTCCCACTCCATTCTCTCATTTCCACCTGGGGTACCGAACTGTTCAGGCGTGGACTAACAGGCTGAAGAACTGCTTATTTCACAGGGCTGTAGCCTCCATCCTCCTGCTGCCCCCGCTCCCTCACCGACCCCGTGTTATGAAGGCTGTAGAGAAAGATTGTGGGAACTGAGGTCCCGACTTGGTTTTATTGCATATTGAATATGTGTGATGTTATCTGTGTTGTGTCATCCTGTGTGTTTTTCATATTTTTGGTGCTAGTTGTTGCAATACAATGACAAATAAACATCCTTATGTCCTCATGTCCTCATGCATTTAGCGTCATCCATCTGGACATCAACTCTGATTAGCTTCCATATCCCCACTAAAGAAAAACATCCCCGCAGCACGTTGCTGCCACCAGTTGTCCTCCACACATGAAGTATTGCAGTCAAGCCAAAACACTTATTTTTGGTCTCATCTGACCAGAAACATGGCTTGTGGCAAACTGACAATGAGTCTTTTTATTCCTTTTTTTTCTAGTCACATTTCCATTAATTTGTAGAGTGCATGACTAATAATCCTAAAAGGTTCTTCTACCTCTGCTGTGGATCTGTGCAGCTCCTCCAGAGTTACCGTGGGCCTGTTGGCTGCTTGTTTGATTAAGGCTGTCCTTGCCCAACCTAACAATTTAGATGGATGGCCATGTCTGAGTAGGTTACCTGTTGTGTCATCCTCTTTCTATCTTGAGATGATGGATTGAACAGAGCTCTGGGCGATGTTCAGTGCTTGAGATTTTGTTTTATTGTCTAATCCTTATTTTTCTTTATAACATTCCCCCTGTTGAGCTTTACAATACTGTTTTTCACAAATGCTTTTATTTAGGGGTATCAGAGTAAAAGGGAGCTGAATACATATGCATGCCACAATTTTCAGAATTTTATTTGTAAAACAAATTGAAGCCATGCATTATTTCCCTTCCACTTCACAATAAAGCCCAACTTTGTGTTTGTGTGTGACATAAAATCCTGACAAAAGCAGATTAATGTTTGTGATTTTAACATTCAAATATGTGAAAAGCTCATGAGGTGTGAATACTTTCACAGGGCCCTGTAAACAATGACATGGTTGAATTGGTGCTGTGTGGGTTTATACACTATAGGTTTGATTTCAGTAACAGAACCTGGTAAGGGCCATCTGTGCACATTAAAACCTTTGATCTGACAGAGGGTGGATACTTTGACCGTAGCTAATGGGGTTAGCACTGCTGGTGGAAAGCCTTGTGGAGCTGTTCAGATGTTTGGGATGGATTTTTTTTTTCCACACCGAAAACTTCCCACATGTTAAGTGGAAGAAATGTCTAATATGGAACAGGTGTTTGTGTGCTGTGGTTGTGAGAAGAGATGTTCCAGGTATAATGGCCCGCCGTGGGTCAACAGGGACAGGCCGCACCGCCTCAGCTGGATGGCTGAACTTTATAATGATGAATCCCACTGGGGATGATGTGTGCGAGCCCATACATTCAGTTTAGAGCAGAGGGTTGAGAGGGCACCCCTTTCACCAACTGAACCATGAAGGCTGTGTCTGTTCATTCTCGCTTCAAACAGAACCCCCTCCCTCCCTGTTTTCCTGCCTGGCCCTCCAAACACACTGGCTGCTTTCACATGAATAGGACAACCTCTCTGCCTCTTTTTTCTCATCTTTTTATCTCTTCTTGTCTTCCCTCTGTCACTAACCTCATTTTTCCAAATTCCTCCCCCTCTTCATTTACTGCCTGTCTATCATTGTCCTGCTAACCTCAGGACATATCTTGCGCTAACATGCTGATTCTGATATCACTAAATTTGAATGTTCCCAAGCAGAACAAGTTAAATAAAGGGCTTCTTTTCTTCCCTGTCAATCAGTTACTGGAAGGTTATTTTTTTTTCTTTTATCTTGCTTGATGTATCACAGTCTTTTTATTTAGCTTCATTTTTTTCTCTTTTTTATTGATCAAACTGCGAGCCATCCAGAAGGTTTTGGGTATGTGAGACACAGAAAATGATTAGTTTTACTCGGCAGTGTCTGAGATTTGCTAAAGTCTGCCAGGATTTCTAATTTCAGTTTGTTCAAGACAAAGAGGTTAGAAGTTCAAAATAAAAAAACAAAGCATCTTGTTGTAATAGGTTCATCCTTCCTGTTGTCTGAAAGTCTCTATCTCTCTCTAGCTAACTGTGAATCTTCTCACAGTAACAACTTTAACACTGAAGAGTGTTACCTGGTAGGGGTTAGAAGGATGCGTGGAGTGATCAGAAAAAAAAAATAGTTTTTTTTTTCTGACCTCTAGTCACCGCTCAAGGGGAAAACTTGCAGGAGCCATTATTTTTGTGTTGTCCTATTTCTGACACTCTTAGGTGATCTGTGTCCTGTAGCCTTGTTGTTGCTGTTTTTTTTTTTTTTACAAGTTTCTCCCAGAATTGGGTCATAATTCCTTTGCATGTTCTCTCCATGCATGTGTGGGATCTCTCTGGGTACTGGAGGTTTATACTAAATAATTCTTTCTCTTTATTTCATTTATACTGCATTAGAAAAAATTCGATGGAAATAAGACTATTACCTGCAAACCCCACAGTTTGAATTTGAAATAATGTAGTTCTATCTTAGTTCTTAGATTTTATATCTTATGTTTTTAAATGGTACTGAAGTACCAGCCTTTGCAGAAAGGAATTAAAAGTAAATGCATGGCAGAGAACAAAGTGATTAGGATGTTGCTGTTTACACAACAGTTTTTGAGATTTGTGTCTTAAATTTGATGTCTGTTGCTTTTATTTCCTTGTTTCTGTGAAAATATAATCTGGTTCTACCAAGGGAGGTTTATTATTAATAAATGTGCTAGTTGGATGAGATTTCTAAAATAGCTCTTATTTCTGGTGCTATTTTCAGGTGTTATTTTTTTTGTTTGTCCTCAACATTTTAAAAGTAGATACCACGTTACATTTACTAATGAAAGTAATGACGTCTAGTTGTCCTATTCCTCCCTGTTAATTGCATTATGCCTGGATATCCATGGGTCAGGGTCGCCAGGGGAGCTGGTGTCTATCTCCCGCAATCATTGGGCGAGAGGCGGGGGACACCCTGAACAGGTCCCCAGTCCATCACAGGGGAACAAAGAGACACACAGGACAAACAAGCATGCACACACCCACTCACACCTAAGGAAAATTTAGAGAAACCAATTAACATAACATGTTTTTGGAATGTCGGAGAAGGCAGAAGTACCCAGAAAGATCTGACGCATGGGTGGGGAGAACATCAAACTCCATGCAGAAAGTTCCACCCAGTCCGGGTTTGGAACCCAGGATCTTCTTGCTACAAGGCGACAGTGCTACCAATTGGGCCCCCCCGCAAAGCCCTGCACTCTTTTATGCATATGTTTTTGAATATGATAATTCAGTTATTTCTCCATTTTATTGGCTGTTAAGTTTATTCAGCACCATTGTACTTTCACGATTCTTCAAAAAAGAAGACAAAACAATCCTAAGTGACACTTCCTCCAGACTTTCCACCAGGGAACATTTAGTTTTGTACTTCCTTCACCACATACTGACTTTTTTTAGATATTTTTCATCACTGAAGTGACTTCATTGTTATTCAGGACAGATTATCATTGGGTTTACTTATTTATGTTTTCTAACCCATTAAGAAAAGGCTTTAAAGAACGTCTCTTCCCTGTCTGCTTAACTTGGTAGTTCAATGCTTCCAACTCCGGAGAGATTTATGAATCTCCAAAACATTTTTCTAATTGAGCTGAGAAAAAGATATTCAACACATCACTTATCTTGTGTACTCCAATCTAAACTGTTGTGTTCTGTTTACTCAGATTTCCCAATCCGCATGGCAAGCCTAAACCACATAAAGGAATTTGATTGTTGTCACATTTTACGTATACTGTGTAGTTCTCTGCTGAATGATTTAGTAAGACTGAGTACTGCTGCAGGAACTCTAGCACCCTCTTCCTTTCACTCGATAGTTGCAACAACCAGTCGATGATAACAAACAGTAAGCCACTAATTATGGTGGTTTAAATGGGTGGCAGCACAACACTACCTTTTGAGTTTCATTATTTTAACCAAACTGATTTGTTTTCAGGAGTAGTTAAGTCATATTTCCTAATTATTTGAGCTAAATTTCATTTTATATACAGTATATACAGTTGAGGACCATAGTGAGCTCGCTTAATGGATCTCATTTGGTTTTCCGAAAATGATAGTTATGAATAAAAATGGAAATTCACAAAGATTCACAAAACTACTCACTTTGAATGGGCAGCCACTTGTCATTGGAAGCACACTAATGTATGCCACTGTTACGCACCATGATGTAATGGTTTGATTGGAATATAAGTTAGTACAAATATAGACCAGTGATTGGTTCCATTGTTGGGTTAATATGACATCTGTACAAACTGCATGCTGATTCAACCACATGGCCTCATGCAGATCCATGATTGCTTCAGATCAAAGTGCCACGTGCTGGTAAATGAGTCTAAACCCTCCTTGAGGCATCCTCTGTGTATGGTGACCTCAACTCACTGCTATCACCAACTGTTGCAGGCTCCAGCAGCTCCGGTGATGTTGCTGCCAAACTCAGGATGCCACTACTTTTTTCCCGTTGCTGACCGTTTTCCATATCCACCTTTCTGCCTTTAATGACATGTATTCTGTTTAGCGCAACTGAAGAACAAACGTTTGTTTGGGAAAAGATTTTTAAAAGGGATAAAAGCTTCAATAACGTAGTTTCATATGTGTGCACACCCTTAAAACAACACTTAAAAGCACCCTGCTGATCCAATTTCACCATTCATACATCTTTGGTGGGAATTTATCAGTATCCCACATGTTAACTTGGCAAAATGTTTGTTCTACTTTGCAATAATCTGCCCACCTATTAGATTGTGGTGATCTATGGCCGACAGCACCTCTTCAGGAAGCAACAGAAATGCTTTCCTGGTCTAAAGCAGGGCTTTCACTGGGTCAATTTGTTCTTTGGTTAATGTCATCTTCAGCTTTCTAGCTGCCACCTGAACGTTTTGGATCAAAACTGATATTTAAACATTATTTCATCCAATTAAAAGAAAACATCTGAAGAAAGGTAACCCCAGAGCAAAATGCGGCCACCATTTTGTTTCACTGTGAGTATTTTTGTGATATGCGGTGTTGTTTATTTGCTAGAGATGTCATTTGGAGTTGTGGCCAAAGAATCAAAGTTGATTTCAAAAGGCATTTACAACCAGGAGTCTCTGAAATATAGACGAGGTTCTTTTCACACCTATTACTCTGAACCTGTAGATGCAATCACCTGAGCACGTTGTGTTAAGCCTGGTTTCTAATTATTTTAGTAATATTTTTATGATTTTTAGATTTTCCTTAAAAGTCAGCATAGCACAGCACCCTTTGATCTGTGATTCAGTTAATCTAAAAAAAATCCAGTTAGAGCATAGCAGGCCCTTTTTTGCAGAAATGGAAAATATTGCTTTCAAATTCAAACGTGTTCCAAGGGTTTTTGTCAAACGTTTCATGCAGTATGACAATAAAGTAGTGCTAACATAATGTATTTCAAGACAACCACATATAGCAATATGTCTGACTTTTATTAGACTAACTCTGACCCAAAGAAATGTAGTTTAAGCCTTGTGTTTCTCTAATTAAATGTTTCATAATGTGTAAAACAGAAACAAGAAAAACCCCTGAAATCTGGTGTTCTTGTGGCCGTTCCCTCTTGGGAGCTTGGGAGACGAGGCGCGTCTCGTGGATGCAGGGACTGTGTTTGTCCAGTGTGTTTAGCTGTAGGGAGTGTCAGCCTAAGCCAGTGTTTTTGTGGTTGCTGTGTGTGAAATGTCAGTGCGCCTCCACCTCACTGCGAAAACACAGAGGCCCTCTCACTGCCTATCGTCCGCTCCCGTGCTCTCAGCTGTTTGCGTCGCGGTTCAGGAATTTAAAGGAAATAGCTGCAGCGACTGGCCAAGATCGTCTGTTCTCCACATCACTACCATGCATCCTCAGACACACGCAGGAATGTGTGGAGGAAGTGCCTCTGGTAGATGCTGTGCAGAGACGATGGGGTGTGAACGCTGAGGAGCAGGCAAAGAATCTGTGTGCATCTCAGGAAGAACTGGACACCTGAAGCACAGCTGATTATTGTGAATGTATGTCATGTTTGGAAACAGAATTGAAACATTTTCATATTTTGTCATGTTACAATCAAAAGTGTGGCATGAATCTTTATTCAACCCTCTTTCACATACTAACCATGAATAAAGTAATTGCAATTAACTGTCTTCAGAGGTCACCTAATTAGTAAACAGAGATCACCTGTGTGTAACTGAATCTCAATATAAAACCAGCTATGAATGTCCCAGAGGTTCGTTAGAGAACGAAGACCAAGGAACAGTGCAGTCAGATCAGGGAGAACATTGTGGAGGAGTTTAAAGCAGAGTTAAGTTCTAAAACAATATCCCAAGATGTAAACATCTCACAACTGCAAACCTATCATGACATGGCTCCACTTTAACCTGTCGGGCTTGGCAAGAAGAGCATTAATCAGAGAAGCAGCCAGGAGGCACATGGAACCTGGTTGGAGGAGCAGCAGAGATCCACAGCTCAGGTTGGAGAATTTGTCAACAAGACAACTGTTAATCATGCTTTTTGAATAGAGGCAAGAATAGAGCCGCTGTTACAAGAACATCATAAAAAGTCCCGTTTAAAGTTTTCGAACTTGGAAGAAAGTGCGCTAGTCAGATGAGACTACATTTAGTTTATTGGGCCACATGCTATCTCCATGTGTGAAGGAAAACTAACACATCATGCTGTGGGGATGGGTTTCTTCAAAAGGAAAAATTTTGTCAGAGTTGATGAAAAGATGAATGGAGCTACATAAAATGCAATCGTTGAAGGAAACCGGTTAGAAGCTTCAGAAGAGTTGAGACTGGGGTGGAGGTTCACCTTTCAGGAGGATGACGACCCTAAACATACAGCCTGCGCTTTAATGAAATAGTTTACATCAAAGCTTATTGCCATGACAGAGCAGCCCAGTCAATGTCCAGACCTAAATCCCATTGGAAATCCCAACAACTAAAAAGGGATGTTCAGGGATGATCTCCATCCAAGCTGACTGAGCTTGAGCCATTGTACGAAAAGGAATAGGCACATGTGCAAAGCTGGTAGAAACATACCCTAAAACACTTGCTGCTGTAATCGCATGAAAAAGGTGGTTCTACAGTGTAGGGGGGGCTGAAAACAAATTCACACCACAGATTTGTATTCGTAAAACATTTTGAAAACCATGTGTTTTTTCAGCACTACATTAAAATTATTCCGTTTGTGGCTGTAACATGACTGTGAAAAGGTTCAAGGGCTATAAATTTTTTTGCAAGCTATTTTGAACAGGAAGGAGATAGAAGAAAAGCAATAGTGGAAATGAAGGAAAAATAGATACGTGGAACAAAACAGAAAACAAGAAGAGAAGTAGGGCCAAACAGAAAAAGAGGGAAGTTGAGGAAACGGAAGAATAAAACAATAGGATACGGTGAAGGAAAGTTGAAAAAAGAAAAAAACAAGGGCAACAATAAGAATGAAAACAGAGAAAATGAAAAGGAAATGTAAAGCTTTTAAAGTAATAAAGGAAGCTATGTTCTCTCTTAAATAATGGGTTTCATCTGTTTCAGTGAATATTTATTATGAACACGTTTTGGTCTACACATGGTTTCAGAGCTGACTGGACAAATGCCACCTGTTGACTCAGTGTCTCCCTGAGTTAACCATCTCAACTACAACTCAGGCATTCATCTGTGATCTAGGTGTGAATAAACAGTAGTTTACATCAGGTTTTCCCTACAGGTGTGTTTTTCTGAGGGTGTGTGTATGTATGACCTCCTTTGATTGCATGGCTAATGCCAGCACAGTCTAAACAGCTTGACTCTTCCACATTCACACACAGATCTGTTACAAGCTGGGACATATTAAGCCAGGGGCCCTCCATCTTTCCTCCAATCCCTGCCTGCATTTTGAAATCACGCCTCTGCATCGCAGGTGTGCTCACGGTCTGCTTGTCACCAAAGGTTTCTAATACCTGGGAGAGATTTCACCCACGTCCTACAGTTTCTTGTCATCTCACACACACTTTACGCTGTTGAAGCATGGTGGTAGCACCTTTACATTAGCCGCAGCGGAGTGTGCGTACAGTAGCTGACATTTTAGTACCTGCACATAGGGATTACTTTGATAAGCCTGACTGAGGGGGTACAGACCACCTGTGTCTATACAGGTGTGTCTTTGAAGAGATCACAAACACATGCCAAGTGGTCCATATTTAACAAACTTGACCCCTGTCAGTTAGTGCACAGGTGTCCAGAAGGGAGGTAATCAAAGCAACTTCAATGGTTTTCAGATTATGTTGAGCCTAAAGCCAGAGTCACTGTGGTGGCCTTTAACCTTTCTATCATGGCGATGCCAAAGACCTTTTCTGCAAGAAGTTAGCTGGGAATGCATATCTATTTGTTGACTTTGCTTTCCAGGCTCAACTAAATATATCGTCCTACAGTGATGTGAAAATGTGTTTGCACGATAATGGTTATCTTTTATTTGTGCCTATTTGTTGCAGCTAAATATTTCAAATCATTAACCAAATCTTATGAAGAGAAGAAGCTATAAACCAACCTGTCCCTATGTGATTGCCCTCTTTTTAAATCATGACTTAACTGTGATTAACCACATTACTTGAAACACTTAGTTCAGTTTAACTAGCTAAGCTAAAGAAAGATGACAAACAACACACTAATAATATCTATTAGTATGGAAAGGCTTATAAGGCCATCTTAAGGTTTGGTTTTCTTGCACTTCTTAACTGATTGAACTCCTTTACCTAGTTTATAGTATTTCATCTGGATTAAAGCATTTCAGACTGAGTGGCGATAGCTGGAGTAAATTACAAGCATGATGTCATCGTTCTCTTTGGAAACACTGCAGGGGGAACAGATAATTGGCTCTGGAAAGCTAAACAACGACTGTAGGTAATCAAGAAAAGTAAGTTCCCCCAGGAACCGTCTAGGGCCAAGGCAAAAGGGAGATCTGTTCTCGTTAACATGAGAAGTAAAATAACAGGCAGAACCAACCATCCAGAAAGTTTGGATGCAACCGATTGGACGATATTCGCCTCAAAGTCCTCTTCTACACCTCTGCCAAAAGAGAAATATATTTGAATGATTGCCAGAGGGAAGACTACTATCAAACCTCACATATAGGCTGGGAGGCAACAGCACAGGTTTGCCCCTACTCCATTTGATAAATAGCCTTTTGCTGGAAACATTACCTCTCTGCCTCATTATGGTGCAAGAAAGGAGTCGGCACAGGGAGCTTTCTTTGTGCAGCTGCATTCTTTTCAGTTCACTCCCATGCCAATCTTGCCCAAGGCAGGAGTTCTCGTCCGGTGGAAGATGACTTCTTTTTATGTTCGTCTGGCATCAGGCCAGTCAGGGTCAGTCAAGCTGATAATCATCTGATTCCAATTACAAGCCGATTTCATGGTGCATCTATACCTGAAAGATGGTCATAGTAAACTTAGACCAAAAGGTAAGAGAATGCATTTTTGTTTTTATTTTTAATAACACAACTGAAAGGAGCCAGCTGTGGTGGCTCCCTCAGGTGGTGTTCCAGGCACGTCCCACAGGGAGGAGGCCAAGGGGAACAACTCAGGACACGCGGGAGGGACTATGTCTCTCAGCTGACCTGAGAACGTCTCAAGCCTCCCCTAGAGAAGCTGGAGGTAGTGTCAGGGGAGAGAGACGTCTGGGTGTCCCTGCTGAGACTGCTGCCCTCATCCTGAGAGCACCATCCTCACAGTGAAGCATGGTGGTGGCAGTATTATGGACTTGACCCTGATGAGTCATGAAAGCATGGCTATTGTTTTACAAAATGTAAAGATCAGTGAAATGCCCAAATCTCACCTTCCTTAAGCCATGATTAAGTCGGTCCATCCATAGTCTCTAACTTCTTATCTTTGTAGGGTTGTGAAGGGGCTGGTGCCTCTTCCCAGTGGTCACTGGGCGAAAGGTGGGATACACCCTAAAAAGTTCACCAGTTCTTCACAGGGCAACACAAAAACAAACAGGACAAACAACCGTACTCACACACATTTAGGGAGACCAATTTACAGTGATGGTTTTGAACTGTGGGATGGGTACCCGGTAAGAACCCACATATAAACGGGCTTTGAATCCCATGCTGAAAGGCAACGAAACTACCAACTGCTCCACTGCGCATGGTCAAGTTGAGTCATGCTAAAAATCTGTGTGTCTCTTCTGTGTTTGTCTCAGATTAAAGGAAATTGATATGAGCGAGTATGATGCTTCTACTTATGAGCGCTTTTCCAATGCAGTGAGGAGACAGGTTCAGTCCCTACGAATCATCCTGGACAGCTTACAGGTCAGTATCACTGTACTGGTCTTACACTTGGCACATGTGATTCCCTTTGTTGGATAACTCACCACTTTTAATCTAATCTCTTTTCCTGCAGCTGATATCGGCAAGAAGTCCAATTATTCTTTAAAGAACAGCGATTACTTTGATCCTGCTTTTCTGTCCAGTCCCCGTCCCATTCAAAGCCACATCCTAAGTTACTTGTTGCCTTCACAACAATCATAGTGGGCTCATACAGCCAGCAGATGACCATTGTTTGACCTACAGACATGTGTTGTCAGGTCAGAATGTGTAGGGGTTTGGACCGCCTAAAGCCTTTGATTTGCTGATGTGACTGAAAGGGCCTAGGGAGTGGTGGCAAAAAATGAGCTTGTTAGAGTCTCTCAGTTTCATTGTTTTGGATTTTACTTTCCTCCCTTTGTTTAGGCATAGTAGGGCGAGCATCTCCTGTGTGTGTGTGTGTGTGTGTGTGTGTGTGTGTGTGTGTGTGTTTGTTCATATGACAAGAGGAAAATCATGCTGCAATGATTACAGAGCAGAGACATCAAGGCTTGCCCTATTATTCTCCTGTCCAGGTGTGAAGATGTGTTGTGGTGGGTGGGTGTTTGTGTACGTGAGCTTGGGTTTTCCATCCAGGTGTTTGCACCCTGGCTTTTATCATGAATGTTGCATATTGTTTCTATGTGTCCCTTTAGCCGGAGGCTTTCTTCTCACTGTAAAAATGATGAAGATTACTCCTAACCCAGCAGACAAGACGCCATGAAGTCATGTTATGGTGTTCTGTACCTAATGAGTGAATTAAGGGTTCCCACACACAAATAGATGCAAACACACCTTACCGGTTACTATAGCTGGCAAACTTTCAATAGATTGTGTGGATTGTTTCAATCTAGGGAATTCTTTCTGTTTATACTCAACCATAAACTGCTAAACCAGTTATAACCAGCTAGAAATATGTAAAGCACCCTGAGTTTGCTTTGACCACTACTGTGTTGTCAGAGACAAAAATTCCTTTGGTTCTCTTGGATTCTCTTTACTCAGATGGTCTGCACCTCAATCTGTCTGAATTAACAGTACAACTGCTGTCATTCACAATATTTCCCATGTTTGTGTGTAGATAGTATCAGGGTTGATGCTTCACTCAGGCTACATACAGTTTTAAAAAAGAATATTCATACACCTTGAGCTTTTTCCTATTTTGTTACATTAGAAGCACAAACTTTAATGTATTTTGTTGGGATCTATATGACAGTCAAACACCATGTAATCTTCAGTGTGAGCTACGTTTTTCAATCCCCTTTATTCTAACACTCCTAAACAAAATCTTAGTTGCCTTGAATTTTAAACTACAAACAGATTAATAATTGGAGTCCACCTGTGTGTAATCTAATGCCATTGGTGATGAATGCAGGAAAATACTAGAAACAAAAATGTTTCAAGACCGATTTGTTTGTAACAGCCTGACCCTCCAGTACATAGATGGCAGACAACCACGTACTTCCCTTTATTGACATTAGCTGTCTTTCTATCTGATATGTTTTGTCACCGCTGAGCACTGCATGGCAAACCTATGTGTGTTTGTGTTTCAGGCTAAAGGCAAAGAGCGGCAGTGGCTAAAGAACCAATCTATGGGAGAACTGGATGATGCTAAAATCATTGATGGACTAACTGGAGAGAAAACCATCTATAAACGCAGGGGAGAGCTGGACCCAGAGGTGTCTTTTTGTAGCTGTGGATATTTTTACCCTTCAACCACCTTTGTTTTCCTCACACACATAATTTCAACCCTTAACCGTTAAGTGCTATGTTTAGTAGTGTGTGTGTGTGAAATATTTACTGCTTCTCTGCTGAAGCTCACGCACCGGTTGTTGCACATTCATGTGTTCTCATTTATGCTTATGAGCACCCAGAGATACACAGCCTGCAGATAGTTCCGACACTAATCACACAAACACACTACCCATAATATGCATGGCTTGTTTTTGTAACTTATTCAGCCCTGGGTGCTGCATATTTTTGGTTTGCACCAAAGGTCTACATTATAACTACTCCAAGTTTTAGAAATCTGGCCTTATGTCAACAGGCATTTTAGGAAAGCGGAACTAAAATCAACAGAAACCTATTCAGTGTCTTACTTTACCTCCATTAGATCATTCTGTGCTCTGTTTGTTCTTGGACTTTGTTCATCCTTACAGCAGGGCAGTCCTCAGCAGAAGCCAAAGCGTTTGCGGGTGTTGGCCGATGTGTCGGGTAGCATGTACCGCTTTAATGGTGTGGATGCCAGACTGGAGCGCTCCATGGAGGCTGTGTGTATGGTCATGGAGGCCCTGGAGAGCTACGAGCACAAGTTCAAGGTGACAACATTAAGCAAGATAGTCTTCAATGCTGTTAAAGAGCATAGTTGGAAATTAATAATCACACCCTCTCACTGTTAAACTGCTATCACACTTTTGCTATCTTGCCACGTATGTTGAGATATTGAAAAATAAAACTTAGGGGTAATCAAGTCCTATCAAGCATGGGTGTCCCCTTTGATACACTCCTGTTCTGAGTAGGGCATGTGTAATTGGGGAGCGTATGGATTCACAGTGTTCTGCTGGACCAATATGGGGTATGTTACTTTTGCTGTGACCTCACAATCTTGTTTTATTTATTTATTTTCATGATTCACTGAATCTTCATCAATGCAGAGAGCATGGCATAGTGTGAGATTAAGTGATGTTATTATTAAGTCATTGTTGAGACATTTGAGGTTATCTGGTGGTCAAATTAAATGTTAAATGTGTAGGAAGGCGATGCTGGATCATTATTTTTCCATGGCATGCAACACTTTTATGATGACACAACTCAATAATTTTATTATTGTTAAAACATGCCTCTTGTTGCCTCTGTAGCTGAACAACCCATAAGCACCGTCACCTCCTATATTATGCCACAGTTTTAATGGCGGACCTTTAATACTCAAACTAAAACAACACGTAAGATTGTTCAGGTAACCACTTAAAATGTAGCATAAAGGAGGAAAAGATCAGAACACAACCACGCAGCAGATTACAGTCCAAGACACCAGCTAAAGTTTCACTTTTTTTTTTAAATCAATGTCACACAAACAGTCACCAGTGCAAAGCTGACCTAGTCAAAAACTGCAAAACTGCAACCCTTCAATAATAATGCCTGAACCATAGAGAAGTGTACCCTAATGAATACCAAAAAAAGACCTTACTGACAAATAAGGCTTTTCTGTTGGTCACATTACTCAAAGCACAGTAACGTCTCTGTGCTAATCCAGCTACTCAGACTGATTGCATCACTCTTTGAAGCGCTTGTTGCTCTGTCCGTGTCAAACGTGTTGTAGCCTGGAAAGTGGAAAAGACGAAGAAGACAGGCAAGACAGGACAGAGTGGAGACATGCAGAGATGTGTCTGTAAAAGGAATGAAGGGGAGACAGACTTCTTGGCCCCTTAGTGACACTCAACCCAGCCTAAAACTGATCGCATACCCCCACCACACACACACACACACACACACACACACACACACACATAGTCCTTACATTTGATCAAGCATTTGAAAACAGCGTAGTCACACCCATGTCTTATGTCACCTATAGACTGTGGTAGAAATCTGACCACAGGCGATGGTCGAAATTCTGCCTATAAGAGTTTAGAGAAGCAAAGGTGATATGGTGCAACATTAGCTTTGAGCATCTGTCACTTTACAGTTTCAAATGTATGAAACTCCTCACATGTATGCTCACAAACCAGAAATGGAACAACACACTTCAACATCTTGCTTTCTAGTTAGTTGATGGTTTAAATTGCCTGTGGTTTGTTGAAATCCTGTAAAAGTTGCTTAGTACAAAAAATATATACAACAGGATGATGAGTGTCCCCAACAGAAGTAGTGCATATATGTTATACCTGGGGCCAGAAATAGCTGCAGGGGCCCTGTGTGGCAGGCTGACTCAGCCTTAGTGCCCCCCTTATGATGTGAAAGGCACCATCACTCCTGACAGGGTTAACATACTACAGTGGTTGGTATGACCTTGGCCCTTCTTAAGTTACAAAGTGATGTTCCTGCAGCATCACACCTGTGTTTCTACATGGACTGTTGAAGGTCCTGTTCAAGAATGTGTTGTGAGAAAGTGTTGTGTTTTTTATGATTCCTGACATCATCCATGTTACAGTCTTTGTAAAGTCACTCACACCGTTTTCTCCACTCAGTACGACATAGTGGGTCACTCAGGCGACGGCTTCGACATCGAACTGGTCTCAGCGGACAAAATGCCGAAAAATGACAAGCAGAGACTGAAGGTTCTCAAGGTACAGACTCCAAATCAGTTTGGCCAGGTTTTTAAAGGAATATCTCTCACAAAGAGAAAGAGTTAATAACTGTGTTTATTACAATACATTTTAATAGGGCTTTAAAATTATATATTTTACATCATAAAATAATTTTCTTGAAATAATGTGAGGCCTTATATTTTCCATTCATGTGGAGTTGTGTGAAGTACTTCTGAGCTGTCAGTGTGTGACCTTCAGTAAACTGCAGCCAGAGTGATTTGTTTGGAGAACCAGAAAGAATTTCTCATGTGGAAGTCAAGCCAAAAGTTGCAGAAGGGGTCCATTTATAAATGGATTTCATCCATCTAAAACAAGTTCCAATTGAAAAGGTTTTGGAGCACTGTGGTATGTTGCAATATGTTTCATGTGTCAAACCGTGCTGCCAAACATACCCTGTTAACTGCACACTGTAGAAGTAACTACAGTTCTTTGCAAAAGTTTTCATACATCATGATTCTTTTTCCCACAGATTGTCTCATTATAGACACACATGTGTTTATTTTGCATTTTATGTAAAAGAAAATCATTCACTGTTTTCAGATTGGATGGAGAGTTTCTGTGACCATCAATTTTTAGACCTAGAGAGAGACGCGATATTGAGACATTAAATGGTATATTATCAAAGAGGAGAAAATAACCCAACCCTGTCTTAAACTCCTCTGCAACTTTCTCCCTGACCTGTCTGCTGTGTTCCCTGGTCTTCATGATGCTGTTTGTTCTTTAACACACCTCTGAGGCCTTTAAAGAACAGCTGGATAGAAACTGAAATTAAGTTACACACAGATATGTGCACACAGATGTACTGATTGCACTTGATTTTGTTTTAGGCTCAGAGTGAAGAGGGCTGAAAAAAAGGACTTCAACAAGACTTCTAACTTTTTAGATATTAATTTTTGACAAAGTTAAAGGGGTATGGAAACATTTACCATGTAATGTCTCTTAAAAACGAGTCATCTGGTGAAAGCATTCATAAAATGATTTTCACTGCTTTGAGATTTAATCTGTTAGATGGCAGAAATTGACAATTTGATGGCAGTTAACAGATTTTCTCCCTGATTTTGTAAACTCATATTTCTTTAACTGTTGTTGAATGTTGGTCTTTAATGATATGTGCTCAAATGCAGTTAAATGTGTACATTTACTAGAAAGTCCAAAACAGGTTTTGAAGATAATGTCTGCTTAAGTCAGCACTAGACAGGATTAAACATTTTAAATTACAACTGACCAATGTGAAATTAGATCATCTGGGGAGATTATATTTACTGCTTTTAAGTGACAGACTTGTATACTGTATATTCCTGGTTCTGCAGACCATGCATGCCCACTCTCAGTTCTGCATGAGTGGCGATTACACTCTGGAGGCCACAGAGGCCAGCATCAAGCAGTTGGCGCAAGAGGAGGCGGACGAGCACTTTGTGGTGGTGCTTAGCGACGCCAACCTGGAGCGCTATGGAATCAGGCCGGAACGCTTCTCCCAGGTCTTGACCTCCGACCCGCAGGTCAATGCCTTTGCCATCTTTATCGGATCCCTTGGTGATCAGGCTGAAAGGTGAGGAGAAAATGGAGCAGGTTTTTGATTTTACACTGGTGTTGATTAATTATGATTGTTTGGCTATTAGCAACTATTAATAATTATAATTATTAATTAATTATTATTATTAATTAATAATATAATTAAAATGATCAATTATTAAATCAGGAAAATACTGTATATAATTTTAGTCAGACTAACAAATCAGGGCACCACCTGATCCGGAAACATTAGCCGAACAATTTTTGGTGTGTCAAGTATCAACCTGTGAATGACACCCCAATATGGTGTAGTATTATGGAACGATGGATGAAAGAGTGATTCAAGCACTGGCAACCATTCTGACTGGTTGCCTGGGGTTTTGAGGAGTGCTCCAGTTTCCTCCAACAGTCCAGAAATATGCACATTAGGTTATTCCCTTTCTGTAGAAACTGTAGAAAGCACATGAATAAAATCTGTTTCCAAAATCCAGAGGAAAAAGTTTTTGACAATCCATCCATCCAGCCATCCATCCACCCACTGTGGACATATCTTGAATAAGTTCATCATAAACTTAGGTTGTTATGCATTAAAAAATAGTTTAAAATAGGACAGAGAGCTTTGAATATTATAATTTTGAGAGGAAAACCATGAAGGAAGCGTGTCAGAGTGTGGTTGTTGGCAATGTACTGTTTAGAAACCACATTTCCTGATAGTTGGCCTGGGTGGGCTAAGAGGATTCCCAGCATTACTCACTGTGTTGTTTAGTTGCTAAGTTTCAGAGTCCGAGGGACACAGACTGTAATTTGCTAATGGAAATGTCTCTCACACTCTTTTGGACCAAACAAGCTCTGCTCTGTTTGTCTTCAGGAAAAAATTCTCCAAACGCTTCTTGTCTTTGTTTCAGACTCCAGAGGACCCTTCCGGCGGGCAGATCCTTTGTTGCCATGGACACCAAGCAGATTCCCCAGATTCTGCAGCAGATCTTCACATCCACGATGCTGTCCAGCGCCTGATGCCGGCACACCCTGATGTAACAGATTCAGCAGCTAGCAGTGACTATCCACAATGTGTCCTTACCTTACTCTCTGTAACGGGTCGTGTAACAGAGCTGGCTCAGGTCTCCAGCCTCGCCTGAAGTGTAAAACTTTCAGGAAACAGTGACAGAGTTGTGTTTGCGTGACATATCATATTTAGACGCTTCGTGGATTACTCTGTGGCGTCAGGATACCCTGTGGTTTTCTTCAGGATGAGTCTGAAATGACACACACATTGATGCTGACATCATAAATGCCTGGACCCTGCCTCAGAGACCACGTTGGGATCAAACACAGCCGAACCTGTTGATCTAGTCTATCTGTCCGGACACCAAGCTGATGCACTCACACACATCTTTCCTATTCTGGGCTGCGACAGCTCAAAGGGAAGGGGAATGAATTTGATAAAGCCCTGCTTATTTTAGATTTCCTCCTCATACATCAACTTTACACACACACACACACACACACACACACACACACACACACTCTTGTTTTTCTACATGTAGTGAGGACCATGTGTTGACTTACATTGACTTCCATTGATTTTCAGTCATTTTCAACCCTTTCTATGCCCTAACCCTGACAATAACCCTAAACCTAACCATTACCAGTGCATGCCTAACCCTAACCTTAACTCAATTCACACCTTAGTCCTAAACCTAACCGTTAGCAAAATAGGTCGTGAGGACCAGCAAAATGTCCTCACTTTGGTACCAACGGTCCTCTATTTGATGGTGAAATCGGGAAAATGGTTCTCACTGTGATGCCAAGACAGGAACACCCTTGCAGGAAGACACAAACTTATCCAACATTTGGATTTGCTGCAAAGGCAACAACTTGGCTCCTCTGGAATGCTGGAGCTGTGAGCTGGGTGTTTCCCACCTGAGTGCACACGCTCTTTAAAGTCTGCCGGTGCTGCACCACCCCCTGCTGTGTGTGTGTGTGTGTGTGTATACGTGTGTGTGCCTTGTCATACAGCATCCATGTCAACACGCACAAGCCGTATCCTTCCTGGCTGCTGGACCTTGTGACGCCTTGTGCGCTCTCAGTCCTGCAAGGAATCTCAGATCTCCTTTCATTGCCAAACACACGCTCATACTAACACACACACTCTGGTCACTGTGGGGTGATTGTCCCTCGCATGCTAACAGGAAAAGTCTCCACAGACAAGAGGCACGTGCATCAGAGCCCAGCTCAGTCCGGCCCTGTTTGTCATGCTAAACATTCACGCCTCACTGTGCAGAGCTGACTGAATCAGTCTGTTGATTAATCTGTTGTATTGATCCCTCTGGGACAGAGGGGTGTCGCAGTTTTTATTGATCATCATCACACTGCTTTAACAGCTAAATAGTTTATAATAATGCTATAGTAGTCACTTCTTTAATTGTATATGGTTGCTAATTTAAGATGAAATAACATGTCAAAGTAATGTAAAATAGTTTAATAAAGCAACATTGCTGTTTATGTTCCTCCAGTTGCTGCCAGATTGTAATGATCTCTTGTACATGTACATATCTTTATTTGGAATGTCATCAAACCTTGAATGTATTTCATTCAAAAAGAGAACATTACTCAGAAAGCTAGAGCATTAGGAGGATTGTTAAGCAAAGTCCGTTCAGGAGTTTAGGGGAGATTCACAAGACACCACACACAGACGTATGCAGAACACGGGTTACAACTGTCACACTCATGTGTTAAACTGCTCCTGAACCAGGAACAGCATTAGAAGCGGATTCCGTTGTCCAAAGTCATTGGTCCAAAATCCTTTTTTCAGATGAAAGGACATTTTTCATTTAATTTGCAAATCAAGATCCCAAGATCAGGAGTAAGAGGCACAGAATTCACATTACTTGAAGTCCAATGTGAAGTTTCCACAGTCAGAGATGATTTGGTGTGCCATGTCATCTGCTGATATCGGTCCACTGGGTTTTATCAAGTCTGATGTCAGTACAGCTTTTTCCCAGGAGCACTTCATGCTTCCTTCAGCTGACAAGCTTTGTGGAGATGCTGATCTCATTTTCCACGTTCCTACTCTGCCAAACGTACCAATGCCTGCATTAATTACCATGGTTTCTCTGTCTGATTGCCCAGCAAACAGGCCTGACCTGAACACGATAGAGAATATATGAGCTACTGTCAAGAGGAGGATGAGAGACAGCAAAGCCAATGATGCAGATGACCTAAGGGTAGCTTTGACTTTTCTAAAGAAGTTGCTTGGTTTTTGCTCTGTTACCAGGAGACCTTATATAGATGTCTTTCACCAAATCAGACTGGAAGTATGTCCACCCTGGAAAAGTGAAGGAGTTCTCTGAATCACAGAGTACTTTCAGGTACTGTATCCATCCACACCAGCTTCAGGCTCAGCTGTGTGCAGCTGCACTTTAAAGAGCGTGTGTGGAAAGAGTTCAGGTGCTAATTACAAACTGCTAGCAGTTCTACTTTCCATTTCAGCTTCCTCCACAGCACTCCTTTATTGACACACTGTTTATTAACCTTGTATTTTCAATCCCAACTTTAGGCCTGCTCACATGCCTCCCTGTGTTGCGCAGCCGCTCTGCCATCTCTAAATATTCCTCTGTGATTACAGCAGAGTTAAGCCGTCTATAATAGCAGAGCATTAGTCAGAGCTCAGTGTGAGTTTGTTCTGGTTTCCCCCGACTTAATCTTAAGATGCTTGGTGAGTCAGTTTGTCGCTTTGAGCAGCTGTGCAAAAATCAGTCAAATTTAGCCGGTGATTCTAAATATTTTTAAGGACTTTGGGTGGGCGTTATCGTGTTTGAGTCTGGGCCATACGCAATAAAGGTGACTAACATATGTGTCAACAGGAGGCTACATTTCAGACATATGATCACATAAAAACAGAGGGCGGATTTTTATGCTTCCTATGACTTATTGATGATACTGTACCAGGAGTTTGTGAAATTTATATGTTGTCAGTGTTTGATTCAGTGTGTCCGCCTTGTGGGAAAGATTGTTTCCCACAAGGCAGATTTCTCACTACATAGCTATGGGGATTTACTATGCACAACATGTTTAATACTAGTTTGTTTGGCTGAAATTTATGCCCACAAACAACACCCACAGTCACCTCCAGGGTCTAGCTGCTGACTCTAGCATTGCAATCTGTTGTAGCTTTCACAAAAACTCTGCAATTTCCTCATCCAGCAGCTTTATATTGTTACTACTCCTGAAGTCAAGTTTCCAATTGTTTTCTAAGCTAAAAGGGTTTTAAAAGACGAGATGGATGTTTGTAGAGAGGAGAAACCTGACCCCCTGACGGTCATCCATGTTTTCTGTAGAAAATATTTTCCCTCCATTCCTGTTAGAAAGGTTTCTGTTGTTTTTATATACAGGCATAAACAGTCATCACAGAAAAGCTTTATTCCCTCTGAATAAGGGGATAAAGTCATTTGTTTTTTATCATTTTTCATTTGTTTTTTCAGATTTTCAAAATGACGATTAGCCTTTAAAAGTTCACACTGTTAAAAAAGCAAAGAAGCATTTAGGTGCCTATCTAAACATGTCCCATTGTCTGTAAGCGAGTAAGCAGTATTTCGGGGTAATGGTGCTCCGGCATCAGCCAAGCAGCTTGCTGTAGTGGTAGAGAAAGGCAGTGGGAGGCATTCCCAGAGCTTATGGCAAATTCATTTGACAGTAATAACAGTTCAGATTAATTAATCCTAATTATCCTAGGGTTAGTGTGTGAGTGTGTTTGGCTATCTGAGTAACATTATTAGTTTCATTCTGTGGGCGTAAAAAAATGTAAAATGCAAAAAACAATTGCTCTAAACGTTTGTGTTTGGATATGGATAGGAAAACAAATTCTGGACACACAGAGAGATAGAGAGAGAGAGCAAGAGAGAAACGGAGCAACCAGCTGCCACTTTCAACCCCTAATTGAGTTGTACAAGGTGCCTTCTGGGGCGAGCTGCCGACAGATCCAAAGACAGATTGGCGGAGCACCTGACACACAGAAATGTTGATGGGCAGATGAACCAGCAGGCTGGCATACTCCTCATGTAGTGATGAAAAACTAACTGCTCTAATAAGGGGGATTACACTGCTGTATTTCAGCACATCAGGGAAATTCAGTTGATGACACACTCAAATACCAAATGTCAATAAAACAGTAGTTTGGGCAAGAGGTTCAGCTGTTTGTATCAGACTAACATAATTTTGTTAAATATGATTTAAAAGTGTCGCTGCAACTGGATACACTGCACAACAGGGTGGGCTCTTCGTTTCCAGAATTATCCCATGTAGGGGGCCCAGCAGGAGGATAAAATTACCCAGGACAAGAACTTTTCCCAGGACAATGAGAGTGAAAGTACATATGACACACACACTCAGAGTGGAAGGACCAGCTAGTTGTCTGCAGGGAGGAGAAGGCTTGAGTCTTTGAGATCTGTCACCTGATCTAGAGTGGAGCTGCAGTGCCTTCTGAGGTGCTGATGGGGGTTCTAAGAAAAATTACCTCCATGTAGCAAACAGGAGTTCTTTGGAGAAACACCCTGGACCTCTTTTTTAAACTGATCTATTAGTTGGAGCCATCAGCTGATCAGCAGCTTGTAGTGCATTTTATCATGTTTTGAATCAAAACATTTAATTGTTGTGAATCCCAGTTCAGAGATGAATTAAACTGAAGTTGTAATGCTCATGTATCTTTGATGAATCGATATGCACCAACTGTGTTACATACAGTGGAATCCCTCTCCCTCTGTGTGGTACTGCCTGTCCATGCAGGTTTCACCATGCATGCATGTATGTATGTCAGTCAAAGTTGGAGAAACTGTACTTTTTAAAACAGATTATATGGTTAACTATCTACCCACAGGCATCAGATTACAGTCCATATTGTTCTGCTTTGCCTGATTGAACAGACGTGTGAATTATTTAAAGACTTCATGTTAGGTTCTTGTCTGAGTTTTGACGCTGCTTGTTTGACCTGTGGTTGTCAATGGGAGCTGCAGGTGATGGAAGGTTGTTTATAACATGACTGCAGTTAAATAAGCCACACTGAAGTGGTATCAGCTTTAAGAACTTTAAGAGTATTATCCCCTTTACTGAGCTTGTGTTTTTGCTTTTTTGTCTCACATAGGTGTTTCAGATAATTAAACAAACTTAATATCAGGCAACAATAATCTGTGTAAATACTAGATGTAGTTCTCAAATGATGATTCTATTTGATTACTGTCTGACTAAAATAAAGAAATCACTTGTATAGAACCTCGCTGACAACAGGAAGAAGATTAAAAGATCCCAGAAAGCAACACATCATGCCACATTTTTGGTTCAGTCTTTGAAGGAACAATTATGCACTGCTCGCGGAAAAAAAAAAAAAAAAACTACATCTGCACTCACATCTGGTGGATCAGGTTACTTTTAAACTCAATAGTAAAACCATTATGTTTGCTTTTTGATTTTAAGACAAAGTTGGAGTGACCTGAATCAAAAACACCTGAAAGAGATGTCCAGAACACACACTTTCAAGCCCTCAAGAACCCAGGCGAGGCCTGACATAAAAGACAAAATATTGCCTTGTGTGCTTACAACCCCAAAGTGGAGCCTAATTCTTCCTACTGAGATCTGTTTTCATCCTGAGGTGGTTGTGTGTATTGTCTCTTCTCTCCCTCTCCTTCCCTTTGCTACTGATTTCTGCAGGGGAGGCTGTTCCTGCTGTGCTGTTCTTCCACCATCAACTAATTATGCCACTGCATAAGAAAACCCATTTAGTACCACATTATCCATCTTGGTTGTAGTAATCTAGCTCCCCTAGTCGTTATGCTTGTAGTGAATCCAAGTAACCTAGCCTTGGTTACCTAATGCCCTAGAATTACTTACCTGGAGTTTACCTCATGTCTCCACCAGAGCATTCTCTCAATCTTATGGCTGCTTCCTATTTCAGTACTTCTCTGCAATAGTTACCTGGAAATCCCACTAACATCCAAACAGGTTGGCTGCTGCTCTGACAAAAATCCTTAATTTCCCAATGCCTACCTGAGTTTTCTAAGAACTGTCCCTTAGGATACACAAATGAAAGCAGATTGTTCACTATTCCTATTGGAAATAAGGCATTTAAAGGGGACATATGCAAAATCCACCTTTTTAGCCTTTAAAAACATTTTGTTGGGTACTTTGTCTGTAGGAGTTGAATTTAGTCTCTCCAGGTGCTGCAGAGATATCTTTGTACTCTGTTTGGGTGGTATTGTTCAGTCTGTTCAGTTTTCATCTGTTGTGTTTTTTCAGTTGTTACGTCACAGTATTTGCTGCGAAACAGCTAAATAAGGTCATGAACTTCCGGCTGATCAGTTTTGCGTATCCGCCATATTTATTTCTCACTAAAACTTTATATAAGACATGAATTCATTGTGTGTTGAAATGACGTCCTGGCCATTGTTCTGGTAGCAGTAGCATCGTGCCTTCTGCTTATGTTAGTGCTGTGTGCTGCTTTTAGCTCCTTGAGGACAGAACCGTACTGCGTGTTTTGAATATTATTATTACATAAACAGTTTAGCGTTGTTTTTGCTGTTTTTGTCTTGTTTCTGCGGCACTAGATAATTGTATCTCCTTTACCAAACTACAAAAATGGCCAAACGAGGTGGAGTGAAACGCTCTTTGAGTGCCTCAACCGCATTTAAAGAGACGTCACCATAACGAGTTGCTCTCAGACGCACCTCAGAACAGGTAAAAGAGGAGCCTGTGGCACTACAATAACAAGGAGTTCAGACCAAAGCATTGCAGTTCCACTTTATATAGACCACAATTGAATGATTTAAGTGCAAAAAAGGAAGGATTTAAAGCATGATATGTCTCCTTTAATGTCTTTTTTACCGATGATATAATATCTCAATATATATATTGTAATGGTCACACTAACAGCCTATTTAGGTTGTGGTCATGTAACACACCCCACTCTGTTTAATGCTCATTGGTCAGCCTGTCTGTTCGGAAGTGTCTGGTTGGCTTCTATTGAAATGCAAATTTTGTGATTTTTTTTGTGAGGACTCTGACAAAGGCCAAATACCAAAATATCTCAGTCTGTTAATAACATTGGTTGCTGGAGACCTTACCATACAGTTACATATGTTGCCAGAAAGAGAAGTCAGATCAGTTACAGTCTGTCTCTGTGAACCTGCTATAGAACACTGATGTGAAGAAGCAGAACTGTGTCTGGTGATTGGTACGCTTTGGGCCAGTTAGCAATGTTTTCACAGAGCACAGCAACTGCAGCAAATAAATCTGTCCTGGCTTGAGCTGCCTTGATCCACAGACGCATCAGTGTCATATGACATGAGGACATTCTGCAGCTCCAGCTAAGGTTCCAACTCAGATCCACCTCTGGCTGTAGAAGCGTAAGGCCGAATCAAAATTTCCACCCAAAGGCTCCAAAAAATCCCAAACACTAGTGGTTAATTACCTCTGTGAAGTGGAATGCTCAAAACCCCCTCAGTCATTACACCAGGGCTCTCAAACTGAAATGAGCACGGGACCAGTATTGGCACTGTCACCTCACTGGAGGGCAACTTGATTGTCAGCAAAATACAATTATATTTTAATTAAACAAATGATATATTGTATAATTTCTCTTAGCTTAAATAATGCATTAATACAAAAGTGAAAATAGTGAGTACAACATTTTTCTTAATTCTACAACAAAAGCATGCAAAAAGCAGTGTCTTTCATTTTATGCAATTTTATCTTAAGCAATTTGTTTTCTAAATCTTGAACTTTTCTAAGTTTTGAAATGAAGCTAAATGCAGATGCTAACATATGTAGTATCTTTGCTTCAATGAAGAGAATAAGATAGGAAACCCTCAGGATTTTTATAAAAATGATTTTAATAATACACAGAACAAAAACCTTGCAGTCAGTTTGTGAATCATTTTTGGCAGTGCTTCTGCTCCCACAGCTGAGCCACATTCACTCTGATGGACCCTGCAATGGAAACTCAGTACAGCTTTAAGTAAGTATCAACATGTATTGTATCTTGTTAAAGTTCATTGTTAAAAATAGTTTTTCACAAAAGTCTGTGCGGCCAAAAAGGCACATTACATGACTGAAAACTCTGGACAACTCTGGTAATGATGGAGGCAGCTCTCTCTCTGCTTTCCTGTCAGGTTTGTCTTTCCCTGCGCCTCTCTGAATTTAGCCTACAGTTCACTGCTGCGCTGCAAGTCAATCAGTTCCATCTGCAGCATTCTCGGCACAGCCTCCACATCAGCTGAGAAGGGGTCTGCAAACAGCTGGAAAGTGTCACAGTGTCTTGAAGTCTGCAAATTGTTAATCAAACTCATGCTTATGGATCATCAAGTTTAGGAACATCCAGTCTGCCACTGGATGTCCATGAATGTCTTCAATTCAGCTCTTAACTCATGTTCCTCCTGCTGAGCCAACACACCTCGGTGAAGTACATGACATCTCCGTACCATGCCTTTATTTCTTCCAAAAGGCTCAGAACTGGCTCTTTTGTAAACCTCTGTACCTGATGTAATTATCACTTTTCCGGATGACTGACTTTACCACATTTTAGACATTTGATGCATAGTGTGTGTTGATGTATAATGCAATGCAGAGCTATTGCTATTGCCCTGTGGGGGCTCCCTCGTGGTGTCTTTGGGGATCTCTGGAAGGTCCCTGTTCTTGGTCAGCACTGGGCTGGTGAGGATGTTGGTGGGACAAGAGGCGGCCAGTTGGATAGCTGGTCCCCTAAGGATATTCTTACTGGTGCTTTGGTGCCCACCCCCTCCTGCCTTACCAATGCAACACCACACAGCAGTAGGGTCTTACTCTGTGGGATGATGAGCCTTGAAGGCAGTGCCCCCCTGTGCTATTTTTGGCCCATTCCTGCACCTCAATTTTAATGCACTAGAAATACTTAGTGCTGGGTTGGTGTGGGGGAGACTCTGCTAATAACAAACTGGGGTATTGTACACCCCAGCCACAACCTCAATTTTAATGCACTTTAGACCTGACATTACCACAGACACACACAAACTCCATGGAGGGAGCGGAGGTGTCTGTGCTCAGGTGGGCAAGGCGTGGTCCTCTGGGTCACGCCACGGAGCGTGTACCGGTTCGGTAGGGATTGGGGGTGTGTGGATTGCGTGGGGGTCTCTGACAGTGCCATGTGGGGCCCAGCAGGGGATTGCCTGCCTTGTTGGGTTTGGTGTTGTCTGTGTTGGTGCTCGGGCCACGTCTGGTGGCCTATTGCTCCTGGAGGTATGTTGGGGGGTGTTGGGCTGGTTAAGCGCTGCACCAACATATAATGACTGAAAATTATTGAAGGTAAAAAAAAACACAGTTGATAATAACATCAATGTGGCCTGCCTTATTTGATGCTGGATTGAATCTGGAATAATTAAATAAATGTTGTTGTGTCTTTGCAGATACATCCATCCTTTCAAGTCAGAGTAAAATATTTTGTCGCTCCTGTGTTATACTCATTTCAATAAAATGGTAAACTAATGTTTCACCTCAGTTCTTGGTGGCTAACGGTCTTCTAAGGTCACTTTTCTTCCATTTGTCACACATGACTAGAGAATGCTGAATTACTAATGCTTCCTGTTCAGATGGTTAGGGCCTCAGTACAGCCCTGTGACAAGTCTCACGTCATGCAGAGGATGTGGTTTTAGCACATGTTGCTGCTGTCAGCTCTTGGAGCAGATTTTATCCTGTTGTCCCTGACGACTGATCAACAGTTTATCCTCTGAGCTTTAAATGTGTGATATCAAGAAGATGTGAGACAGAAATAATCTTTGTGAAACCCAACATCAAAAATTAATTTGTGGCACTATTTGTTAGTGGGAGGAAAAAGCGCAAGAAGCAACAGATTCAATCCCTATATCGGTTCAGCATCCAAACCAGGATGTAAAAAAATAAAATTAGAATTAAAGCAAATCTAAATCCTAAAAAGCAAAAATAAATAATGTGACATACACTCTATCAGCAGGCTGCAGCAAGAAAAATCACACTTTTTAATGCCATTTCCAAGGTTTAGTGCTACTTCAAAGTCCCATTTCTCATATAGCTGACTAAAAAACTCTAAATTGACTTGTTCTCGTCACTTTCTAACATCTACTTCCAGTGGTTTACATGGAATTGTGCGGTGTGTGCTCTCTTACCAAACATCTGCAGATGTTCACATGTGAGCTTTCGCATAAGGTGATTTATGAGGCATGAAGAAGGATTTCCCTTCCTTACAGTGTTTGTTGGGAGACACACAGACAGGACGTGCCAAGCATGTGAAAGCAGCAAAAGTCCAGAAGATTCTGTGACCTTCTTTGCTCAACTCAGGTTATCTCTGTACTCTGCCTCAGTCTTCTTTTAGCAATTAAATCAAATCTTATCTGAACATTGATTCCTGAAGTCCAAATTTACAGACCATCAATGGGACTTGGACAGTTCAGTAGTAGACACATTCTTAATGCTCTGCTTTACTTTGACAATCATAGTAACAAAGGCATACACACTAATGCGTATATGCCTTTGTTACACTTTCATAGGAAGACATGATGTCATAGGAAAATATTGCTTCCTTGCTTCACATTTGGCACTGCAGAATACACAACTTGATTACCAGCTTAGCCAGGGTGCCACAGACTACAGGCTTTAGTATCTGTGCTGACAAAGATTCACTCACCTGGAATGCTGGATGCTTGAAAATGAAAGGTAATGTGTGGCTTGCTGTACTTTCTGATTGATTGAACTTAATTACATGATTACTTGGGGTGGTCAGATAATTGAAACCTAATTCCCAGATAATCTGTTGATCCTCAAAAATGAAAAAAAAAAGAGATCATGGTAAAACTAACGTACCCTGTCCTGGCACAGCAGAACACAGTGAATTCCACGTCAGTTATCTTAATACATGTTTTCTAAAAACACTCCTTCTTTTTCCTAACTTTTTGAGATGTTTTTCAGTACTCTGGTATGTATTGCTAGACAGGAAACAATGTCTTTACAATTTGTACCAAAACTCACATTTTCAAAGAAATACACACTTTGGCAACAGGTAACATCTTGGATCTTACAAAAACCTTTTTCATAAAGTATTTCCGTCATATACCTTCAAAGACCAGCCACGTCTGAGCTCCCCTTAGCCGTTCAAATATCACAAGTGAAGAGAATGATATTCCACTTAGCTGTTAGTTGTTTTTTTTTAATATAGCCAGCAATTCAGGAAAAAACTATGTTTCATGCGGCACAACGCATACAGCCTGTCTGAAATCTCCCAATACAGTTATTTTCAAAACATTAATGAAGAACCAATTCAACGTAGCAATCCTGTTGTTAGCCGAGCAAATGTTTCAAATTTCTCACCTTCTTGCTGTTCTTGTCAGAAACGATTTTTTTGTCTTATTTACACTTTTAACTCATTCTGCTGGCTGGTCTTATGAACAGAATGTAATCACTACATCACTTGCCTTTATACAAGTCAGCTAAAGTGGGGCTGGGACTACCTTGCTTGGTGAGTCAGGGGCATAGTAGAGGTGGGGTGACTTAAACCCCCCTCACCTCATCGGTCCTTTCACAGAACACATGGAGGTGGCATAAAGACACCTTGATCCTGTCTGGAAATGTTTTATGAAAGAAGCTGAATATCAGTTTCTCAACAACTGTGTTTTTCTAACAAGTATGACAAAATTGAACACTTTCACAAAACTTGAATTGCTACCTTGTATAGATATGTAAAAGTTGTTTTCAGAAATCCAATAAGCACATGAAAGCTGTTGACAATCAATTTATGTGGTTGCCTGAAAAGACTGCTTCATCTTGTAGTGCATTTTATCATGCAAAAATCAGCAAAGGTCCATATCCAGCTGCCTACAGGATTCAACCAGTCCAAATGCTGCACAGTGTGTGAGATGCTGGTACTGTCTCAGGAGATCCTCTGACCAGAGGGGATTTCCTAACAGCTGCACTTCTATGGTACATTCAAGTGCATCTGCTACACTGGACTGTCTAAATATCAAAACTTCTCCTAAGTGCTTTAAACCTCTTTTTATTCTCAAATGTCTGCACAGTCTTATAAAAAAACCTCCTCTATTAAACATTATCAACTGGTTTTATTTATTTTCCATCCATCCATCCATTCACCCATCCATCCAAAAAACAACCCTCAATACACAATGTAAGAATGTTGATGGTATAGTTTTATATAGTCAGCCTGAGCCTGAATGCGGAACTATACCTGTATAGGGCATTGCTTTGTAGTTTTTTGGGAGTCTACTTGGCATACTGTTGGTTAGGTTTTAGGGCACACACTGTGTACACCTCCCATATCACATGAACAGAAGGTGAAACCTGAGATGTTGTCCTCAGGCTAACACACAGTCACATGAGAAGATGTTCCTTACTTGCTAACTGCACACTCATGCTGACGAACAAACATCTAGCTGAAAACGTGTTCCCAAGGCAACTGTTCTTTGTAACGTGTTTGCAGCTTGTTCTGCTCCCTGATTTGAATGTGTTTTGAACTTTGCACAGCAGACGCAGTGCTGATTAGTATTGCAGTACTCTCGTCTCTCTCTTTCACTGCTCCCTCCATCCGGTCAAACCAAGTCTGGTTTGGAAAAAACTTACTTCAGCTTAAATGTCTTCTTCTTCTGCTTCCCAGATCCCAGCACACAGATAAGATTCAATGATTCTGCTGAATTTGATCTTTTGAGATGAATGTCCCCCTCTGCATTACATTTGCCAGTTATTATGCTGCCAGCCACAGAGTCACTTGTCGTGTATGCTTCTAAATGTCTTGCATCATTGTGCTCCCTCCTCACCAGCGAGCACAAACAAGGGTGGAGCCGTTGACCTCAGAACCGTAGCGTCCTGCAGACAACGTTTGAGCCTGCTGTTATCCTCCAAAAACAGCCTGAGGAGAGAGGCAGTAATGAGTATAATGATGATGAATGAGACCAGAAATTGTGACGGCAGAGATGCGTTTGTAAAGCCAGAATAGGCTAAATCATCCTGCTCTTCGTTGCCCACCCCCCCCCCCCCCCCCCCCCCCCCCCGCGTGCCAAAAAAAAAAAAAAAAAACAGGGCTATGCATCTGGAAGACAGTAACAGACTGTGCATGTTCAGGAGTCCTCCTGACCTTCCTGCCACTGAGGCCAGGAAGTTGTTTGGGAATAACAAGGAAAGACATTTTCTCCACCGCTCTGTCACCTCCCAACATCTCTCCCTAAATATCATTACCCAGACTGCTGCTGTGGATTTCTTTTAATCTTAAATAGGAGGCTTATTTTGGCTGCCTAATGGACTGAGAGATTAATAACCGTGGATGATGTTTACTCTTTCACTGAATAAATACAGGTGACTTGCAATTCTTCAAAGCTTTAGATCGTTAATAGGGTGTAATTAGTGTAAATCCACAGTTAGATTTGCTTGTTCTTGTGCGCCTAAGCCCTGATAAGCCTAATTATGCCAACGTTCCGGAAATGCCGCTCTGAGTGAGTGGAGTTTCCTTTCCTGCCCTCTACTTCTTGCAAAGCTTCTGATTTTTGACTTTGATGCCCAAGGCTGATTGTGCAACAGGTTTAATGCTGTCTGGAGTAATTTAAATCTGGCCTTTTGTTTAATTAATGCTGCAAGTTGAATGTTTTCTTTAAACTTGCAGCATTATTCTAGCATTTTGTAAAAGTGCAATATATTTTTCACTGAAAATCACAGCAGGCCATTTCTACAAATATGGCATTGGTTTCTTCCAAGATAGCTGTATAAGCACCCTTCCATCTTCCCAAAAAGACCAGATTCCCTGTTATTGCAAATGAAAAGCCTCCCACACCATGATGCTACCATCATTTTTTATAATTTATTATGGGTCGCATGCTTAACCCCTGCACCACTACCACAACTCAGGGTTAATATAAGTTTATATTTCTGCCCACTCCTTTCAGTATGTGAATATTGTATATTGGTAAATATTGCTGTTGCTATCTGTTGTTACATTACATAAACTTTTAAAAAAATGTAAATCTTTTACAGTGGGGATGTGCAGTCTTAGTTTTCCACTAAGTGGGGTTACTTAGTGTTTTGAAATAATAAGAAATAAGATTTATTTGGTTCTCGTCTGACCAGATCACATCCTTCAATGTTTGCTATGTTTCCTACATGGCTAATAGCAAACAGCAAATGGGATTTCTTATGACTTTCTTTCAACAATGTTTTTTTTCTTGTCTCCTTAAAGGTTAGATTTTTGAGGCGTCTGACTAATTTCTATCCTGTTGACGGATTCTTCCACCTCAGCTGTGGATCTCTGCAGCTCCTCCAGAGTTACCATGGGCCTTTTTGCTGCTTCTCTGTTTAATTCCCTCCTTGTTGGGCCTGTCTTCTTAGGTGGAGGATCATGTCTTGGTAGGTTTGTAGCATACTCTTTCCATTTTTGGATGATGGATTGAATAGTGCTATGTGAGATGTGATCTAATTAGGATTTATACTAAATAGTTATCTACTCCACTGCAGGTAAGATATTAACTGTTTATAACTTTTTAACAGAACCTCGCTTTTAACAGTTTAGGACTTTGTCTTTAACTTTTACAAGAGTGATGGAGATGGACACGAAACAAAGTTATGGGGAAACCTTATTCAGTCATACAGTGCAGTTTTCCTAGATGATGAAAGGATGTGTCAAAGCACTGGGTCACAAAACAACATACAGGGTATGATAAGAAACAGAGTCATTAAAATAGCTTGCACATACTGAAGTATGGAAACATAGAAATATTGTGATGGAGTAAAAGAAAGTAGCTGTTTTTGTCATCTGTTCATCTTCCTGTTAAAATTATGGCTGTCATTCCAAACTACTAAATAACTGAAGTGACATGACTCTATGTGCCCTCCTCTCTGTTTCCGTGCTCTTCTCTGCCTTAGTGTGTGGTAACTCCTCCTGCTACTACAATGCCTGCTGTTGGAACACCTGCTTACTGTTTCATCATCCACTCCTGCCATATATCAAATACTCCACCAATCTTACCCAAATCATCCTGTCAGTCCAAATCAGACGTGCTCAGACATGTCTGTTTGAAGATGTAGTAGAATGTAGTTGGCTACTTTCAAAGCTAAAGAGGCCAGTCATGTCTTTCCTTAAGTAGACTTTTTGATTTTCTTGCTTTGAATTTGGAACTTTTTTGGTCATTTTATCACTGTTGTGGGTTTCTACAGGCCACCATCAGATAATAGTGAGATCATGTTTGCTTTGAATCACCAGCTTCAAAATGTAGATTTTAATGAGCTTCTTTTTACAGGTGATTTGAATTGGGACTGGGTATCCCCTACTTCTGTGAGCAAGCTTTCCATTATGATCTATGGCACTTCAGCTAGTCAAGGATATCGCTCTTGGATGAGGTAGAATTGGCTTGGAAATACTTTTATGATGCTTTCAATTTGTTTGTTAACAAACAAAATAAAATGTGTTAATAAAGGGTAGAACTAACCATTGGTTTATTGCTGAGCTGTTTAGTCTTTTAAAAGATCGAGATGGTTCCTGGGCTAGGGCCAGGCACTGTAAATCCCAGAGAGATTGGCTGGTATTTAAGAGCTTAGAAATTGCTTTTCTTCCCTTGTCAAAAAGGCTTAATCCCAATTTTATGTAGACAAAACTAGTCAAACTACTCACTGATCCTATGTAAATATGGAGAGTGATTAAATCATCATTTGGAGATGAAACGATTAATGTATTACCTACTTGTATTGTTAAGGACGCACAGAACATAACCGACAAAACAGCCATTCTTCATTGTCTGAAAAAACATTTCATTCCCTCAGGATCACTGTTGCATCATTGTGCTCACAGAAACTGAATGTGCAAGAAGCCTGTTCTTCAACACACTCAAATGATTTGGCTTCAGGATTTAGGCTGCCTCCTTTTGGTGTAACTGAGGTTCATCTGAACTTACAGCAGTTAGATCCTTGTAAACCTGCTGGACCTGATAATATCCAGCCTTTCTCTCTAAGCTCAGCTGCAGATTTCGTAGCAGAACCTTTATGTTACATCTTTAACCTAACACTTTCTGAAAATAAGATTCCCTTTATATTGAAGTCTGCCTATGTTTTTTCTCTGTTGAAAGGTGGTAATCCATCTGCAGCCACCAACATCTCGCCAATCTCTAAACTGTGTGTACTTTCCAAAGGTCTCCTTTCACAGCACCAGTCAGGTTTTCATAAAAACCACAGTACAATACCCGCTGCTCTTAAACTGGTAAACAACATCATTGATGCCCTAGATGGTTGAAAATATTGTGCAGCTCCTGTTATTGATTAATCAAAGCCTGTTGATCACGTCATTCTGATGAATACACTGTTTGGGTTATGACCAGGCTGTAGGCTGGTTTTCAAACTACTTATTAGGTAGAACACAATGTAGGTAGGCTTGGAGTCTTTTACATCCCCGTTCACTGTTTGCTGTCTGGGGTCAGAGGCCGGGAGCGGGAGCTGACCTTCTGATCGGGGTCTGGGCTGGGGTTAGGGTCAGGTCTTGGGGGTTGATTGTTGCTGGGACTGGCATTTTGGCTCTCTCGGGATTGCTTGGATTTCTTTGTATCTCGGTCCCTGGCTTCGTACCCGGTCCGTCGGCTGGGGGTGCACCGGGCTCCTTGCCTTGCCATCGCAGCGCACTTTGTAGTGGGGGGCAGGATGCGGTGGGGGTTCGGAGCAAGGCTGTGTGTGGAGCTTGTGCTGTGTGGGTGTGTCTTTGATGGCTTTTCAGGGATAGAGCTCACCTGTGGGGGTGTGGGGGATAGGGGGCACATGGGGTTGAGATCAGAATTCATAGGGATCTTGTGACTGTTTCATCCTGTGGCCTCTCTGATTGGCGGGCTCGCTTGGACCAGGTAGACCCCTCTTTTGTACATGGCCCTCTCACCGGATGGGGATATGGGTAGTTGGAACTGGGGTCTGGACTCGTGGCGGGGCAGTCTGCCTGTTTCCACCCCCGGAAGGAAGGGGACCACCTCCTGGGTCCGGTGGCTGGTGTCTCTGCCTGCTGGTGTACTTGTGGTTCTCGGTGTCTGGGGCTGGGTGCTTTGGTGTGTGCTGGCTTACTACCGGTGGCTGCTTTTCGGGGCCTGGGCCCCTGGGCTTTGTTGGGCCTCTGCTTGGGGAGTGATGTGTCCTGTGGTCTCGGGTCTCTGGGTCCATGGCTGAATCTCCTCTGGCGCAGACAGCTGCCAGGTGGTTCCCCTGAGACTCCCTGTGATGGTTCTCACTCAGACCCACAGGTGTTTAGATTCAGGTGTTAACAGGTATACAGATGTTCTATATTGAGCCGCATTTATCAATAAATACATCTTGTATTCATAAGTACCGTGCACTTTTCTGTAACAATGCTGTTTAATGTTTCTGCAGGTGTCCTCTCCAATGTCGCTACATGCATGCTCAGTATGAGGTATTGCTGCAAAGTCAAGGGCAGTGACTGTCCACTGTCTCTGCATGCTCATCCGGGAGGAGGGAATGCTGCAAGTCACTGACTGGATGCAATCTGCTGGGTTTCCTTAGATAGAAAAACATTTTATCCAATTTGAATAAATAACTGAATCTGACTGCACTGTTCCAATGGTTAGGATTAATTGAAATGTATGTACCTGACTTTTGTGAAGTGCCTTGAGACGACATGTGTTGTGAATTGGCGCTATATAAATAAACTGAATTGACTTGAATAGAAGCAAGCAGGGTGTTATCTTGTAATCTCTTTATCCTTGTTTCTCTCCTCCATTCTTTTCTTCTTCTCTCCCTTTTTCCATTTTGCCCCACCTCTCTCTCTTTCGTGCTTCTTATTTTTTCCTTTTTCGTGCTGCTTAGTTTTTCCTTTTCTTTTCCGTCTTCATGTCCGTAACAATTGAAATAATCCCAAGGCAGTTTCTAATAAAATTTCTTTTATAAATATCTAGCAGAGTATTAAAGCGTTAGCCTTAATGCTCCACTTGTGAAAGTAAATCTGTTGGGCTTCTTGGCACTCAGACAAGAATTCTGAGTGCTACTCTCAGAATTGTACACGGTAAAAAAAAAATAATAATAAGAACACAATGTGTCCAAGCTGCTTGTGCCTCTTCTTCTTTCCTTCCTGTATTAAAGAGAGTGCCTCAGGGTTCCATACTAGGCCTACTGAGGTTCATAATTCATGTGAACAGCTTGTGTGATAACTTGCCTGATGCTGTCTTCCATCTTTATGCCATTTGATAAAGTTATTTTTTGTTCATCTTTTGCCCCTTTTCCATTGGCTCGATTTGGCCAGCCTGGACGTTGTGTGTTGCATTTCCATAGACCCACTTTCGCTCCGCTGAAGGGAACGCCTCCTAGAGGCGCAGCTTTAAAGCAGCATGTGTCGTGCTGCATAACCGTGAATTTAGCACTGCCGCGATGTGCGGTTAAAAACCTTGGCTTGCCATTTGATCGGCTACATCAGCAGTCTCCTATGATCGCCAGAAAAGCTTGCACCTCGTCGTTGCTCCAATGGGTGACCTTTCCAGATAACTTAGACTAGACTCCATCATATGTTTCTCTCACTCGCTTGAATGCACGTTTGAAAATTGCGGTTGTTTTTTTACGCTGGTCGACTCTTACGTCTGGCCGCACCCACGGCCAATCAGTGAACAGCCGTTTGTTCAGGTCACGTACAGAACCGACTCGGCCTCGCTTAGCCCTGCTAAGAAGGAGGTACCAAAAAAGTAGGTACCGGTACTGAAATAACAGTAATGGAATAATGGAAATGCTCGCGAAGCCGAGCCGAGTCGGGCCAAATCGAGCCAGTGGAAAAGGGGCATTTTTGATTCTCCCAATCACTTACACTTACCCGTCTGATAAAGCTTAAGCTGGTTTTAAATGCAGATAAATCTAAATCTATGCTATTTTATAAATGGCAAGCAGCTCCTACCTCTTCCTAGCTTGTTAACTGCTTCAAGAGGTTCAGATTTAAATTGTCAGATGCTACAAATCTTTAGGTATTCTGATTGATGAGAATTTATCTTTTAAAGCTCATATTGATAAATTGGTTGGTAAACTGAAACTTAAATTGGGTATCTTTTTTAGAAACAAAAAATGTTTCCTATAGAAAGTCAGGAAGCACCTGGTCACTTTAACCTTTCTACCCCCGATAGATTATGGAGATCTGTTAATAATGAACACTTCAGCCCAGTATTTGAGAAAACTGGATGCACTGCAATTTATAACTGATGGCAGCTATCGTGTACATCACTGTATTTTGTATCCTACTGCAAATTGTCCATCTGTACCAGTCTGCAGACTCTCTTGGAAAAGAGGTTTTAATCTCGAGTTTTTTTTTTTCCTGGTTAAATGAAGAATATGAATTTTTTGCCTTCAGGACCCAATTCCTGTCAAAGTGTGGTCACATGTAAATTCTTAATTGCAGGGTGCGTTTGTCAGCCCAAGGCTCAACCTTTTAAACCCAGCCTTGGGGCAGGGAGGCAGGGGGACAGAAGGGGTGATGAAGATTGAGATAGTGAGATGGAGTCAACCTTCCCTTCAAGTGATGCAAGCAGTGAAAGGCACAAGACACTGATAGACAGTAGATTATAGAGAGACAATAGACAGGGACATGTTTACAGTAGCAGTGAAAATGAGACCGATGCTGATAAGGGAGGAGGGTGGAGACAAGGAGGTTCCAGTGTAAGCAGGGTGGCAGGACTGATAAAGCAGGGGGAAAGGAGGGTGAGTGGTAGTGAAAGCAGGTACTGAAACCAGTTTAAAAGATAACATTTTATTTTTGTCTTTTACTTTTATCATTCATACATACACAAGCTGTGCTCTAAAGTTTTGAGTTTTCAGTATTTCTTTTTCTTAAGATTGACATTTTCCACTGGAGTTTAGTTTTAACAGGTTATGAACAGTCAGTAACTACTTACCCGTGCTAATAACTCCTTTAGTGCTGTTACTCTGATAGAGCAGATACTAGTTTTCCAGGGAAAACCTAGCAGAGTAAGGCCTAGAGTAGAAAATGTCTGTGGTTATTAACAAAGAAAACATATCAGGTAACAATGACCATCCCATGTGTGACGGAACATGTAAAACACCAACAATGTATTTGTCCCCTTGCAGATTTTTAAAGTTTTGTTCTTTTTTATACTCCAAACTATAAATAAATAACTTCTCTTGACACTTGCTAATACTCTTCAGTCTGGAAGGGTTGTACCTTACCAACTGCAGCTGGACAGCAAGCCTCCCATTGGTGATCGCTTTCTGGATAGACAACGTACTCTCATCCTTTTGTGTCATTAAGCTCATATGGAAAGTATGGCGCAATAAATTATAAGTAAGGGAAAGAAAAGACATCTTCAAGGATCTTCATGCACCACCCTGTAACTTGGACACAGTGTAACACCCAAAGTCAAATAAGAGTGTATGATTAAAAACAAGCAAAAAATAAATAAATGGCATCATATTTATGTAATTATTATAAAACTGATTAAATATTATATTGTTTATATAACTCTTTTTCATTCATAGTTTTACGTCTCTCCATTTCCTCCTGATTTGGAGGCGTACCTTTCCTACAATTGACTAGCGAATTGGGTGATTAACCCCAATTTATCTGTAAGATGCATTAATATACCAGTGGGCAAGATAAGTGTCTGCCACTGGGTTTGAAATCAAATTGAAATCACCTTTCGTGTTCTTCAATAAGGTTGTACATATGCTTACATCTTTGATGATGGGATGGAATGGGGCAAAAATGAAAGTTTTGTTACCTCAGTTATGGCTTTGGCTATATGGAGCTTTTACTGTAAGTTAAGATGCAACAAGACAGATGGATAAATGGAAGGAAACGGCCAGAGAGACAGATGGGAGCCAGACCGCCGGAAATGACAACTGGAAAGAGCGTTACCATAATAACAAAGCACCATCTGTGATCTCCCTGGTGTTACTCTGCTGGTCTTTGTAAAACCATTTGGCCAGATTGACAATACTTCTTTTTCCACACAGATAAAAATGGTGACTTCTGCATTAATGTATAAATAACTTCTGCTGACGAATGCAGTCATCGCCTTTTCTGCCGGAGTTACCATATCTTTCATATGATCATCCATCCACTGACTCATCAGCTGAAAATATTGGATCATTTCATTCTAACGAACCATGCACTAACTCACTGTCTGTAAACTGGTTCACAGTTCACAGAATTCACCCTGATTCATGATCATCACCATATCTTTATACATTACAATTATGTTCCCTCTGTCTCATTAAACTATTCACCCTAAAGTGTCCCTGTGGATATCTCCACAGCTCTTTCGCCAAACTTTATCACATTTAATGACCCATCATTTTTTCTCCTCTCCTCATCACACAAATGAGCACACAGAGTATGTCCTCATAACTTCATTAGCTATCTAGTGTGTGTTGCCTGATAATATATTTGATACAGACATTGATTATTTGAGAACAATTAAAAACAAAACAGACAAATATAGTTAAAGCCACTTTTAATCGAATATGTGCTAAGTTGTTGGAGATTAATAATTTTATCCACCAAAACACTTAAGATTACGGAACCAATAGAAAATCTTAGATGTCAAGCATGCCAACCCCCCACATTGATAATTTCCTGAATTTCCCAACTGTGGGACAATTATTTCATCAGAGGTATTTATTTTAACAAGTTTCCCAAAGATGGATACCTAATGGTGAGTTCCAGAAGTTTCTTGCACAGCTTCACTGACTCCAGAGGTGCCTGGAGAGGGTTAAAGAACTGGGCCTGTATTCACTAAGATTCTCAGTCCTCTCAGAGAGCTCCTATCCTAGCCTACAAATTGTTGGGAAGGAGCTCTGAGAACTGCTGAGAGCGATTCTGTGCTAGATGACAGAAAACAAAAAAACAAAAAAAAATGTGCTCCTATTAATTAATGGAGAGAAATTAACCGATGATAGAATTTAGACTGGATTCACAAATGTGTAAATTGTGATGATAAAACTTTGCAAAATTAAATAAATTGTCACACAGCATGAAAATGTTTGAACATAGCTTATTTACATGCTCATCATTATTTTGATTTGCTTATTATTATGTTACTTGCCATACTGGTCGTTTTCATAATTCATCTACTTCATATCAATTAGTTTAATATTAATATTAAAATTCATGATCGAATAAATATGCACAGTGGCGCAGTTGGTAGCACTGTTGCCTTACAGCAAGAAGGTCCTGGGTTCGATTCCTGGCCCGGGGTCTTTCTGCATGGAGTTTGCATGTTCTCCCCGTGCATGCGTGGGTTCTCACCGGGTACTCTGGCTTCCTCCCACAGTTCAAAGACATGCCTGTTAGGTTAATTGGTCACTCTAAATTGCCCTTAGGTGTGTGCATGGCTGTTTGTGTGTTGCCCTGAGATGGTCTGGCAACCTGTCCAGGGTGAACCCCGCCTCTCGCCCATAGACTGTTGGAGATAGGCACCAGCTCCCCCGCAACCCACTATGGAATAAGCGGTAGAAAATGACTGATTCATGATCGAGTCGATAGCATTTTAATAATTCACTGTAGGAGAATATCTCTCCTTTCTCTCTGCCTTTTTTTCAGAATAAAATAGTCTTCATTGTCATCGTACTGGGTGGTACAGCACCATTTTCTCTGCTTAAGACACTCTTAGGCTCACTGAAAGTCCTCTTCACCACTCTCAACATTTCTTCACCTTAGGAGCTCTCCTAAGGCCTAAGATGCTTTGTGAATAACTTTTATCTTACTGGGGGAAAATTCTCTATATTTTATACTAAGAAAATTCATAGAATTCAAGAAATTAAGTGACCGGGATAACGCAATCATCAGGGTCAGGACCTTGATGAAGGCCACAAGTTGTTCTTTTAATAAAGTTGTTCCCCAGTACTTCAAGTGTTGCCGGAGTCTTCACCATACCCAAGGTTGAGTTAAGTGGCTCACCTACTTCTCTTTGTGCATTATTAATCCATTAATCTCAGAATAAGCCACTCAGATTCTGGAATAAATTTAGAACCAACCAAAATTTGTTTCAGTTACAAACTGGAAAGACCTCCCAGCATTGCGTGTGATGAAACACAAACAGACATTATTCCAGATAAACACATTTTATTACATCTATTATAACAAATATGCATGGCAACCATTTTGCATTTTAAGAACGGGGTTAGTGAGGAACCTCCAACTTTCCAGGTTAGTATTCTGACTTCTGGAAGGATTCTAGTTTATTTCCCAAATATGGACTTCCAATAATGGAACCTCTTTGAATATTTTATAAGACTGGACAGGAAGAATATGTAAAATTTGCCACCCTATTGATGCCTTTTCCTGCAACGCACCACACTTTCAACACTTTGGGATATGGTCTGATTATTACAGACTGTGTAGAAAGCTGTTTGGGAACGAGGTAATTGCAACTTACAAGTTCTGACTTACCTGCAAAAGACACAAATATCCTATGTGACTTTACTGACATGCTTACCTACAAGTTGTGATGAGTGTCAAAAAATAAAAATAAAATCACCCAAGCATGAATACAAGACCAGGTTGTGCTTTATTTCAGGGTTTCTTGTGTTAAAATATGAGGAAAACCACATAAACAGACAATTTAGTGAAGTCTCACCCACTGAGTCACAGATATAAAAATATCTCAGTTATAACACCCTGCGCTTTCTGTTTTATCCACAAAGGATAAAAGTGTTTTTTTCATTTTCACTTTTTAAGTTACCAAATAAGACAAAATAAAGAGTTGCTTTTTGCCATCGCTAAGGTGTTTAAAAACACCAGTGCTGTGAAAAACTGTTTGCCCTCTGACAGATTTCTCCTGCTTTTCCTTTTTGTCACTTTTAAACGTATATGATCATCACACTAATTTTAGGATTATTCAGGAATAAATTCAGGAAATACAAGGTGCAGTTTTCAAATTATGATTCTTTTTAGCTAGCACTAGTGAACAGAAAGTACATCAGCAAGTCCACCTCTGAATGACTCAAAATACCATGAGCGTTTTAGAGTGGCCTAGTCAAAGTCGGGACTTAAAAATGGTTGAGATGCTTTGACAGGACCATATCAGTCATTTTTGTTTGCAAACCCTCCAATGTGGCTGAATTAGAACAGTTCTGGCAAAATTCCTTCACAATGATGCAAAAGAGTCATTCTCAGTTATCACAAACTATGATGGGAGTCTTTTCCACCTAATGTGGTACAACTAGTTAGTGGGTTTAAGTTAGTAGATTGAAACGCTTATTTGCTTAGTTTATTTCATGATCTAATACATTTAAGTGTGATAAATAAGCAAAACTGGAAGAAATCTGGAAAGGGTCAAATCCCTTTTCAACGCATTGTATGGTGCTACATCTGCTTATGAACTTTATTTTCATACACATTCTCATCAGTCCATTCACTGCTCTGTTGACTCTAACAGAAGCAGATAACGTTAAGCAACTTTAGTCGCTATTTGGGAAATATTAACACAGACTCAGGAAGTTAACAATCATTAACTGTCTAAAACACTATTCTCCTGTCTGGTTTTAATCACAGTGATGTCATTGTTGGTCAAAGCAAGCCGGCTTCTTCAGTAGATCTGTTCAGCACATTTATAAATAGTCAAGTCTCAAACATGTATGTCAATGTGATAATCAACCTATCTATGAAAGATGGTGTTTATGGTCTCTGACAGTGAACTTAGCTTTCATTTAGCCTTGTATTTTCCCCTTATTTCACAGCTTTAAAAGTGAATACTCTTCAGTGGGACATTTCATTTTGTGTCTGAGCTGTTAATGTTGGTCAAAAGGTTGTGTAGGCCAGTCAGAGGAGGTGGTAAAGGTAAACAGTGTAGGCGTCTATTGTAAGCCAGACAATGCTAGTTTCTAAACCCTAACAAAGCAGCTTTTAACGCTACACATATTCTGGTGGTTTTTCTCATGTATTGAAGAGTGAAAGGAAGCTGGTATGTGAGCTACATACTGACGCTGCTGCTAATGTTTTACTGTGAAAAGATGAGATGGATTATTACCCAGTGATGTTGGTGGATTATGGGATGTTAATGGCTCATAACAATCTGATCCTTTTAGCAGTAGTTTCCCAATAAAGACCACATGAATGTATCCCCAAATGAATGCTGTATTAAATGACTTTGGCTGCCACTTTCTCTAGTGTTATGCTTGCTGCATCATTACAAGGATACTTCTGACTGAAAGTTTCAAAATAAAAGCACTTCCTGTTCTGTTCAGAAGTTCAACAGTCATGTATTGGTACTTATCACACTTTGCCTTGTATGTTATATTGTAATTCATAGCTGAGACTTGACATGGACTTGTCTTTAAAAGACTTGACACTAGACTTGGACTAGAAAAATGACTTGTGAATATCTCTGCCCAAAACTTCATTAGTCATAGGAGTCTGACTCTCTGGTTTAATTCAAATCGAGCCAATTCAAAGCCTCATACACACAAATCATCTTTAGGAGTCCTAGTAAATCTGGAAAAATAGTCACTTGTATTAAAAAATGCTGGCATGCTAGAACAGCATATTGCTCATAATTATTGAAGCAGAAGAATAATAATTCTAAGTTTGTTTTTAGTACACTAGCCAGACTCACACACAGTCAGAACTCTGTTAAGCTTTCCATTCCCTCAGCTCTCAGAAATTGTAGAACTACAATTATTGGCTTCCTCTCAAAGATGGTAACTAGGTCTTCAAAAAGTGAGGTAGCATTGGAAGTAATTGTAGAACATAGTCTGTGTTTGTGCTGTTTTGATTCAGTTGAGCTTTCTGAGTTATCAAAAATATTAGCTTCATCTAAACCTTCAACTTGTATGTTTGACCCAATCCCAACCAATTTACTGAAGGAGTTTTCCCTTTGATTACTGCTACCATTTTACACATGATTAACTTTTTCTTACTAAATTGAAGTGTACCAGAGGCTTTTAAGTTTTCTTTAATTAAACTTTTATTTAAGAAAAATGTCAAATGTATTCACTCTTGTCCACTCCCTGCTTTGGATGGTTGACCCGAGGTACTTAAACTCATCCACCTTAAGTACCTCTACTCCTTACAGCCTCACTGTTCCACTAGTCTCCCTCTCATTCACACACAAGCTTTATGCAAATGTTGATTTCATTTTCCAGCAGGTACTGTCTCACACTGCCAAAGGTACCAAAAGCTGGTCCAGTGACTATGGTGCACTTGATTGACCAGCAAACTGGCCTGACCTGAACCCCATAAAAAATCTATGGAGTATTGCCAGGAAAACGACGAGAGACACCAGACCCAACAATGCAGATGACATTAAGGCCACTATCAAAGCAACCTGGGCTTCTATTACACCTCAGCAGAACCACAGACTGATCACCTCCTCGCCACGCTACATTAATATATTCATGTAAAAGGAGACCCAGCCAAATATTGAGTTCATAGAAATGAACTTACTCTTTAGAAGCCTGACATTTCTTTTTAAAATGTCATTTTTTATTGATCTTATGCAATATTCAAATTTTCTGAGACACTGAATTTTTGGTTTTCATTATCATTCATTCATGCTTGATCATCCTGGAAAAAAAAGATTGAATCATCACCATACCTATTTTTGTTTGATCAAATGAGAAAAGCAAATTTTATTGGTATAACAATAAATCCAGCTCATGAGAGAAGACAATACACAATACTTGGTTATTGAGAAAGGAATGAGACAAGATTGTTTAAATATTCTTTGGGAAAACCAAGAACTGACATTTTTTAAATTGTTTTCAGTAATAGCGTTAAGGCTTCATGGTTCAGAAATCCACATATTAAAGCTCTGTGAAATGACCAAAATGAATTTACAAACCAGATGCTATTTTTTGTATTAATTAGCAGCTAAACATTTTTTGAGGTTTTCTCAGAATGCTAACAAGCTATCTATATCAGATAGGTGCCTCTGATATTGTTTCGCAGCCTGAAGACTCATAGATACATGGATACAACAGGGTGTCAAGATTAAAGCACCCACTAAGACTTCACCATGTGGAGTTGAAGATTGGGAATCTTTGTGCCACAAGAGCTCATTCACCCCTACCACCTGTGTATTTCCTATAGAGCTAATGACTGCCATCAGCCCTGACCCATAAACTGACATTCTGCATCACCAAAACCTTTGGAAGTATGTTCATTGTTTTACACAGTCATCTTTCTCTGTCACAGTAGAGTTTCTGTCTTTAGAAGGTGGGAAGTAAGTAAAACAGACTAATATCAACCCTCAGAAGGTTAAGGTAACCTATGAAAGGTGGTCCAATTAAAGATGCCTGAACCCACTGATTAATGGTGCCTCTTCTAGAACTCCAAGCTGGAACATCTGGACACCAGTGATGACAGCAGCCAGTAGAAAACTGAACCGGACATTTGGCTACGGGTGCTTCAGTGTTTTTGTGATGTGGATGCAGATCTGTGCGTCCCTGCCCAGCTTATTTATAGAATGACCACAGCACTCCCATGAGAGCCCATCCTAATGCAAAGGCTTGCATTTAGTAGAAAAGGTTTTCTGCATTGCCAAAGCTTCTGAATTTTGTCATTTTATAGTTTAGCATTTTTACTTGTTGTTCCTGTGTTGCAGAGGATTTTCTTATCTTCTTTTCATTCTTGAACCAGCTGTGTTCTCTTTACCGCATCTTCAGCGTTCCAACACTTCTATCTCAGCATGTACTGTATGTTGGTTGCAGTCTACCAGGGCTAAAACTTGTACAGGACTGATCCATGAATCCAAAAGGTTCATGGGTCAGAAAGCACATTGTCCCTTGCCCTCGGGGGGATCATTTGTAGTATCAACACAGTCTCGCTCATATTGGTGCCAGCTGTCCTCTAAAAACCATACTCACGGTGCAGAACAGTGCATATAGTTGGAATCCAAGTACTCCCAGCTTCACTCTGCCAACTGTACTGAAGAAACAACTGGTCTTTCTGTTCCAGCTTCCTGTCGTCTAATTATTTCAAGCAGAACCAGTTACTGATGAAGCTGAGGGGCATAAGCTCCTTTTTTCACAAGCCGCTATGGGCCACCTGTGAGCATTTATAACATTATGTTTTGGTTTTTGACTACAACCCATCATTGGAACCCTCCAAAAGACAATGATAAAAAGCATACTTTTCAAAGGAATGAAGATTACATCGGACTTTGAGTGGGCCATTCTAACATATGTATGTTACATAAACTATTCCATTGCAGCTTTGTCTAAATGTCTAGGGTCAGAATTTCTTCTGGGATTGTCCTACGTTTAGTTCCAGTCAATGGCCCATCAACTCTATTGACTTCTAAACGCAATTAGTTGCACTGGATTTTATTTAGGGGCATCAGGCTGGGGTATAAGACAAAAGTACAAATACACACCAAATTTAAAGATTTTTTTATAAAAGATTTGGAAGCCATGCATCATTTTACTTTCACTTCACAGTTCTACCCTACTTTTTGTTGGTCTGTCACATAAAATCCAGATAAATTTCATTGTTGTTTGTGGTTGTAACCTGACAAAATTAGAAAAAGTTCAATAGTTATGAATACTTTTGCAAAGCCCTATATGTTGCATTTAAAAAAAATCCCTGTCAACTGTACACCTTGGAAATTCTTCAGATCTGGCATGAAGCCAGGTCTTGGACAGGACAAAACCATGTTGCCGGTGACATGAAGCAGTGCTGGAACACGTGAGTAGGGATTAGCATAAAGCCCACATTACAAACCTGAAGAAAAGAGTGTATTTGACTGCATTTAACAACTTGTCCCTGTTTGTCTGCACCTGCTGTACTGTCTCTATGAAACCAGTATTGAAGCATGTCTGCCACCCCCCATTGCTGACATTTGACCTCTGGTGGTCAACAGACAGAGGGGTGCCTGTGACATTGGAAGACTTTAGCCTCAGCTGCTGCTGAGTGGGGTCACACCCTCCAGTCTCCCTCCACCTCTGGAAATAGACCCTGTTGCTAAAGACATTACATAAGTGCTACTTTGTTGAGTGGATGATGAATGGGCAGAGAAGCTAGATTTATTTCATATATTTCAGTGTGTCTGTTCCTTCTTGTATGAGATACGTTCTTGGAAGGAAGTGGATGTTCCACCTCTTTGCTAATGCTAGTAGGTATTATTCTGGGTCTCG